>VZRN01003667.1:45104-104290 GCA_013397935.1 Dasyornis broadbenti | reverse complement strand
AGGAGGGAAGGAAGGAAGGAAGGAAGGAAGGAAGGAAGGAAGGAAGGAAGGAAGGAAGGAAGGAAGGAAGGAAAAAGCTAGAATAGATTAAAGCAAAGGGTATAATTACAGCTTCAGGACTAACATTCCATTTTCCTCATACATATCCATTCACTGTATTTTGGGGGCTTCTCTCACTACTTCCATATTGGCAGGAAAAAAAAAAGAAAAAAGAAAAAAAGAAAGAAATAAAACAAAAGCCCCAGCAGTTTTAAGAAACAAAACATTGAGCCAATTGTGACTACAGGAAAAGAAGCCTATTTTAGACTGTGAGTTGTGAATACACTTGTGCAGCACAAGAGGCACCTAGAGATCTCCTCGGCCAGTGAGGAAACTCTCAGCAGTGCTGAGACACAGCCAGGCCTGGCTGCAGCCAAGCTGCACATCAGCTGAAATCCCTTCTTTCCACTTCACACCTCCCACATTTCCTTTTCCCCAGCCACCCTGCACTGGAAGGTTCCTCCCTGATGGCACAAATCCACACCAGCACCACCCTTCATAAAGTGGGATTCCCCCCTGAGTACGTGGGCAGAGCTGGTGAAACTGGCCCCACCACAGTTATACCTGAATATTTCTAATTTCCCTAAGTCAGCAGGGGACGTTCAGAGACCACTAAGAGCTGGTAACCACATCAAAACATTAATTAACACAACTATATTCCCACACAAATAAAACATTAATATGGTAATTTCTAGCCTATAACCAGCTGGTATCTTTTCCCCAGCTATATAGATAGTAGGATTAACAGTGCAAAGCAAGTATTATAACAAAGTCAAATTAATATCACCTTTTCCCAGTTTTATAATTCAGAATCAAACAATAAATTATAGAAGTCCTTTAGAAACCGTCCCTCATGACATACTTCTCCTGAATCCGTGCTCAAGGTGTAAATCCCTTTCCACAGAGTTCTCCTGCTTTCTATGTATTTCAAGGCTACTCAGTGACAGAATGCCAGCCTGGACACCTGTGACTGTCAAATGCTCCAAGATAAAACCAAAACAGAAGAGTTTTCTGCAGGAGAGGTACTTGGTTAAGACTTAGAAATCGTTTTTTTAATTTTTTTTTTTAAATCATCTCAGACTCGAGCTACAGTTGTCAAAAAACACACAAGTATATTTCTCTTCACTCTGCACTAATTTTGGCATTGCCTTCAATGATAAATGCATTTCATGAACATTAACACATTATACATACATAATTTGAAAGAACTACAGGGAAAACAAGCAGCAAAAATATGAGCAATGTCAGTTAATGAAAAGCTCACATTTTCAAACTAGTGTTTGGCTAATTAAAATTGAATTAAGTGACTACAACATTAACTATATCAACTATTTAGCATAAAAAGTTGTTAAATATATCATATTGTATGTAGGAAGATCCTTGCAATCTTTAATTGTAAGAAATAGTCATGTACTATTTAATTGCACAACTTGGTAGGATATAAAATTTGGTTACATGAATTATATTTAGTAAAATATTTTAAAACATGTTGTTTTTAAGATTGTGGAATTTTATGGGTAGTGTAATAGAACTGAAGCACATTCTTAATTACATAATTATTTCCATTTTCAAAGTCCAGCTAACAGCGTAACTGGTCTTGTTTTTACAGTCTAAGGTAGAAGAAGACACCAAGTGCTTTGAATTCACCAGCTAAGAAATAATTTTGAATCCTCACTTGAATCATTTTTCCACAAAATTTTGCCCAAGTTAATCTGGTATCAGACCATAGAGAACCCTCCTATTATTCATGGAATGGGTTCTCCTCATGATCATAAATCCGCAAACATACACAGGAACTTTCAGCAACACTTGAAGCTGACACAAACCTTATCACAACAGGCACGTTTTTAAACAGACCAGAACACAGCCCAACAAGCCTGAATATGCCCAATGAGGGATTTTTTTTTTTTAAATATAATTATTTTCATCAAACTTCTGACATGGGGAAATCTGCATCCTTCTGGTTTTCCTTCACCCATAAATTGATTGTGCCATTTCTTCATCTACCACAATGACTATCCTTTGCTTTCAAAATTAGCAGGGTTTCACACCCTATTCCCCTCCCAGCATACACAGGCAGTAATTAACTTTTCCAAGAAGTCTATGCTACACGTTGCTATACAGAAACACTCTCACCAGTTAGGGCAGGGATTAAGGAAGAGAACCACGCAGGAAAAAAGAAATAAAATCTGGTAATACTCAATGTTCATTAAAATAATTCATTTTAAAAGTGTTTTCCACACTGCTTGTAGTATGACTACGACTTGCCAAGGCTCCTGGAGCCGCACACAGGGAGGAAGCTCAGCAGCCCTAGGGAGCTCTGGCTGCTCCTGCGGGATCCCCAGGGCCCTCATCTCAGCTGCACTCCTTTGCCTGGTTCCACCCAATACACCTGTCCTCCCTCATTAGCCATCAGCACTTTGGCCACCGACTTGGAGCACAAGCAGCCTGACCGATACAAGGTGGTGGAATAAGAAATATACTTCCCACAGCCAGGACAATAAACACAATCTCTTAAATGAAATCTCTCTAAATTAGACATTTCCAGCTCTTTTTTTAATACGGTCCTAAGCAGTAGCCAGAGCTGTCATCCCCAGCTCTCCATACACCACTCTGATGTAACTCATCTATCACGAACTCATTTGAAAGCCACATTTTATGAAGCCTTGAGCTAAACTGCAGTTAATCATCTGGGCATGGCCCAGAAAACCTATCAGTGATTGCAAGGAAATGAAAAAAACCAGCAGAGAAAAGGCACATGAAAGAAATACTAAAGCTTCTCTTCAGTTGTGTTTGTACAGGAATTTGTGTTTGTACAAGCAAAAAGATGCCTCGAGCTCCAGGCACCAGTGCCAGCTGTGCACCCACAGCACACACAGACTCACGGTGTGCCAAAGTGCTGCCTGCTCCAGGCACCTTTCATGCACACCCAGGTCCAGATCCATGTCTGGATATCCCTCTGTCAGCAGCACAGCCATTTCTGTGGGTACTCTGAAATTCAGCACCCAAATTCAGCACCCAAATTCAGCACCCAAATTCAGCAGCGAGGCTGCAGCTGCCCCATCCCACCCTGCAGCTCCGAGGGCACAAAGCCCGGGACTCTGCAACAGCCGCGTTTAGACTCAGCCTTCAAGAGATGAGTGAAGCACCTCACAGAGCACAGTTAAAGAACCAGAACACAGCGTTTAACTTCATTGCATACGATCCACGAGCAAGGAAGGAAATTCAAAACAAATAAACAAACAAACAAAAAAACAACAAACAAAACCAGGAAGGAAATTAACGACCATGCACACACATAGTCCTTACCTGAGCCTGAGCAGCTGTGTCACTAAGGGTCAGTCCATGGAGCTAGCAGGCCCATCCACATTCACTCACTGCCTCCCTGCATTCCCAAGCTCCCTTTCTTTCCTTAGAAAGATCTAGCCGGATCCGCTGATGTTACTCAGACAGCTCTCACCGCTGTAATTCTGTACAACCTCCTTTTGGTTTTGTTATTCGTTGGGGGTTTTTTAACATTAAACTCCTTCCAATTGTCAGTTTCTTCCATCTCAATTTTCCCTGACTGTCTTGTTAAAATCAAAAAACACACATTGTTAGCAGAGTGCCACATGCTGTCCTGGAGAGCCTCACACAAACACAATTTAACTATCAGAAACAAGTGGTCTTTATAACACTTGTTGAACCCATTCTACCTTAATAAATCAAAGCCTTGATTCCACACTTCATATCAGTTTCCAAGTTTCATAAGGAATACAGACAAATGAAAGCAAATTACGAGGTCAACTGATACATTTCATTGCCGTCTTTTGCAGACAGGGTGATCCACTGGATGATAATGCTGTTTTAAAGTGCTCTTTTGTGATCATCTCCTTTTACTTCACACTCATTCTTACATTAATATTTATCATGTCTGATGACAATTGATATAAACAAGTATAATCAAGATTATTTTAGCAGCCTTATTGCACAAATGCTTTTAGGTAATTTTATGAAAGAGAAAAACATGGTTGTGTATTTATTCAGAGCTACAAGTATCCCACAGCCAGTCATCTTAATGACAAAATTACTGATTTTATAGTTGTAGATACAGTCACAGTCCAGCTGCAATGGAGAGTCCCCTGGACTGGAGATGTGACAGGAGAGTTTGAGGACACTACATTGGTTTACCTGGAGAAGGAGTGGTTTCGGGACAATATTTGCTGTTTTATACCAGCTAAGGCAAGGCGATAGGAGGGACTCTTCTCAGAGACGCACAGCAAAAGAACACGAAGCAATGGTCGCAAGCTGCGGAAGAGGAAATCCAAATGTGCCAAAAGGAAAATAAAAAGTCACGGCGAGACTGTTTACACACTGCGAGAGTTTTCCTAGAGAGGATGCAGAACCTCCATCCATGGAGATGTTCATTTTCTGTCTGCATAGGCAGACAAACAAACCTCCACCCACCTGCTCTAATTTTCACTGTGGCCTGTGTAGAACCAGGGGTTGGGCTTCCCAGCCCCACAGATCCCTCCAACCTGGGATCTGATTCCAGGGCATGTGGGAAACAAATCAGGAAAGCACCTGCACACCTTTGCATGGGATGAATCCAAGCAGCCACCGCAGAGCAGTGCCTCCTAAAGCACTTCTTCCCTTGGACAAATTAGCTGCAAGTCTTAAATATGAGACGCGGGAGAAAATGCTTGAAAAACGGTAACCAAAAGATGGAGAAATTTGTTTAGTGTTGGACCCTGCCCTGCATGTTTTAACAAGTAAAATACATCCAGAGTTTATGGCAGCCCTGAAAGAGTTCTGAGTAGTTGAGAGAGAAGTTTAGGCTTTTCCAAGGCTCTTGGATGCTAAACATGTGGGAAATGCCAGGAAAGGAACAGGACCCTTTGCATCCTGCTGTGTTTCTCTGGTGGAGAACACGAGAGGTATCATTCTCTCTGTTTGCTTGAGCAATTATTTTACCTTTCATCAATGACCAAGACATCCCTACGGCATTCATCCCAAAATCTTAAAGAATACAAGATAGTTCTTCAAACTAAGAAAGATTCCTCTGCTGACTTTTGAGCCAAAATGGCATCATATACTCTTATGTCCTTACCTTAAAATTTTAACACAAATACCTTTTTCCTGAGGCAGATGACTTTGTGGGTCAGTCTTATGCCCATCTCACAGAAGAGTTTTGGTTTTTTCCTCCCTGGTAGAACAGCACATCCTTTGGTCTGATCTGGCACTGTGCTCTGGGCTATAATCCATGAGCAGATTGTCACTCAAGCCCCTGTGCTTGAATGTCCCTGTACATGCAGCTCAACTCCTGACTCCCAAGCAGCAAGGAACACACTGCAACACGGATCAAGGCAGGTACTCATGCTAAAAATCACCCTGCAATGGGAGCTAGGGACATTTAAGTTGTCAAGCAAAGACAGAAGACACACATTAGGAGCCTGCAACACAGAACAGCCAGGCTTTCCCTTTACCTCTGAGGGTAATGGCATTAGAAACCCGTAGAGCACTTTACCAGTTACCAGCCATTGCTCTCTCTGAGGCAGATCTGCTCCTTTCACTTGAATTACTAGTTTGCAAGCCAGACCTTACGTGGTAGAAATCTTTCCTAAAATTTGGATGAAGAAATGGTTGCAAAATGAATGGCAGCATTTAGAGCTCTTTGTTTTCCCAGAGTTTTTTCCCCTCTCTTTCCGAAACTGAAATATAAGAGTTACTAACAGAAGAAAAACTACTTCCCTTGTCAGACAAAGTTTATGAGTTATGTTTGTTACAAATGAAGCAAAGGCTTGATGAGAAGCCCTTGCACACAAAAGCTTCAAGCAGATGATGAATAATTTTTTATTAAATCTCTGATATGGAAAGTTTGCAGATCCATTTATGGCTAAAAAAAAAAAAAAAAAAGAAAAAAAATTTGGTTCTCTTCTAGTCTGAAAGAGTGCGAACACAAGGAAAGTCATCTTCAATGATTATGTAATGATATATTCCTTTTAAATGGATACTGCAAGCCAGGAAAGGGGAAAAGGTCGGGGAGATGACTAAAGATGTTAGCAAGGGTTTAAGTATCAGTACTGCTTATTACTGCTCATCATTAGCATCAGTATTACCACCACCCACAGCTGGCAAGTCTGAGTTGGTACTTCAGCAGACTCTGTACTGTTATATTCGATGGAATAGGAAAGAAATCAGCCCTCGCAGCCTCTCTGTGCCAGTGCAAACAGCAAAGCTGTGCCCAAGGTGCAGCAGGGCATGAGGGCAGCAATGTCAGCTGGAAAAGTGACGCTGGCCCTGCTATCAGCTTTGTCGTGACATGACTTCTTCTGGAGCAAGACAGATACCAGATCTTACAGATGATCTCTTCTTTCTACCCCCTCTCTCCTGTGCCGCTTCCACGTCAAGCTGTGTATCATGGAAATACTGCCCTTGTCATCATGCTGGAGGTGTCCTCGATGGGGACCCAAGGGGCTGGGCTTCCTGCTGCTTCTGGCATGGAGCACCATGGATTGGTAACTCATCCTGATGGTGTTGTCACTGCTGGGAATTCTGAGCTGCAAGGTGAGCAAAAGTCCTATTTAAAATCCAATGTTTTGGGCTCAAATACCCAGCCTTGACACTCAGCCTGTGTGGGACATGGATTTGACTAAATTGGATACAATGCTCCTAAATTATACGATGCATTGTTCTGTATGCGGGACTGCAGGAGCACTGACTTATTTTCCTAAAGAAGTTTCAGTTCCTTATATGAATAGCAGTGTCATCATGTACACCCAGACGCTGGAATTAACGTGGTATTCCTTTTGCATACAACTGGCAATTGACTCTTATGCATCTTGGTCATCTAATCCAGCTCTATTTCTTTTTTACCTCAGTATTTTTATTTCACATTTTCAGAATACACCTCCAGAAGAAGAGGGGACTACGGAATTCTCAAACCAATTTCTGTGATTTGGAAGGGAATCACCAGGGTATGAAAACTGTAATTAGCTCTAACGGTAACGTGCCTGTAAATCAGGCAACCATACAACTGCAGTTGGGCTTTCTGAGATGTGGGGTTTGGTGCAAGGGAAATATTCTTGGTTTCTTCTGCTGATTGCAGCCACTGAAGCACAGCCTGCTGAGGAGGTCAGTTTGGCATTAGGATCATGACTTGGATTTCCTGACAGTCTAGTGATTGCTTTCACCAGTGTGCCCCTCCCATCCCCACCTTTCATAGTGCCCTATCCAGCTCAGGGTGTGACTCTCTGCAGGTTTGTGTGATCAGAAATTCCGTACCACGCCACAAGACACAGCTCCTCTTCCAACGCAAGGCTTCTCACATATTGCCACATAGCTTAAGGGATGTGACTTTATTGCCATTCAACTTTGTCTCCTATTAAGAACCAAAATTTTGTAAGTCGAAAATCCATGACAAATAGTAGAGTAATATTTGAAATGTCTTTGGATAGGGCTCTCTGCATTCAAAACCACTTGAGTATCTGCTTCTTTGTTACTCCTCCTGGAATACAGCCCAGATTTTTCTGAGCATTGCCCCTGGATTCCAGACCTTGCTGGAGAACAGGGAAGGCTGGCTGAGGAAACTGCAACCATTTCAGAGGAATGGGACACAACCTTGCCTTTTAAAGCAGTTTATCCTAATGTATTTAGACAACTGCCAGGTCAGTTGCAGGCCCACACAGTTTTACGTTGTTTCCCAAAGAAGAAATTCAGTCAGAGGTTTTTCTCTGAGGGACTGACTGCAACTCACTCAACGCCTATTTGGAATATGAGAAGATAAAACAAAAACATTTGTCTAGCATTTACAAGAGAAAAATTGTAGAGAACTTCGTTATTAAAGAAATGCAAGTATTGGAAGGGGGGAAAAAAGGTTAAATCTCTGCTGGACTGTAAATCCAAAGGGAGATAGAAAACTAAAAAATGCAATTGAAGGCTTTATAGATAAGCTTAAGCACTTAACAGTGAAGGATGACCTTTTGGTAATGTTTGAAAACTGCACCGTATCCTGTCCTAGTTTACAACTTGGAATGATTTGCCCAGGAATGCTTTGATTAACAAAAAATTTAAAAATATTTTAGTATTTTAACACACTATCTGCCTTCCACTGCTTCAAAGGCTTTAACAGCAGCATCAAAAACTCTCAGGATATTGCAGGTAGCTGCAGGTTGCTGTGGGCTGTATTGAGGCTCTAGTTACTGAGGAATTTAGCACAGGTTACTCTAATTGTGTAACGGGCTGTGGGAACGTCCACTCGGTGCCGAGTTTTGATGGTACCGTCTTAATAATTGTAACAAGCGGAAGCACAAGCAATCTTCGATTCATGTTGCACAGTTTTCACTGTGGAAGCCTTGGCCACCAAACAAAGTCTGTGTAGCTGCATGACCCCTTGGAAGGCAGCTCTGGCTCCGTGGGGGAGCAGCCGAACAGATGATGGCTCTGAAGCAAGGACAGAGGAAGAAACAAATCAGGAAAAGGGACTCTATGACTCTCGGTGCAGCTCTGCAGAAATCTTCCCTGGTGAACAAAATCTGTTTGAGACATTCCTGCCCCAGCCGTTGGCCCATGGTCCCACTTTAGCACTGCCACTCGCTCACTCTGCAGCTTGGCTTTGAAGAAATCCAAAAGCCCAGCTCCTCTCTGTTGCTGACAATGTCAAAAAAGCCTCAAAAAGCCAACTTGCCCAGCCCTGGTTTCGCTCTGTTATGCACAATTGTCCCTTAGACTCCTTTGTCCCCAGATGACTTTTCCTCCTCCCTCCATGGCCTCGCTCCTGCCTGCTGCTGCCCTCAGAGCCACCCTCCACATCCCGGCTCACTCCTCCTCCTGCAGCACATCCTCGTCTCCCTGTCATGTAGTGATGCTGCAAAGGAAGGCAGAAATACAAAATTCAGAGGATCAAAAATCAGTTCCAGTGGACAATAAAATGCATTGCTACATAATTACTGCATGACATCACTACAGGGCACAGTCAAGGTTGTTTACTTGCCTTAATTAGGCATTTCCCTACTTTAACATGTTTGCCTTTCTTTCAAGTTTCTTTGTGTCTATTGAATTTTGTTGTTTTAGGGATAATTACAACACCCTCTTTTTTTCTTTTACCCCCAAGTTACCAAAAATGCACTCTCAGTTTCAACTCTATTTTAACTCAACGTTTTCATTAGGGAATATACAGAGCTCCTTGTATCCCTGAATTCTGAAAAACAGTCAGTTAAGGATTCTGTTACAAAAATTCGTGGCACTCATCTACAAATCTCAGCTTGATATTCCCGGTTAATTTTTTAACCTCCCAACAGCTGAATTCTGAAAAAATATTTTGAGACACGAGATATTTTTCACTCACAGGTAGGTGACAGGAAGCTGTTCCCAGGTGAAAAACGCTATCAGAAGCAAGGACAGCTATACCTTCTCCCTCCATCACTTTTCTCTGTAACAAGTAGTTTTCTGACTTGGATACCAACCCTCAGTTCTTCCCTTTCAAGCGCATTTGCCCGCCAAAGCAAAGAGAAGAGCGCAGTGTCCATGGAGATTGTCCTGCTGCTCTCCTGGCTGGGAGTGCCTGAGCTCCTGGAGGCACCAGAGCTCTGCCTGTCCTGCTGGAACGGCACCAGGAGTGGCAGCTGTGGGACATCACCGCCCGCACCACAGCCCACATCACAGCTTCATGTGAGCACTGCAGGCGGAAGGTGGAGGAAAGGGGATGCACGGTGATCTAAGGCACTCTTGGCTCTAAACACGGGTAAGACAAGGGGGGAAAAACCAGTTTTCCACAGCTGTGGAAATGCAAACCCACCGCCTCCAAACTGGCATCAGAATTTCCAGTCACCCAGACGTGAAGCTCCTACAGAAGATGAAGATCAATCTTATTCTCTAATATTTGCCCCTGGACCTAAGTTCTCCTCTGGGAATAAAAATTTCTTTAAAAATTACAAAGTGAAAAGTGAGGATTTCTCTTAAATGCTTTTAATGATGTCTGCATACAATTAGAATCTCACTTTTTTTCTTTTTTTTTTTTTTTTTTCCCCTCATCCAGTCATTCCATTCGTGGAAAGCTCTGTTAGATTATGGGGTTCAGGCTTTTGGGTTTGAGGGGCTTTTAGGGCTTTTATTTTTTTTTCCTTGTGGATTTTGGCTCCTCGAGAAGGGACAGCCTGCTATAACAGGTGCACTGCAGACAGGTGCTGCAGAAGGTTCCCTACAGAACTCTGCCAATGCTTTTCAATCATGATCTACAACACCCCTGTTACTCCTGTGTGGGGCCTCCCCTCTGCCGCAGGTGCCAAGGTTATGAATTATGCCATCGTGGATTGATTTGGACAAATGTCCACTCCTGACTCCGTCGACACCCCTGATCCTGCTTTGCAGGTAACACAAGCCAAGCTCTGGAAGGCTCACGCCGAGTGTTTAACCCACTGTGCAGCCTCTCAGTTCTTCTTTCTGATGCAGTCACACATTATGTACCCTGACTCCCATGCAGAAGATTTGTGGCAATTGCGTGATGTATGAAGTGCCATTTGTAAAATATTATTTAGTGTAAAACATGATGTTTTTTCTGTTGATTTACAAGTTGGATTTATAAATCTGCACTTCTCACCGTTTGAGTTATATATCTTGCCTCTGATTTATAAAACTCACCAGTAAATCTTTAGCAGAAAGTTTTGATTCAGAAATCATTATTTTAAACATTAGATTTAGCTAAAACATTCAACTGCTTTATAAGTCATGAAATGGATTTACATACCCCAATCTGGATTTACAAATTCTACAGCAGATTTACAAATCACCCTGAGAAAATCCTAAATAAAATGCTTTGATTTATAAATCTTCACTTTCCACTTAGGGTACAAGTGACTGATTTATTATTCTGAAGCTATACAATAATGATTTAGTCATAAAATCCTACTTTTAAGTTAAAATTCTGATTTATAAATAGGTTTACTGCAATGTAGGCCACAAAAAGTAAAATTGTTTGGTGCAGGACTGCAGGAGGAAACAGCTCCTTGCACACATGAAAGGCAAGACATTTCTGAGAGGTCATAGGGAACCAACTGATCAGAGGTAGCAGCAGGGCAAAGAAACGAAAAAAAAAAAAAATTGGGACAAAGAAATTCTTTATTTCTCAGTAATAAGCCCAAGGTTTCGAGATGGAACATTTTGACTACCCTGTCAAAATAATTTCTCAGTTCAAAAAGCTTCCTGTAACCCTGATCTCAACCCCCAACTACAGGAAAATAGTTTGAGTGCCTTCAACAACTCCAGGAGTTATGGGGACTTCTACTGAACATCAGGAGGAGTTCCACTGAACACTGCAGGAAATTTGTTCCCTTCAAGTGAACCTAACGTTTTCCAGCTTTTGGGATCAGATGGCATTTATTTGCACCATTCCAGCCCAGGTGTTTCCAAGTACTCAAAACTGAGTAGGAAAAGAGGGAAGTATAAGGGTGAAGGAGACTTCTGCAAATGCTTCAGTCTTTGCCGGGCTCCAAAAACCCTTACAGGACCAACAGGGCATTTAAATATTTCGGACACTTGAGCAGCAGCTCATCATGAATACCCATCAAGAACTCAGATGGGGTATTGGGTACAGACAGAATTGTCAGGCAGCATAAAGATAAAATGCAGCAGAACAGAAATTAAACAGCCCATTTTCAATAAAAGCCACAAATCTTGGAAATGTTTTGGCAATATTTTTTTAGAAATGCGAAAGAACAGGTTTCAGCCAAAAAGCAACATTCAGAGTAATTATCTGGAATCCCCTGAGGAGAGCCAAGTGTGCTGTCAAACTGTGGGACAGAGTGCCAGCACCCAGCCACGGGAGAAGTTCCCTTTCAAAGCTCACTTCATAAATCTTCAGGAGCCATGAGCAGAAGCCCATTGATCTGCAGGGGATTTTCCCTATCCAGGTACCTCTGAGAGACGCTATCAGCAACACTGATCCTGGGAGAAGTTCTCTTCAACACAACTGCAATGATTCCATAATACAAGTTTGCTGAAGTACAGGGTCAGAAATCACGATTATTGATTTCATCCTCACGTCTAACGCCGAATCACCAAGACCTAAATCCCTCCAGACGTCGGGGTTCCTAACTTCTAAGGGAGTTTAGACATTTGCCTAACTCTGAGGGTCTGACCACAAACATGACTTTAGATCAGCTCCTCCTGCCTTGTCCAGGAGTTTCTAGCCCTGTACAACTGCACCAGTGTGCTGGGACCTGGCAAAGACTGGCATTTTGGGGCACAGTGGGGCAAACACTGATCCTCTCCTCTCCCTGCTCTCTCTCTTTCCCAACTGCTCAGATAAATATCCAAGATATGAAATGTATTTCTTCAGGAAGTGTAAAATGATCCATATGAACCGATGCTCTTTGTTAATCCTGAATAGTTCCTTTTATTAAAATAGCACATGAGACACTAAGAGCTTGTATTGTGCTCTCCTAATGACAGATACACTACTCACAGTGTTCAAAAATTCAGTTTACCATTATAAAACAGAGACGATATCTTTAAAGCACTCAAATCTCTAGATGAAAATGGAATATAAGAACAAGGCATTCTATTATTACAAGATTATTAGTAAACTGACAGTTTTCTGAAACTACTGCATATGATTCTGCCATCAGATTTTTGGAGTAGAAGAAAAAGTTACACAGGATTGAATCCCTAGAACTTAACAAATAAAATTAAGATCTAATCCAAAGCCAAAGAAGGGAATGGCAGTGCTTTAGTTCTCATCGCCAAGCTCTACCTCAGGCCTCCTCTTGCTGGTACAGATAAAGCAGTTGGTACAAATTCCAGTAAGCTCAAATGCAGGTGAAAAATGATAATATCCACGTGCACATATACACCATAGTCACTTCAGCCATAGCCAAGGGAATGGCTCTAGCAGGGGTGACGAAAGAAATCACCCAGGTGTCATTTGTGATTTTATATCTACAGTTTCTGCAGTCAGATTCTGGAAGGTCTGGGTGAGCCATCTCAGAGGGAGCCTGTGTAGTGGAGAGGTAACTTTCCTGGTCAGATTTGCATTTAGCATTTTCCACCCTCCTCTGCATTCTTAGATAATTCATATTTGCTCACCAGCCTTTCAAAAATCATTCTCCATTCTATTAGAAATATACCTATAGATATATTCACCTACCTTTCTAAATGCACTTGGAAATACCCAGAGAGGAACAGGACCACATGCAGGCCCTGTTTTCCCATTGCTGCACCGCCTGGCAGCTGTGGTTTAATGCCAGGATTTGGTTCTGATGTGGTGGCTTTGGTTCACTGCCCGACTGAGCTCTGGCATAAGCCCCTGACGTCACTGGGAACTCTGCCTCCCTGCAGCATGGTTGAATGGCTCTCCCAGTTCAAAGCCAGATTCGTAGCTGTGTTTGATTACTTGCATTTATTTTCCTGACAGGTAGCCTTTTGCTGTAATTACAGTAGTAAAATTTTTTACATCCACGCTAACCAGTTTTAATGTTCTCAGCACAGAGCTAAGAACATGCACGTGCCGAAAAAGAGAGCAGCACAGGGCAAAGGAGAGCTTTAATGCTGCTCCTCCTTTTCAGTCTTCAGTGAGAGTGAGATCCATTCAGCCACAGATAAGAAACTTGCAAGTTGACTGAATAAATCTCAGAATAGTGCAGCAAAGGTATTTTGGTAAAAATGCCTCTGTGACTGAGATGTACAGAAATTCTCCAGAATCAACATGTTTGTGTGATGATAGCGTAAGATTGGAGAGACTTTTATCTCGGTTTGGTAAGACCAAGAAGGCCAGCAGGACACACACGTAGCCACTCCCTGCCTACTCTAGACTCTTTCCTCTGATGTGCTTTCCAGTGTTTCCCCTGTTCTGTGTTTAAAACTCCTAACAGGGCTTCCACTACTCACCTCAGAAGACTATTTTGCAGATTAGTTAGGAGCTTCTCCCCTGACATCCAGGCTGAATTTTTCAATTTTTAATTATATTTTATTTTCACACTCCTACTGTCTTCTCTTCGTGGTTGGCCTTTCTTTGTGCTACATTAAATAATCCTTCTCCATCCTTCAGGTCCAATTCTCAGCCTGCTAAAGCTGTTTGGCCTCTCTGGGGCAACACAAAGCAGCCAGGAGAGGATTTCCCAGAGGAGAGCAGTCCCACTGGTTCCACACCAGCCTATTCCCCACTCTGTGGTGCAGAGGAGCTC
This sequence comes from Dasyornis broadbenti, assembly GCA_013397935.1. Taxonomy (NCBI): domain Eukaryota; kingdom Metazoa; phylum Chordata; class Aves; order Passeriformes; family Dasyornithidae; genus Dasyornis; species Dasyornis broadbenti. The sequence continues at coordinate 90,095 of VZRN01003667.1, read as the reverse complement.
GGCGCTGAGGCTGGGCTCTATTTGTAGTGCAAAGCTGCTGTGGATTGCTGGGGTTTGGGCTGTGCTGCAGAACTGGGGTGCCTTTGAAATCAGCCTGATCCTGCTGGTCCTGCTTCCCCTCCCATGCAGCAGAGCTGTTCCCATTTTCCCCCTGGGCATTACCTTACATTTGTCCCAGCTGACATTCCTTTCCTTATTTCCTTGGCATGTTTCTGATCTCAGCTCCCTTTCTATTATTTCGCTGCCCTCAGTGATATTTATAATGTCTCCAATTTAGTATCATCTGTGAATTTCATTAACCAGCTGTTTACTCTCCTCTTTCAGATCATTAACGAGAATGTTAAATAACACTGGACCTAATGCTATTCCCTGCATTGCATTAGTAGGAAACTTCCCTGTGCTTGATACATTGCCTTTTTTTGTTCTGCTCTGCACAGCTCCCTGCCTCGGTGTTAACCCACAAGCAGCATTTCTAGGAGCCAATGGGAATTAATTTCTCAGGTAAGACGATAAGCAAAGGTATCTCATGCCTCACCCAACCACAGCGTGTAGCTAGCACTAGATATTGTGGGAAATTTACTTCTAGGAACAAAATCAAGCTTTTTTTCCTGCTAAGAAATATTCTGTATAAGCCACAGTGCCCATGATAGCAGCAAGGGAGGGACCAAAGCTGTTTTAGTGACTGCTATGCTCCTGTTACAATATTCTTTTTCTCAGCATTAATGCTGCTTTATCTACAGTCAGTGCATTTCCTTGCTTTCACATTTGCAAAAAGACACTATTTAAAAAAGACAGATTTTTGCATGGTTGTGTTTCAAGCTAGGAGTCTCCCACGCTGCAATCAAGGGTAATGGCAACTACTCACAGGTGTACATATATCACATAAACAAGTGAAACATTGATTGTGAGGGGTGCAGTGACAGTCCTCTATCCATAGCATAATCTTCTCAAGAGATATTTAATCAGATGATTATTTACATTTTAAAGACCAAGGAAAGGGAAAATGTTAACATCGAATTATGGGGAGGAATGATAAAGAAGATGCTATGCATGAAGTGCTCATCACAGAACTGATGAATAAAGGGTTTGCCTGAATGTGCCTTAACATCACTAGTGCAATCTAAGCCCAGCCACTTGCATGATCTAAATCAGCAGAATCCACTGAAGCTGGTGGAGTTTAAGCAGTTCAAAACCCAGGAGACTGTGCCCTGACCGCTCTCTGAAACTCTGAGTAAATCTCATATTTTTTCCCTTTTTTTTACAACTTCTGAATTAACTCATATGATACAACATTAAAAACTATGTTACAGAGAATACAGAGTCAAACGTCCCCATTCAGAGGCTTGTTCTTTCGCATGTAAAATTCTCCGAGTTTAAACTGACTCTGGGTAGAGTGAGGACCCTGAGCTGAAATTTATTCTTCTAATTCTGAAATGGAAGAAGGCTTGCAAAAGCCGAAGAGGTTTCTAGCTGTGCATAAAAAACATGTGGAGAGCTTATGGCATAAATTATAGCTACATCCTTTACACTAAGCCTTTCCTTTAGTAAGTACACATTTCCTACTGTAAGAGCCAGCTTCTTTCCTTAACTGTGGAGTTCACGGAGTTTGTGGTGAGGTGCTTAAATTGTGAGGGAGACTCAGAGCTAGGGCTGTTCAGAGCTCGGATCACACGAGGATAACCTCATGTTACAGATGAAATTCTTCCCCTAACTCAAGAAATTTCACCAAAGAGTAGAAAACATCTTGCTCATGCTTTGGTTTGGAGCCACAGGAAAAAAATAACAACGTGGAAAGCAGAAGAGGTCATTGTGCTCTCTGCTGGATTGGTTCAAACACACAAACCCTCGTGGCACTTCCATCCCATACAGCTCCGACTCCAGAATGAGCTACAGCCTGCAGAGACTTAACATTCATAAACCCAGTTTGGAAACACTCCACAGGCTACTTTGAAGCCTGGGAAACTACCAAGTGCTTAAAGATGAATTGTTGGTGCCCATCAACTATAACTCTTATTTTTACAGCAGTTGTTGTGGGGCGTTTTGACAATTGGTGCTGTGAAGTAGGACAGGCCTGTAGGATTCAGAACCCTGTTCTACACAGAAGTTCATGCCACGAATCCAAGCTTTGGGTCAAAGTGTTCTGGTCATCCCCAGTGCCAGGTGCTGCAGACAAAAGCCACGGCAGAGATCGGAAGATGGCTATCACTCACTTGAGCAGCAGCTCACCAGAGCAGCTGCTTACCCACAATCTGTAGTGTGCACATCCTTACTGTCCATTAGACTTGTAAATTAAATGCTGGAGTGGACTAGCTGGACGGGATTTACATAAAATCTCAATCAAATTCACGGCAGCATACCTTCCCCTTTGGTAATTAGATTCAGTGCCAGTTTTGGTTTTCTGAACCCAATAACCCATCTCTTTACTTTATGATATCTTAGCAATTTTCATTAGTAAGTGAATTTCTATGCATCACTTTTAAAAAGCACCAGCTGCACCAGTAAAAATGTGCATCCATTCACTGAACAGTCAAAAAATCCAAATGCATATTAATACATCTATACTCATTGAACTCTCAAGCACATCTAAATAGTTATCACATGTTCCTGATTTCCAATGCAATATCCCACAGGATGCTGACGAAAATACAATACAGTGGGTGCAAAACTGCTTGAGAACCATATCTGGAGAGCAATTATCAATGGTTCACCATGAAAACAAAAACGAGGCATCAAAGAGGTGATCTAGACCAGGTACTATTCAGCACTCTCAGTGGCCTGAACGACAAAATAAAAGGGTAAACTTATAAAACTCCTTGAAGAGATCAAACCAGAATGCACTTCAAGTATGTTGACCTACAGGAAGAGCCAGACAAATTACAAAAAGATCTGAGAATGTTCGGGGCCACAGAGAACGTTTAATGCCACACTCAGATGCACAAAAGCACATGTATACTCTCACATGAATGAAGAAATTAGGAAATTCTTCTGCTTTATACATTCGGAAGACCTCAGATGATACCAGTTTGAGTCACCTTCCTTCAACAAGGCTGTGATCCGAGTGGAGAAAATATAGGTACAATGATAAATCAAGGAGCCATAAGCTAACAGGTTAATTAATCAGCATCATTAAGTCAGTGAAGAAAAGAATGGGGTATGTTACATGTGAACCTGATAACAATTTGCAGTCACATTAAAGGCAGAAAAGAGGAGCGGATTCAAAGCTGCCCTAAGCCACAATGAAAAGAATAAGAAATAACAGGTTTAAATTACAAGCAGAGTCAGACTGGATATCAGGAGAGAACTGTTGTGTGGCAAAAACAGCACAGCAAAGGAAGAGATTTCCTGGACATATTTGTGCAGCCTCCAAAAATTGTGGTTTTAAACAAAAATGAGACAAGCATCTGCTGGGAATGACAGAGGAGTGATCAGTTACACCACCCCAGGGCAAGAGGATGGTCTTGATGCCTCCTAAGTGCCCTTCAAGTTTGCATGACTTAATTTAAAATCTCAGCTTTATGTTTTCTAGGGAGGCCAGAAACGCGAGAGCGCTTGTTTTGAGATGAAAAATACGCAGCTTTCCAGTTGATACTTCAAACCCAGGATGAAATGTTAAGGGTTCATATTCACAATTCTGCTCCTGAGCTTTCTTTTGCAAGACCGTGTCATATGATGGAAAACTTCCCTGTATTGCAAGCTATTCCAACCCCTCCCTTGTTATTCCAATTGCTGTATTTCTTGGTACGTTGGAAAATACCAGTTCAGAAGTGTTGGTACCTCTCTGGCACGACTGGCTGGGTGGCAAATTGGCCACTACAGCTGTGGCTCACAATTCATCTTTACCTTATATTAATGGTCCTCTGTAGCTGCCCGATTAGGGGTGATTGTAATTTTAAAGTTTTTTCATTTCCATACTTGCTGCCAAAGGATTTCTGACTGAAATTTATTTTCCTTGTCTCAAATTTGTCCATTAATTGTAAACTTCAACTGCTAAACATTCCTGTAGCACCAACTTTGATTTCAGTGCAGGCTGCTGAAGGGCTTTTTTCCATTTATGAAGATGATACCAGGCTGTTCCTTTTCCAATAACACAACCATACCTTGCTCCATTCTGTGCAGCCTCTCCTGTACAACATTTCTTGTAGCAATGGGAGATTAATTCTTTACCACAGTAAAAAGTTCTCTGGTCATTTTTTAGACTTAGTTCAGCTAAAATTTCAAGTCTCCATGTAGTAAACTTCTTCATTTGATTCTTAGACTTCAGGGCACAGAGGCAATTTGATTCTCAGTCTCCAATCCAAAGGATTGATCCTTAAAGGCAAGGAATGATGGTTTAATCACACCAAAAGGATACAGCAATTAGAACTTGAACTGAATCTGGACTTGCAACAAATGCTGGTGGAGAAATCTGTGACTCTACCTTCTTCACCTATAGCATGTCCTCTCCCTGTTATGAGCTGCAAGACCAAAGGCTGTGACAAGAGTAATGAAATGTTGGTAACTCTATTCTTACATCTAGAGGGGTTCAAACACACCATCATTAGCTTGTATAGGAAACTTTTAATTATTGAAATGAAACCCAGTGGAAAGCAGCAACAATGCACTGATGGAAACAATCTCCACATCACAGAATATTTGAGGGCAGGAAATAAAGCACATCACAATCTCATGTTAAGATAGTGGCGAGAAGAAAAGGGTTGGATAAAAGATGAATTAACTCCATGGTCAAAACCAGGAGAAAAACCTCTCCTATTCATTCTTCTTTTTTATTTAAACACAAAGACTTTGAGTCTTTCATCTCCATCCTGAGTGCTGTGAAACTTTAGGAAAACTCGCTGAGGCTGGAGAAAAGATGGATGCCCTGTGCTAACCTGTAGAGGACAGAGTCCAAGGGGAGTCGGAGGGCCAAGATACAGAAGCCTTTGAAGGGAGAGACAAGTTCAGCTCATCTGGCAGACACAAACCCTCTTTCACTACTGCCATAATTTTTTACGTTGCATGAGCTGGCAGAGAAAGGGTGCAAATGTGGTGCCACAGCCTGAATCAGTTTTTCCACTGGAGATCTTGGAAGGGATCTGTCCTTGTTATCTACTGAAACGTTGACAATGTAAAAAGAAAACCTATTTTTATCACCACCATTAACTTCAAGGAACAACCACAGTCAGCAGAAGGATAACTTGGCTAACGGGGAACAGCCTGAGCCACAGCAACGAGGCCTGGCCTGGGACTCCCACTCCTCCACGGAATTAGCTTTAAAAAGAACACAACACTGGGGCAAGAACTGATGGCAATGAGGAACTCCAGGCGTGCAACTGAAAGAAAAACAAGGCTGCACGGACATGCATGGGAAAACCTGATCCAAAATGTCATTACCAAATACCCCCCAATGCGGATGAGGCCCAGCTGTAGCTGGGAAGATGACTTTCCTCTCTGGAGATGAGCCAAGCTGGAGGAGGATGTGTCCCACCACCATTGCCTTGATGTTTGAGTTACTGCCAGCTATGGAGTAGAGAATTCATCATCTGTCAGTGACCTCCAAGATCAGTCAAAGTTTTCATTGCTCATAAAGGAAAAAATCACACAAAAAGTAAAACATCTGTTAGGAGAACAAGCCGCATTTTATGGTGTTTGCTGTATGCAGCAACATGTCTGTAATCTCAGACCATGTTTGCTGTGCCATAGTCGCTCTCCACCTCCCCTCACTGCTCAGTTCTGATGCCCAAAGTCACCTTGAGTGGAGCAAGTATTAATTTCTGTCAGTGGTGTTTTAAATGTTTGCATAGCCAGAGTTTTCAAGGCGAGTGTGAGCAGGCTGCAGGTACGGCCAGAGTGGCTCCTCGCTTGCCCGTCCTTTAGGAGCTCTGCTCCAGCTCCGTACCCAGCAGCCACCGAGCCTTTCCTTACACATAGTCTGGAGTGTAAAGTCATAGTAGTATTCAAAAGGTTAAAGCAGAGTGAACTGTTAATTTTAATGCTTTCTCTAAGCTTCAGTTTTAATAAGCGAAAATGATGTTCTTATTTGCAGTAAAGTGGTGTTATAAAATTCTGTCTGTCAAGCTCATTTTAAAACCATGGAAATAAATGATCTGACAAAATCAGGCTATTAGACAAGTGAAGAAGAGTGATTTCCATAAAAGTAGAGGAGCTGTTCCTTAATTTCACACTTGGTAGTCTTTTGGGTCGACTAAATTTTTAAATAAGTGATAAAATTATATTAGCGCAATTGCATTTTTATAGATTTTTTTGGTCATTGTACTCTTTTTCAATTCTTTTATTTTAACTCAAACCATTCTGCTGAAAGGTTACCTCTCAACTTATGTTACCTCATAACAGTTTCTGCTCACACAACAGAACCGTAGGTTCACAAATCCTCGATATAAAAGTATCCAGAATGACCACACTGACCCAAAAGTATTCTAAAGTGGAAAGATCATTTCATTGTAGTCACATCCTGCTGAAATGCTGGCCCTGCACACTGCATTTGACTCTTGCAGGAACAGATGTGAAGTCCAAAGCACTTTGGTTCCATGTCCTCAGCTCGATGCTGAGAGATGTCAAAATATGTTCGGGGCTGGTGCTCCTCAGACACATTCCAGATGACAGGAGGGAAACTGCTCATACTCAACTTTCCCCTTCACTTGAGAAACAAGGGAAATTTCCACACCCACAAACCAAGGGAAAATTTCTGTTGCCAGTTTTCCCAGCCTAGCCTGAGCAGAAAGCAGCAAGGTTGAGGTTTCTCCTCACCTGAGCCCAAGCACCCATTTTGAGAGCACAGCTGGCTGCATACAGGAATTTGGAACCACTTCTAAATCCATGGCAAAGGTTGTGTGGCACAATTTCTCCACCTCTGGAAATTTACGACAAGCTTTTTTCTGACAAATCAAATCACACATTTCAAGCCAGAAGCTAATTCTCTTCCTCACAGATTGAAATAATACCCTGATAATTATATTGCGGTAGAGAGGTCAGTATGGAAGGATTTTGACCTTTTATGAGGTCAATGACTCTTCATCTCATATTGCTCAGTTTCGTTTGTTTGTTGGGAGAAGAGATCCAATCCATTGATACACAGGTTGTGACATGCTGTTTGAACATTAGCTTTCTATAATTGGTCATGTCATCATGCATCAGATTAACAACGCACACAAAAGTGCCCCGAAACAATTGTCTTATAGATCCATCACATATCACAACAAAGCTTCTGGGACTGTTATCCTGCAGCATCCAATTGTGATGCACATTCCACTTGAGTTCTGGATCTAAACATCACTTTCATCTTAATAGTAAACGATGGATTAATAACTTCCTGCTGGCTTGCAAAACCTACATGCATGTAAAAGATGGCAACACAGATTTATAGCCACTGAGCATGCTCAAAATAGAAAGGCTGTAGAAAGGCAAAAACTACTTTGTGTATGGTTTTCAAACCAATGGCTCTTCATCCTCTGCAAGTATGGCAATCCCTTAGCCCCAGCATTGCAGCAAGTTCTTCCAAAAAGAAGAACTAGAAGAATATCTTCATCTATCAGTTGAGACACACGTGACCTTGAAATGCAACCTGAAAAAAAGAAAAACCACTAAGACCTTGGATTTATGTCGTAAGTAACACAGAAAGCATTTTCTGTACAAAGATCTTCTTTCACCATCTTCTCCTATATTTTAAGAGAAGTGCAAAATCAGGTCGATTCTACACATAGCAACCCAGCTCTTTTTCAGTCAAATTGCAGTGTAATTAGGATGCCCATATTTCCTAGGAAGTTTTGAGATTTTCAGCTAGAAAATTCATCTTTCTGCCCCGCCCCTTTACCTTTTTACAGCTACTTGTCAGTGAGAAATACCGGTGATTTAACTCCTGATACAATAATCCAAACTCAATGCAATTCTTTTATTAAGATGTGAAGCACAGAGAAAGGCCTTATAGCCAGAAATCCTCCTAACTATGGGTTTTTTTAAACCAGGAACCTCATCAGCTTGACCTACACTCAACAGGAAAGTAAATAGAATTATCCTCTTTATAACCAACATGAGCCATTGGCGTAGAAATGCCATAATCCCCAGAAGAGACACTTTGTAAGGGAAAAGTCCCACAAAGAGGTAGAATTAGAATATAAGCAAAGCTCTGAAGTAAATATGAGACCTTTGCTCATTGCCATTCCAGAAATGGCTCCAGGATGGGTGCACGGGCAGCAGGTAGAGAGCCCAAGCCTTCCACTGCTGCTAAAGATGTTGTTTCTGATTTTGCAGGGTCTGTGTGAGCCAGTGCTGAGGGAAGGCCACCTCATTTGTGCAGCTGGGAGAGCTGCTCTTCAGATAAGATGGAAAATGATGCAAATTTTAATAAACCATGCAGACAAAACCATTAACATTCCTGCGGCCTGTTCCACGTATTCTCTCAGCCTTTTAACTGAGCCCCAGCTGATCTGCTCTGCTCTGTGACTGGAAGTGCAGCCTTGGTACCCTGCACCTCTTCAGCACCAGCAGCACTGGAGCTGGGCCCCAGGCACATGGGGCAGGAAGATGTTTAAATGTGCTTTTCCTTCCTCCCACACAACTCTTGCTACACTGCATTCATGGAGGGTAAGCGTCCCTCAGCACAGAGTGGCACAGTCAGTCTCCAGTGCCACCCCAGCACCTCCGAGAGCCCTCAGGAGTTTGACAGGGATACCACAGCCTGCAGAGTACAAGGGACACACTGGAAGCCTTTTTAATTCCAGGAAACAATAAGATTCCACTTACTAGGAAGGAGGGAAACCTGCAGCAGTGCCAGCTGCTCAGCCTCAGCCTCACAAGCTCCTCCCTAGGTGTTCAACAGCAGCAGGCAAGCTCAGGGCGCTCCAGCAGCTCCACACCACACAGGAGATGCACACCCAGCAGCAGTGGACACGTGTCTTCATTTTAATTAAAGGGAAAGCTAATTTAAAGCTCTCCCTGGTATCCTGGCCTCGAGGAGTGGCAGGCACGTCCTAAAGAAAAGCAGTGTGGTGATGCTGGTGGACACATCCACCTTTGAGGAGACCCTGGTGCCCCAGCAGGGGTTCCTTGCGCTCCTTCACATTCCAGCAGGGCTCCCAGCACCGAGGCAGCGTGGGGAGATCAGCCCTGCCTCAAACCAGCCCTGAGACCCTTGAGATTCCAGGCACTGCCAGAGCTGGGCACGGAGCCTGGTCCCTGGCGTGGCCCCCACAGCCCCTCACTGCTCACCCACCCCATCTGTAGCTGTGGGGCAGGAAAGGAAACCTGCCCAAGGAACACCAAACAAGAAATCATTTATATCAGGGTTCTGGGACAAAGGAAAAAAAGAATAAAAGCTGGTGGCTGTGAAGCCTTCTGGGCTTGGCATCCCTGGCAGCCCTCGGGCCTCCTCATGGGGGGCCCGAATGCCCACGGCACCATTTATGAAAAGTTCTTGAAAGGAGAGGGTACAGAAGTTATTCTTTCAGTAACAATACACTGTTGTCTGTCCAAACACCACAGAAGCGCCCAAATCAAGCTTTTCAGCTGCTCCTGTAAACTTCACGTGAAACCCTGCTGCAGCATTAACTTCAAGATTGGCACAATTTAGAACATTCAAAGACTGATATTGATTTATTTGAGCAGGCAGGGTTCTGGTTATTTAACAAACAAGGCTGCAATACAGTCAGTGTAAATCTACCTGAAACTGGGAGCTGGTGCACTGCACTGCAGTTGGATTATTGCCTGCAACACCTTGCAATGAGCACAGTGCAGAGGGTTTGGGGCTGATTGTTGAGAAAATTACAGTTTTGTGTCTTAAACACAAGCAGCATGGACTGTTCATGAGACCACCTCACTCCTCCTGAGCCTGGGCAAATACTCATTTCCCCCATCCCTGATTCACTGAGCATCTCCTGGGCCTGCTAGAACACCCATTTCATCTCACAGTGGCTGCGAGGATGGCTGAACTAGGGGGTTAGTGTTGGCAGAGGAAAAGGTAACAGTAAACTGGTGTATCACAAATTTGAAACATGAACAATCCCTGCCAACACTTCCTAAACAGAACTTAAAAATGGTGGAGTCTTCCAAAGCCACTACGACATTCCTTAAAAGATGTTTGTAATGAACACAAATTATTCTCACACACCTTCTCCTGGTGAGGACAAAGTTGTTATTATTATTGTATTCTCTTAATAAATAGTTTTGATGACATTATATAAAGGTCTGAATCCATGTCAGATTTGACCATTACCACATGATTAACAGCCACGCCAGTATGGGCTAAAAGTATGTAGTATTTGCTTTTCAGATGTAGTCATCTTTCATATGAATCTCGTTTAAAATCTATTGGGAGATCTTTAACAAACAGGACCAAGTCCCCAGCCATATCCTGTGAGCACGGAGCAGTGTAGCTGTTAATAAGGGTATTCATCATGAGACAGCCTATTTTTGGCATTGTATATGACAGTCTCAGTAACTTACTATTGTCCCTTGAATGTGAACTTATCATTTAATTACACTCTGAGCCACTGCTTTCCCCTATCACCCAGCAAGTTAGTTAACCACACAGCAATTCTCCAGCTAATCCAAGTGTGATTGGATCAGTCCAAGGTGCACAACCTACCTCTCAGTTCCTGGGAACCCCCTAAGGAGCAGTCTGTTTATTTCCACCTTTCTTTCTTTTTCTTGAATTTAAATATGCACTGTCAAATGCTCCAAGATTGTGAACAGATAAGTTGTTAANAAAAAAAAAAAAAGGCTGAATTTCAATTGATCATAAAATACTCAATGTTAAGCCAAATGGACATACAGAAACTCAGAAAAAGTATCAATAAAACCTTGGAACAGAATAGATCAGTCATTGGCAAAGGTTTTATTGATTCATAATCAGTATCTTTTAATAAAAACAACAGGTGTCGCTGGCAAATTTAGGCATATTTCACATGCATTAAGAACACAGTTTGCAAAGGATGTGGGGTGCAAGAAGTTTTTTTGTATAGGAAGTTTATGCTAAAACATAAAACACACAATAATTGAGATCTTGTAGTGACCCCAAGTTCCACTGAATGCGTATTTCTTTGTTTCTGCTGATGCTTCATGCAATGTTGCCAGCCAGCCACAGCTCTACCATGCTGCAGCTCAGTGCCATGGGGATATGAGGCAGCTGTATCCTGAGCAACATGCCCAAGCTAAAATGCCACATGACTTTTATAACATCGCAGTATATCCCATATAAATAGCTGTTATCGTTAGCTGTTGTTCTCCTTACCTGGGAAGCCACACACAGCCACACTGCTTCCTGAAAGAGCCTCTCAGTCTTTTGGAAGCAAAAGCAAGAAAGGAGAGTAGGTTAGAATTTAAAAAAAAGGGGTGTTGTCTCAATTCTCCCATCCTGCTTCTAAACTCTGAGATCTAACCCAGTGCACAAACCTTAAACATGGACACAGGCAGGTGCCCCAATCACCTGAGAGTTTGGCCAGTACCAATAAAAGTCAGTATGTATTGCCTGTGCAGTACGTATTACATTCCCTCAGAGAGGCATTAAAATGCCAGCTACATTTAAACAAGTGAATGTCTGGCCCCTAATAAAACCCACATAATTTAATACTAATGAGTCTACCAATTATGACCTAGTCTCTGAACTTCCTTTCTGGGAAAAATCATTGGGAAAGTAGTTCAATTCCAACTCTAGCAATTGCATTACTGCTCCGGTACAGAGAACCCCAGTTTGCTGCTGGTCATGGCATGAACTGCTTGGGGTGCAGAGGGGAAGGGGTGAGGTGGGACTGCCTCCCCGGGACAATGAATAGATCTAAACAAGCTTGCTGATCCTCAGACTTACCAACTGCTTTCACATCTTAATCAGAATACACAGCTGACCTTAATGGTAGCAGAAAAAAAGGAGGAGACAGCTTTGTAACTTCTGCTAAATAACTGAACCTTCTGCTGCCGTGGCTGGGCAAGGTTTCCCACTGGAGAGGTGCTGCAAATCCCATGTTCAGCAGTGCATCTGTCAGATCTGTAGGAATCCCACATCTACGAGTCCTCCTCGAGATACACACAGTGTGACTGCAACGCCTACAGACTGCAAGGTGGAGAGCTTGCAGCCACCTCTTTGCTCCTCGTTGAGCCTGCAGGCAGGCACGGCTTTTGCTGTTCGTAGCTGGACTCGGGATTAGATGGGCACAAGGCTTCCCTACACAAGCAAGAAACTCAGGAACAAGGGGAAGCACACAGCACAGTTTATAGGCAGCTCCCTATGGCCCTGCTACAATAATTCTCCTTGTTCTGCCTGCAACAGGATTGCCACCTTAGGTCTCTCATCCTCACTCATCTGCTAGAAGACTGCATCCCTTCATCATCTATCCAGATTTAATGCAATGATTAACACAGGTTTAATGAATAGGCCCTGTTATGACAATAAACTCCATTTTGAGTTCAGTGTTGAACCCTGCAGAAGCTCTGGCTGCTGGAGAACAGACCCATCTGCCTTTGGAGCCTGTTCCTGCTCCATTCCCAGGTGGCATCCAGCACAATGGGACCACCCAGCTTCGCCTGTCCCCAGCCATGACCATCCTGTCCTGCCCCTGGTGCGACTCCCCCTGAAGCCCTGCAGGACCTTCTGGCAGCGCTGGGTGCTGCTGGCACACCTTTAATTCATGGTGTACCTTTAATTTCTGTGGCGCGCTGAGATAATACAGAGAGGAGTTCTTTAGAAATGCTATAAATAGCTTAAATAAATAGATATTCTCTGTGGTGGGTCCTCAGCTCCGGAACTGACTCTTGCCAGAAATCCATCAGAGCCTGAATCTGGCAAGCTCTTGTCGGAGATGCAAGACACATCTTTTTGCATTCCAACTCACAAAATGCACTAAATGCAAGTGCCTGACTAATTCTGTGGAAAGGGAAAAGGAGAAAGAAGGAGAGGAAAAAAAAATTTAAAAAAAGCCTGGAACCCAAGGGGTCACTCCCTGTGCCAGCGTGGAAGTCGCCTTCCATTAGCTCACCGTGTCCTGGCTGTTGGAAAGGGCACACGGGCACTGCAGTGCCCGTGCCTTATAAATACATTCAATAATTAAAGCTCATTTCTACGAGGAACAACCTTGCGATCCTTTGAGACACAGGGCTCGCTGACACTGGGCGATATTGTCTCTGTTATTACAAAACAATGTTACACGCACTTTGCTGCCAAACACGTTAACTCCTCACCTCATCCCTCAGTGTGCTATGACTGCATCTTTAAAAAGGCTTGCTCTGGAAAGGTATGTGTTTGATAGTCAAACAAAACAGCCTCAAAATCACTTTAGGGCATTGGAGAAGTGGCTTCTATTCCCGGCCTCTGAAGTCAAATAACTGTCACAACTTTGTCTAAACTAACCAATGCCTGGGGTTTCAAGGTATTTAATTACATAATAAGTAAGTTACAGAAACACAGAGAATAAGTGGAAATGCTGCACATTCAGAGTCAGACATTTTGTCTCAAAGTCTGGCATCCTTGGCTCACTTAGCAGAGAATCAAGATGAAGTCAAAATCGGTGTGGTTACATTATTTCTTTTTATAGCAGTTTCCTGAAAGTCCACAAATGCCAGCCCCACTAATGCACTGTCACTCAGGAACATCACCTATTTTATCCTTTAAGAAAATAGTTTTGCATGTATTTCTGAACATCAAAAGCACACGCATTCACTGTTTTAAACTTTTTACACTGTGACTATTTCTAGTCTCTCCTGCCAGCACTGATAGTTTAATATGCCCATGTATAAACTATTTATTGCATGGAGCACATATTTTTATTTTGGTCGCAGAGTGTTTGTTTTAAAAAAGGCAGAGTTTTACCTTCTTGGTTGTTACATTTCCCTCACCTCTTGTCTTTCTAACCATGCTGCAAGTCTGTCAAGAAAAGCTCCAAAATAAATTTAGCATTGTGATTATTACAAATAAGTCACACTGGCATTTGGGCAGGAAGACCCCCCCTCCCTGCATGCTTCTACCACGGTGGCAAACTTATTTCAAAAATTCTGATGAAACACTTTGTAAATTTTGTTATTCTGTGATGATAATAAATCATTATAGCCTTAAACACTCCTCTAGCTTGGAGCCTCAGTCACAAATTATCTTGTCATTCTGACCAAAACATTCTCCAAAAAAGCTTGACAAGTGCTAAAACCCAGAACATGAAACCATGTGTTGTTGTGAAAGCAAGATTCAGAAATGTCAATTAATTAGATTAAGAGGCTACTTTTAGCTTTACTTGTGTTGCCAAATAACCCTTAAAATATGCATAGCAGTGGAAGTCTACCTCAGCAATACAGTACTTCTGTGCAAAATAAAGACAATGGATCTGGCTAATAGAGGGAATTATTGTATCTGTCATTCAGACAAGGAGAAGGATCTAGAAGCAAATGTCTTGCTTTCCTCTCCACTGTATGGATTCACAAGCAAGATAAATTCTGCCACTTAGGAGTTTAGGCATAATTTTTTCCCCCTGAAATCTGATTCAGATTAGAAAATAAAAGTCAAATCACTATTATACATCTCCATAAGTAAAATGGATTTCTAACATCACTGTCTGTGTAGCTGTCTCCCCCTGCCCATAAACTATCATCCTTTATTTGCATTTTTGAAGTTCACTTCAGAAAAAAGAGTGGTGCAATTAAATACATTTTATTCAACTTTCTCATAGCTACCCCTAAAATTTTTATCTTTAAATAATCCATATCCTCAATTTTATTTACACTATAAACTGTTCCTATATTTTAATGGTATGTTTGCTTTAAAAGGGGTTGTTGGCTTTAATAGCTCGGTTATTATCTTTGTAAACTAACATTCCACATTCCTCCTGACTAAATCCTAGCAAATCGCCTGTGCTTGCATTTGGAACATACACTCCACTACCGAAAATAAAATTTAAGCCAAATAAATGTTCTGTTCAAATTAATATACATAAAATGAATAGCTAAACATAGATCAATTCTGATGGATTTAACAGTAGGTTTGCTAGTGGCAGGAGGGTCATGATACGCAATACACCCAAGAGAACGAAACTAAATAAATTTCATTTCCTGTAACCCCTATTAGTTTGTGCTGGTTTGAATGCTAGAACACTGCATCTCGTTAGAAAAAAAAAACAAACCTGTTTGTGTTTTTATAAAACATACCCCTAGTGACAAGGAGCAGTATAAAGGTACAGGTTAGCACACACAGGGGTGAGTAAAGAGGGAAGAAAAATAGGAAGGACCCCAACAGAAGCAGATCTGCAGCTGCAGGAAGCCTGTGAGGCTCAGGCTCTGCCCCAGGACAAGACCCATTTACACCACAGGAGAGCCTGGGCAGAACCTTAGGAGCAATAACTTGCAAGAAATGCAGCATCTCATTTCATTTGTCATTGAAATGCACCGAAAGAAATATATTTTCCCATCTTTGCCTTTCCATCCTGTCCTTTCAAAGGAGCTTAACTCGGGCCAAGCCATCATTTCTCAGGTAGGAAGGCTGTAGGCACAGCTCAGGCCCCACAGTTACTGTGCACAGAATCAAACACGGTCTGCAGAGGCATCAGTCACTGAGCAATAACCAATCTTGGAATGACATTTAGTGACTCAAATAATGAGTTTTGGCATTTAGCCGTAATTTTAATTCTTCAGCTAAAAAACCCAGAAGAATCATTATTTCAATTGTTTCTTTTCCCCCATTAACTGGTCCACTGCTAGCCACGTTACAAGCAATGGTTTCTGGCAATTAAGCCAGTTCCTGCCCTGCCAGAGCCTGCACAGACCTACAGGCTCCTTTAGGGCCTGCATTTATTTTAAGCAAATCCTTCTCTTCCCCATTCCTTGGCCTTTCCCTTCCTCACAGGGCACGTAAATGGTCTTTTGGCTGCTGGCCTGGTTTGTGATGAGGAGGTGACTGTATGAAACTGCTCGCCGCTGTAGAGGACACACTCAAGTCTAATCTCTCCATGATGAGAAGTGGGACTCTGCAGGCTCTTTATTTCATGGGGAGGAGACGAGAGAGAGAGATGGACTGTTTAAGGATATATATAAAAAACCCCAGCTCTGTATACCTTAAAAGAAAAAAAAATAAAGAGAGAGAGAAAAGAAGAAAAAAACCCAAAATAAACAAAAACAACAACAAAAAAACAAAAAAAAACCAAAAAAACCCCCCAAAAAACCCCAAAAAACAAACAAACAAACAAAACCCCCAAAAAAACAAACAAAAAAACCCCACCCAAAACAAAACAGAAATAACCAAGACAAAATCAAAACCAAACCAAACCAAAACAAAAAATTACAAAAGACCAGTACGGTCCTCCTAATTTTTAGACACACCACAAACTATTCTTAAGTTCTCGGGCCAAAGCTTGTTAAAAACAGAACATCCTAAATGTTCTAAAAATTGTATGAGAAGCAGATGGAGGTATTTCCTTACAGAACGAGCCTGCAGTCAAGTGCAACAACTGAAATATACTGTCCACTCAGGAGCAAGGCCAAAGCTGACAGTGATAGAGGAACCCTGTGCAGGGGCATCAGGTG
The DNA here is from genome assembly GCA_013397935.1 of Dasyornis broadbenti. Classification (NCBI taxonomy): domain Eukaryota; kingdom Metazoa; phylum Chordata; class Aves; order Passeriformes; family Dasyornithidae; genus Dasyornis; species Dasyornis broadbenti. Next base: position 73,613 of record VZRN01003667.1, on the reverse strand, counting down.
CTCTGCCCTTGGCTGAGCTGCACCAGGGCTGGCAGAGACTCACCTGGGCTGCAGGGACCTCCCATGTGCCCTGTGCCACTGATGTCCACTCCCTGCAGATATTCTGGAGGCCTCAGCACATCTTGGGCAGCCTTAAGCATCTGTTTTGGCACTTAAATCCTGCTCTCCGTGCCTGTTCTTGGAAAAGCCCGATGAAACTGTGAGCCACGGATGAAAATAGAGCAGTGAGGACTAAATTAAAGTAAAATTTAGTAACAGGGCCCAAACGTTAACACGCTGTATTTATCTCAAACGTATTAACATTCCTATGAGTCTCTGAAACACTTTATTACTGATACATGGGATTGTGCTGCTGTAATAGGCTTCCCTGAGGAGTAACTAGGACTCCAGCTGCACTGCAGGATATGCTGTACTACATCTTATAGGGTTAAATGGTGCTGTCTGTTATCTGCACCATGTGTGCCTCACCAGGGGCAGTGGGGGAGCCCGTTTGAGAAACCCGCAGTCTGCTCTGGAGCCCTGGAAAGGTTTGTGCCGCTAGCGAGGAGCGAAGGGTCCCTTTTCCCAGCTGCAAGCAAGTCAGTCGCGGGATGGATGCCGAAAACTTAACGCCTCTGCGGGCAAAAAACCCAGAGCTGTGGCTAAAGCAACTCCACCTGGGGGTGTTCAAGGAGTGCAGCCTCACCCGAGCTCAGGAGGCAGCCCCTGTGTAAAACAGCAAAACACGGGGCCATTCACCGCCTGTCAGAATCCGGCCAGCAAAGGCAGCAGTGACACCGAGCCACCGAGCTCCCTCCCTCTGCTAGGAGAGAGAAAGCTGGTTTTTCCTCCTGTGCAGCACAAGAAAAGCCTGGTGATCTGAACTGATGACACAAGTGGCATGAAAACTCAGTTAAAATTAAAATAGTCATCACTGGTGTATGGCAGGAGAGCAGACACACGTTCACAGAGGGGAAAAATGTCCTGTCTGCAACAGCCACGCACAGCTGAGGTGTTCAGCTAGGACTGTGGGTTACGGGAGCCCTCAGAGTTCAGCTCCTGGGTATCGCGCAGCACAAGTAGGTCAGGAACACCCACTCAGCTCATGGCAGGGTTCAGTGATGCTGCCTGCACTCCCCCACAAGATGCTCTGTGCTTCACTTGTAGGTAGAGTTGTGTTCCCCTCGATCAGCTCATCTCCATGCCCCTTGCCAAGCTCAGCTCGTTAACTCTTGTCCTGCCCTCAGTAGACACAAGGAACATTTGATCAGCACCCATTTTGTAACAATTTTCTTTAAGCATAGCTAAAGACTATTATCATGTCCCTACTCAGGCTGCTTGTTTCTAGACTAAACAAATCCAATACTTTTAACTTTTCCTCATAGGTCATGTTAGCAAAACCTCTAATCATTCTTGTTGATCTCCTCTGGATTCTCTCCAATTTGCCTCCATTTTTCTTAATGTCACCAACTTCAGCAGAAGTTTTGCAGCTTGGAGAATTGTTTCTTGCTGCAGAAGTCACCTGACACCCTGACCTTTAGCTCAACAATGAGAAATAGCATACAAGCTTCCTTAAAGAAAATGGTATTACATATATACTGTCATGTATACTTAGTGTCATGCCACCTGCTTGCCACATCAACCCACTACTTTGCCTTAACAGCAATAAAGCAACAACAAACAATAAAAAAGCTTCTTCTTTTGTGAGCTGTTGTATAGACAACCTTATTGTATGACTTAGAAATACAAGAAAGCAGACCCATTTTAAAATTCTATTAAAAACCTTTTTTTTTTTTTTTTTTTTTTTTTTTTTTTCTGTCCACATCTCAAAAAAATCAAAGCCATTTCAAGAAAACAGAACTGACCAAAAGCAAACTGTGGAGGAAAAGCAGTGTAGCCACTGTTAAACAGAAGCTAGCCACAGTTACAGGAGGCAGTAAAATAGGCTATAATTAACAGAGAGTAGACTTTACCTCAGGATGAACATTACGATGAATGTGAGGCTTCCTTGACAGATCTGTGAATCAAAATTCCAACAACTCAAACAGGTAAAATTTACTCACAGGACTTAACTTCTTCATTGAAGGCCATAAAGCCCAACAAATACACAAGAGCAACCACCAGGTAAACCCAGAGGCCACTGCCATCAGGCACATTGCCCACCCACCACAAAGGAGTCAGGAATATTCTCTAAACCACCCTCAACTGCTATCAACTCAATCAACACCTGCATTTCTGCCAGCAGGGCAGTGCCAGGCTCCCTGGGTACTGCTGACCTGCAGGTGAGACGTGGGGTGCTGAGCTCTGGAGCTCCCCAGCCAGCACCAGGGCTTGTGGGGTCTGGCATAACTCGTGCCAGGGAGCAGCCACGGCCTGGGCTCAAGAAAGAAGCCTGCTGAGAGCCAGGGAGCAGCTCAGCCCAGTGCAGAGCCCTCTCTAGAACAGGGCAAAGCGTGCGGGGCAGGGAGAACTCCGGCTGCTGGGATGCTGTGGTCTCCAGCTCCAGGAGAGGGCTTGCAGCTGGGTGCTGGGCAGATGGTGGGCAGCGCCTCTCTGGGCTCTGCTAGCCAGGAGTGGTAGCACAGATGCTTCAGCTGCTCTCCAGGGTATTTCATTTCTGGGTCCTTGGTTATGTTGTTGTGTCTGGCCAGCTCCAAACCTCCCCGCTTGGCCTCCAGCCCCTCCCTGCTCTTTGCAGGGCAGCCAGGCTGCCCAGCAGAGCGTTTCTGTCCTGGGGACAGCCCTGTGAGCAGAGGGGACAGCGGGTCAGGGCCTCAGGGGTGGCACTGGGCGTCTCTGATGGCTTCGTGGCATTCGTCATCCCTCCAACAGCCTCTTAGGAGAGAGATCTGAGCAGCTCTGCAGGAAAACGCAGCAAGTGGCCTCTGCAGGGCTTGGGGAGGAGGGCAAGAACACTGTGACAGCAGAGCTGAGGAGGACAGGAGTGTGCCAAGCTCTGGCTGCGCCCAGCAGAAGCGGGGTTAAAGCAGTTCCAGGGTGAGGACCCAGGCTGAGGGAGTGTTGCATGTGCAGGGAGTTTCTGTGGGATCAGAGCTGCTCACAGGCTGATGTGCCTGCACCTGTGGGCTGGTGTGGCTTTGCCTGCTCTTCAGAGCTGCCTGAGAAGCTGCTAATACAGAGTGGCTGATGAGGCCGCTGTTTTGATCTCTCCCTCCTCAGAATCTCTTCTAGAGCCTTTCATAAAAGCCCTATTAAGGAAGTACAAGTGGGTGCTTTGTGCTTCTTCAATACCTAATTTATACTTTTAACATTAAATACTCAAACACATGCTTTGAATTTGTGTTTTTTTAGTCTAATAGTTTCTTGCTGGAGACTTACATACATTTTCTGGCACGTAATTCCTTCTTTTCTTTTGGGTTTTTGGGTGTTCTCATACCCTGCCCAAATCTTACATTGAAATTAAGAGGCATACTGAAGGTCTGTCATTCAAATTATTGATGGTCACTTGTCTGAGGGTGACAGTTGTATTAAAACATTTATCACATAAAAAAAAGAAGCATATGGCATTTACAGAATCTGGGCCAACAAAGAAGGAAAGGGTCATGTTCACTCCCAAAACAGGAGCAGGCATCTCCTGAGGGTTATACATGGATTTGGTTCAGAGGGAGCTGGAGAATCTCATATATTTTGAAATCATGAGGGGTATGAAATCAGCATAAGTTACAGCTGCCCTTAGGTGCTTTCTTTTGAGTGGTCAGTGCCACAATCACTCAGCAGAGCACATTGATCTCACTGACTTTGGCAGAATTATGGAGGGTCTGTTTGCATGAACCATTGCAGAACAATTTATCTGATGTATTAATCATCTCTTAGATAAGAGTATCTGGACTGTAGATTTTTCTTGTAACCCAATTTCCCTCCCGCGGTCTTTTGTTGTTCAGTTTTCATGTAAAATTTTAAAATTGCAGGTTTTGGGGTTTTTTGTTAACGCTTAGGATCCCAGGGTCTGTTTTGAAACACTCTGAAGTGCAGGCTACTGTTTCAGGGTGCTCTGCAGCCTTCAGAGAGGATGGAGAAGTGCCAGTCTCTATTTCCCCTCTTGACAGCAGCTCTGGTTTGGACATTGATTTGTCTTCATGGTGACAAATAAAAATCAAGATCCTGGTTTTCCCTCACCTTCCAATTACATATGTAAGAGGCAAAAAGTGAACATTTTATTGGAGATTGGAAGAATTAGTCCAATTTCCAGGGCCGATGTGGCTGTTTTACCCAGTTCTAGTAACCCCTCTGTGAGACTGAGTCTGTGCTGCTGGGATGGGAACTCAGGTGGGTTTGTGCGGGGTGAGGGCAGTGCCCCAGCCACCTGCAGGATTTGGCTTCCCTGCTGTGCTTGTATCAGCCGGGCTGTGCCCTCCGGGAGCCTCCCCACAGCCACAGCCTTCGGGAGACAAGGACTTGCCCAGGGGCAGCCACCTCCCTCCCCACAGCCTCAATGAACCACTGTGGGTCCTTTTTCCTTGTCCCCAGCCTCTGCCCGGCTCCGAGGGAGCACTGAAATCCATTTTGCAGGGTTTCTCCATCTGCTCTGCCCTTCCCTGCAGCTCTGCAGCGTTGCACGCTCAACTTCCCGGCACAGTAAATGGGAATTAATGCAGGGAAGTCCACGGCTGGCCCTGCCTGGCCAGCCCCTGCCCTCCAGTGTTAATCTGCTGCTGCTCTCCCAGCCTGCAACACAGAGATGGAGATGGACACTGTGACCCCTGCTGAAGCCTGCTCTTGCTGCCCCATCACCGGTGTACCCCAATAATGACTTTATTTTTAAGCGTTTTTTTAAACTCCGGTAATTTCTAGACACGTGTAATTGGGGAGCTCACTCTTCCAGCCTCCTCTAAAGACAATTCTGTGCTGAATTCATGTTTTAGCACAAGCCAGAGTGCACACAGAAAATGTTCAGCCGTTCAGAGGTACAAAAAGCAGTAATGTTAGCCTGAAACAATTGTACTGAACTGAAGCACTACTCCTCTTTTCTAGATCTACTTTTAAGATCCCTGTCAAAACAGCCCTTCAAACACATTTGATTGGGTTGGGGCTCATCACGCTGTCACCAACTCACTTTTCATTAGGCTGTTGCTCTCTGTTAGCCTAGCCAAGCAGAAGAACTCAAACACATGCACAAATTAAATCGACATCCAAACTCCACCAATATACAAAGCAATTTAAATGATATTCATTAGAGCGATGACAAGTCCTGATGAGGCTTTCAGGAGCGGAGTCCTTCAGCTTCTGCCGACTCGGTTTCATGGTCATTGAGGCGGAACTGCAGTGACTGTACCTCCAGTTTAGAGGAAAAAAAAGCCAAGAATATGACTCGGCTTCCTGACACACCTACCTCATTCTCCCTCTCTGCACAGGTTTACAGCTGAGCACAGGCTCCAGGCTTTTTCTGCAGTTCTGCCTGGGCTGTGCACTGCACACTCGCTTTAGCAAACCCCCTTCCTTTGCCCACCACCTACAAACGTGCCAATTAAAAAGAATTCCATTTTCAAGTAATTTCATTTCACTTGGCTAGAAAGGTCACTAACAACTCCGATGGCTATAAACATGTCCACAGTTTCTTACCATGCAAGAATGAATTTGATATGCTGAAGCCTAATAAAGAAGTATTTTTCATTGTTAATTCACACTGAAGTTTAGAACTTACTCTGTCTTCATTTATATTTTTGATATTAAAAAAAAAAAAAAAAAAAAAAAAAAGAAAAGATGGACACTATCTTCTCCACAGGGAGTGGAATGGGGCTGACAGGTCTAATATAGGCTTTTCCACAGTGCCAAATCATTTGAAATTCATTTCCCTTGCGACCAAAGTCCTTACCTCAGGCATCACGAGGTAAGCCATCAGAAAATTAGCTCAACTATTTGGTTACAAAGTCCACTACGCTGCTTGCAAAATTTAAGCGTACGGGGGATGAAGTGCACGTCTTCACCCTGATGTGACTCCGGGAGAAGCCAGCGGGTGACGCGGGGGGCGCAGCATCATTTCAGGACATCACCATCAGCCGGGAGCTCCACCACCCACCCCAGCCCCAGCCCCAGCCAGGGAACGGGGCTGGGGCTGCCCTTGCCGTTTTTAACTCCTCTCTGCTCGCTCCAAGACAACCTTTTTATTGCTTGAAACAGGCTAAGAATTTTAAAAGCATGATAAACAGAAAATGTCGTTATATTATTACTCAAAAATTCCTTTTTTTTGGCATAGCTGCCTTGGGTTGTAATTTTTAATTTTCCTTTTAAAGCACTCCCACAGTGAAAGATAGGCACAGAGCTATGGAAGCATGATTTGCAGTTGGGTATTTTCATTTCAATAAAGGTTATATATATGAACTTGATGAGTGGTCTGGACATACCCATCCATCCCAAAAAGTCTATTTGATTTTAATTCTCTTAAAAGATTATTTAACCAGAAGTGCATTTCAAGCTATAAATAAGGCGAAGTGAACCAAGCAACAGCTGCTGAGGAAGTTAATGTGTCCCACGTATAGGCTGTTATACAGAGATGAAAAACAAACAAACAAACCGCTACCCTCACACGTCAGCTGGATATTAAGCATAAAGGAAGATTGTTTTTACATGTAAAAAAAATGAATTTATCCAACAGCACTGCTGCATTTGTGTACGTACCAGATAATGAACACAGCACGAGCTACGCATTAGTAAATCTTAGTCATGTTTTTCCTGCTGAACATTCAGTTAAAATCACTGCCCCAAACCAAGGCCTGAAAACAGACTGGAACCTCACCGATTATCCCAATGCCTTCAGACACGTATAATGATGCGTTAATACATAATTCCGCTCGCTCCTGTAAATGACCCTGATTCCTTCTTCCTTCACTTGTAAAAGATTGACTTCTTATGCAAATACTCTTCAATGAGGGCTGTAATATTACAGTCTTAAACATATACAAGCCTTTCATTATTACAGCATAATTACTGAAATCTCAACAAAATTCACTGTTGCCACACCCCGGCCAACAGAGCCACTTTCATGTTCCGAGGTGGCAGCCCCATCATTATTTCTTGTTCTCTCATTTACCTACAGCAGGTCAAGCAAGGGCTGGAAGGCACATCTTGGCAAAGAGTCCCAGGAGAAGAGAATGTACTGGGTTTTTTTTTTTCCAGGAGATTGTGTGTATTTACTAGTGATACTCAAGGGAGTTACATGTTTGTATTTCCATGCTAAAGCAGCAACCATCCAATCAAGTATTAAGCGCTGTTTCCTCCTTGGATAATAGGATAATCCAGTGACTTTTAAAAGCTGGTAATCTTGAAATAATTTTTTTTTCCTACTTCCCTTGATAAATTCTAGTTTTATGACCGTTCCCTGTATTTCAGCTCTGTGGAGCAGTGTGGGTAACAGACCACCTAGCAAAGCTCCAGTACATTCTTGTAACAAAAAGTTACTTAAACAAAGCAGACAGCAGTGATGGTAATAACTTGATATTTTCCTAGGAAATATATAAGGCTCTCTGGAGGCATACTTTAAAATACAAAATTTATTAATTAAATTGAGCTTTATTACCAGTTGTCTCTGTTCCACTTGCACCACTGTTCCTTTTTTTCTGTTGCAGCTGAAATAAGAACTTGCAAAATTAAAGAAGGTTCTTCCAATCAATACATGCCAGTATTTTTTTAAATCTCAAAGTATAGCCAAATTTTTTTTTTGCTGTCATAACATGCAGAGTCATATCATTTTTAGCTTTATATAGCAAAATACATAGCCATATTTAAATGCAACAGATAATTCCCATATTAATAACACTAATCTGCCTTGGTTTGGATAAAAAATTGCACATAGTGGTTACCACAAAAGCACCTTCACAATTAAAACAATATACTTTCAATTTCAATACAAAAATAAAATATAATGAAGATTCTAGAAAGATTTTGGTTTCAGAAACAGTTCCTTTTGCTAGCTTAAAAGTCATATTTCAGTTAATTATAGATTTCCTACTCACTAAAACTTAAAGATACATTCCCTGATTTTTTTTTTTTTTTTTCTGCTAAATGTTGACTCCAGTGAACAGCTCTCTAAGATCTGGCATATTGATTTCTTGTTGTGAAGTGAGCTGTTCAAGCTCCATTTAAGATTTTCATCTTGCATGTAGCCCTGAGCACATCATAGCACCATAAATTAGTTAAATTGCACATTTATCACAAATGTTATTTTAAGATACTGCGTAAATGTGATGGCTGGAAGATATACAGTATGCTGCAACAAGCCACTACTTGGGTGGGGTTAGACCAGGGTCACCTTTATACACCTGTGATTTAAAGCTCTTCTCACCCATCACAATTTCATTTTTAACCTCTTTCTTGAGGCATTTTGTTTTCTCTTGCACTTGATCTGCATATTTCTAAATAAAATATCAAATGCAAAGCAAAAGTCACAAGTCAGATGCGTATTTTAAAAGCCTGCATTTATACCTTCATGTTCGTCTAATAGGAAAAAAATTATCTTAACACAGCTAGGTTGGTGATTTGGTTGGCACTAATAGTTACCATGCCAATACACATATCGGTGTATGGATGAAAAGAACATTATTCTAGTTCATTGATTCTCTAAATTCTTTATAATGTGAAATCACATTGGTATGCCAGTCCAGGAGGTTCTGAAATGCAAGCGGAACTTTATTTTAATAAATTTGGGATATTCAAATCCTGACCAGCCATTCATTTGCAAAGTTTCAAGCACATTTTCAGAAGCACATTAAAAAGTCCTTTGTGGTGCATGCTGGCAGATCTGGTCACTCTGAATTTGTACCTGCTACATCTCCTCACTGCACATTCAGACCCAGGGAAGTCAGGACCAGGAACTGACTTCTACCAGATCAGGGAGGTTGCACCAGATCCCCTGCCTTTATTTAAAGAGCAAGCAGAAAGAACCCTGCAGACTCTTGCTTGTACTCCCTCCCGTGTCCCAGATAACAGGATTGCGTACAGAGCTTTGAGCATTACTATTATAAGTCAATGGTGCATCTTAAAAATACACTGATTGACAATATATGCAATAATCTGCCAGTCTCCTTATGTGTGAATTTCTGGTTTGCAACCAAATACTATATTTAAGCTGTTATAATTTTCAAATGAGGAATTCTCTGCTGTAGAGGTAAAAAGTTTGGCTGGGTTTAGACTGAGATCATGTATTTGTAAAAAAAATGTGGACGGGCACCCGGGAGGCTCCAGGGAGGACTGCAGCCAGCCAGGTTCCCTCTCCTCACGAAGTGAGGGACTCCTGGGATGGCACAGTCAACCAGTAAAACTGCTGTGATTTTATGGCTGGAACTTGAGCTGAGGCCATAAACACTGACCCACAAATGACCTTAAAACCAGATACAAGTGTGAGCCCAAAGAGGAGGAAAAACCCCAAAGCCCTAATCCCATTCGCTTGGTCCGCTTAGCAGCACTCGCTGTAGAATGAACAGAACACTCCAACGCATTTTTGAGACATGGTACTGGCCTTTAACATTACAGAGAAAGATGGAAAAATGGAAAGAAAGACGGATAGACAAAATGAACCACCGATTCAATTATTTGCTTACTGGAAGGCAGTGGATTTTTTTAAAAAAAGGAAGGAAACTGTACATTTGACATTTGGATGGTAGCTCTCAGTCACGATGCTGAAATGCTGTAATGGTGGGTTTGGTTCCCACGTAACCATCTCCGGACTCTCAGCTCACCTGACTGGCAAAAGACATTATTTACATGCATAGTAACAGAGGTGTTTGGAGACGCACACAGTTTTCAGTGGTTCTGATGGGATGACCTGTCAGCCCCAGGAAAAGTCTGTCATTATCACATAAATGCTCCAGACTGTTTGCTTTTCTTTGGCACGTGTTCATTCACCTCCTCTCCCCCTCTCCACCTGCCGCCAATGCTGTCCAGCAGCAGTTGGGCCAGAGGAGGACTCACTTCAAAGCCACTTCAGAGCTGAAGTCCTGGTGTCAGGTCCCTGCTCCTGTCATTTGGAAACGCTGGGCGGGTGGGAAGGGATTCTCTGAGCTGTGGAGCACCCTCGGGTGCAGACTCTGCTCAGTGCATTTCGGAGGAAGGCGGGTGAGCAGCCTGGGTCTGAACTCTCGGCAAAACATCTCCTTGCTTTGCCGTGCGCTGCTGACAAACCCCCTCTCCACAGCCAGCCTTACCTGATGCTTAAAAAGGAGCTATAATGCTCATTTAGCTCTTCTGGGGGAAAAAAACTGTTAATGCAGCCTTTGAATAAGTGCTACCCTGCTCTTTAAATGCTAAAGTTCACTAAAACTCCAGTGATTTATGTGCAGCTTTTGACTGCCAGCACCTGGCAGATGAAGAAACCTACTCAAGCTTCAGTCATAAACAGATAGCATACAATTTAATTTTAATGTGCTCGTTAGTCGTAGCACATTTCAGACATAATTGTGAACGCAACACAAAATTATAGCAAAAAGACAATTTTAATGCTGCTGTAGAAAAAAAGGTTATATGAAGAGTCATATAATGGTGCTTCATTGTCAACAACAAAACAGGGCACAGAGTGCATTACAGTGTCTGTGCTGTTTACATGCCAATATTTTATACATAGATTCTCATATGGTGTCAGCTGTCAGTTACTTCTGCAAATTAACTGCCAAAAATGGAGACGAACAGAATCACTTAGTGTGCTGGTAACCACGGGTTACCTTTCATATGCCTAAAGATAAAGCTGCAGTATGGAATCTTGGGAGAATAATTAGGCAGAACAAAACAGAAAGTTACCAATTGAAATAAAAAGGCATTCTACAATAGGAAATAACAACCAAGAGCGCTTATAAATAAGTAAAAGAGGTTATATCACAGAATGCCTCATAACTTTTTAAGCAAAGTATTACAGTACAAACATTTTAAAGGCTTTATCAATGTTTAGGAAATACAGTACAAGTTTTTCAAATAGATTTAACCCTTTGAGCACTGAGTTTATTTTGAATGTTCTCTTTTTATTTTATTTTATTTTTTTTTTTTTTTTTACTAATAAATACCTTTAAAAGTCATGTTGTGCAAAACCGTTAGAATTCATGCCAGGAATGCAGTCCGTGGCTTTGGTTTCTTTAANAATGCATGCCAGGAATGCAGTCCGTGGCTTCTGTTTCTTCAGACAGTTTAAAAAAAAAAAGAAACAAAAACAAAACAAAACACAAAAAAAAAAACCCAAACAAATGATAGCAACACTAATAAATATGTATAATTTAAACATGAACCTCTCTTAATATAGATGTACTGTATAGCAAAACAAAGCAAAACATACTTTGCTTTAAGAATAATGTTTCTGAATACTTTATAAATGCTATCTGTGGTATCTTTTATCACATAATTTACAATGCTTGATTGTTAAAGGAAAAAACTGTTAGATCTAAAAAAGAATGAAATATACACTATATATAGGTACAGTTTATACCTGAGGCGTATCAGGTACAAACCCCGCTGCTGCTAAAAATGCTGAAAAAAAAAAAAAGAAAATGGCATTAACCACAATCACATTTTCCATAAGAGATTTTGAAATCTATACAATATATACATCTATGTTTCAATGTGAAAATTATATTTTTAATTTTCAAGGTGTGAGACACCTCTGCATAAATGGAGGTTCATATTAGTAATCAGAACTAAGCTAGCAAGGGTCTAAAAAAAAAAGCATATCCTTACATTTTAACCAAATTAATGCAAAAGTGCTTCAAAGTACTCAGAGGGCTAAAGATTATAGGGTGAGAAATACCAGCACACTTAGGTCACATGAAAAAGTGCACCAGAATTAGTTATAAATGCTTAATTAAACTGTCTGTTAATGCATGCAGCTTGATGCATCAGAGGGATGCACAGCAACTAAATCCAATTTACACAAAGTTCCAAACACTTACCACTGCATTTTAACCTTCATATTTTACCAGTAACAACAGCTGATTATGCACCTCTATTTAAACACTGTACAGTTATACAAAACAGTTCAGCCCAGAGCGACTCTGGAGTTAAAATAAGAACATGTGCCAAGAACTAAACAGTAGCTTTAAGGCGTCTTTGACAGTTTTCCTCAAAGCAAATTACAGTTATTTTAATCAAAAGCAAATGCTACTGCTTCTCTAACTCCGAAACATACAGAAGATGATCCTCTGGTGACTTCCCATGTGTTTTACTAAGATGAAGTTTAACAGCATGCTTGCTTGCAAAAGTCCTGTTACAAAGTTTGCACTGATAAGAAGTTCCGATATCTTCCTCTGGAGAGGACGTCACCAGTTTTTCAGACGGTGACTTTGCTTGTGCTATCTGATTGTTAATCTGTTCACTGGACAGTTTGGACAAGTCTCTTAACCTGAAACCCAGATGCGATTCAAGATGACTGATATAAGTTGAAGGAGTTCTGATCTGTGAAGCACAGTCATTACAAAAGAACACTGGGTGCCCAGTGTCCAAATTTTTAAGGAACTTAGTTCCCCCCGTCCTTCGGAGCTGGTATTTCACATTGGCCAGCCAGTGGCTAATTGTGGTCATTGAGAGTCCCGTAAACCTGGAAATGTGCATTCTTTCTTGAGGGCTCAAGTCTGACATGATGTATTTCCCCTCTGAAGTCTGCCGTAAACTGGCTGCAAACTGGGCCTGCAATATGAGCAAGTGCTGAGGGTTCCAGTTAGACTGACGTCCCTTCCTTTTCTGAGCTGGTGTACTCTCTTCTGGTTCCTCTATTGTGGTACCATCAATGTCAGATTTCTCAGATATGCTGGAAGGTGTGGAAGATTTTGATGTGTGACTTTCTGTCAGGTTCTTCAGCATATCAGATATATCTGACAAGGCATTCTCGCGTAGCGGCGAGTTTGACATGAATGACACGACTGCAGATGTCTTTGCTGTTGTCACTGTAGATGAAGAAGATGCAGAAGATGTCGATGTGGATGACAAAAGCGCTGAACCCAAAGAGCAGCTTTTGTCACTCTTGCCTTTCGTCAAATCTATGGGTTGGTCATTGTTGACATGATAAAAATAACGGTCTAAGTGGTCTGATTTTTTGGACTGTAGAGGTGGGGTGGCCACTGCGGCCTTTTCTGCCAAACTGTTGCTCATTTTAAAAAGCATGCTCATTGGATCCAGAGCGGGCAAAGATGGCTTTGCTGCCTTCCCAAGGTGAATATTCATGACCGATTGCAGTGCACTTAACGGATTTACAAATGGCTGTTCGGGAGGGTGATCAGTGATGATGGCTGTGCTGCTACTTAAAGAACCTACCATGGACTTCACAGGCTCTTTCCCATTTTCCACAGGTTCTACAGTTGGACTGTCCTTGCAACCATCTCTCTGAGGAACTGGGCTGTTCTGCTGGCTTTTAAAGCCACCATCACTGGAGGGCTCCATCTTAAGGGGTTCGCTGACTTCACTGCTGCACGGCGAAGGCGTCGCACGCTTCAGTGGAGAGAGCTTTCCTTCGGGCTCTTTCATCTTCTCCTCCACTTTAGCCACCTTCTCAGTGACCTTCTTTACCAATTCTTCCATGGCATGAAAGTTTGTTTTTGGCACAGGTGAGGTCTGACTGCTTGGCGGAGACACCAAGGGCTGGTTTTTAGTTGGTGATAGTAGTTCATTGCTTCCAAACATAGGTTTTAAAGGTGTACTCTTCCCAGATGAGCCCAACGACAGCTTCATCATATTAGGCAGCTGGTAGGCAGCATGAATGCTGGGGTAGCCACCCCAGCTCGGTGTGCCATTCTGGGCTTTGTTTATAGCTGATGTAACCGTGTTTTCTAAAGACTTCAATATATCTAATCCCCCCTTTGGGCTTTCTTCTAGGTCATTTTCAGTCAAGTAATGGTATTTGGAGGAGATATCATACTTCTCCTCATCTTCACTTGACTTCTCTTTGTCTTTCATTTTGTCATCAGCAATGACTCTTTCCTTATCTGCTTCTTTTTTAATCTCAACATTTAATTTAGGGGAAACACTGGAAGGCGTGTTGGAAGGAGATGTAAAGGTGGTGGCAGCCAGTGGCACAGACTGGACCTTCTCATCTACTAAGGACGTTATTGTCGGTGTGGCTGGGGCTTCTATAATTGGTTTTCCTTTTTTCATGGCGGAGTTGGTGACTTTGATAAAATGTCCCGTCACCATCATGTGAGCCGTGAGCTCCTGCAGGGTGTCATGTGAGCTTCCACACTCCATGCACTTCAGAATTTGCGATTTCCTCGCCTCGAAGTGCCAGGCGTAGCTGGCACCGTTCTGGTGACCGTAGCGGTTATTTGGCGTAATGTAGGGATTGGAATTCTTTTGAAGCGCATCGTTAGTATCTGAGATGGTTGCTTTTGGTGTCCCACCCGTGGAGTCTGGAGAACTTGGAAGTTCAAGCTCCAGTGATGCTTTCTTTCTAGTGGCTGGGATAATTTTTGCTGCTACAGGTGTAACAGGCTCCTTCAGAGGCACTTTTTGGTAGTGTTTTGTTTTGATCATATGAACACTCAAATCCTGAAGAGATTCGAATGAATGACCACAGTACATACACTTTAGCACTTTCTGGGCATCTTCTTTCCCTTCCATTTCAAGCAAAGACCTTTTGCGAGGTTTGGACCACCTTTTGGGGTTATTGTTATCTGTTTCATGGTTGTCATCCCGATAATGTCCCGTTTCATTCATGTGCACCGTTAACTCTACTAAAGTATCGTAGGCAGCACTGCAGTCTTTACAGCGGAATTTACTGGCTCCAGTAAATATGGAGCCATAGAGCTTACTGCTCTGCCTGTACAGCTGGACTGTGCTAAAAAGGCTCGGCTCAGGCAGGATTCTGCTCTGAGAAACCTGCTGCAGTGTTTTGGCCATCGCAGTCTGGTGCCAGTCAAAGCTGCCACTTCCACAACTGCTGCTGCTGCTGCTGCTACTGCTGCTGCTACCGTTGTTCTTTTCTGAAATTGGCTGGTGAAGGTTCAAATTGAGATTGGACCAGTAGGAATTGGAGAGGAAGTTATTATACACGGCCTTCATTTGTTCTAAACTATCAGACACCGTCGAGTCTTCCAGTGGTATGGAAACCTCCTTGCTCTCTTCCTCATTTTTAATGGAGCTGCTCTCGAAGTCTGCCATGCGGTCACTTGTCTCACTGATGTGGGACTCACTGTCCATTTCATGGCTAGAGAACTCAGCTGCTGGAGAGTTTTGGTAGCTTTGGCAGTTCTTACTGAAGTCTTTTTCTGGACATGCATATTTTGCTGAAGGCTCCCCATCAACTGCATTTTCATCAGGTTCCACATCTTCCTCCACCAGTGCTGCTGCTTTCAGTTCGTCTGAAACATAGGCTGTTACGAAGAGAAGAAAATACAAGTTAGCTTCTGCTCATCATACTTCTGCTTTAGCCAAAGAAGTGTACTTATTTGTAAAATTAAACAGTTAAAATTTAGTGTTTCTTCAGAGCAAGAAAAAAAAAAATCTGCTCTTCAAACATAATTTGCCACCTTATTCTTCTCAAGGGGCAACAGCTTGAAATTAAAACTAAATTTGAAATTAATGAAGCACATTCTGGAGGTGGCATTCATTTCTAAAGTAATAAATTACTTGTATCAACCTCAGAGACAGCAGTTCCTGTCTGTCAATTAATATGTCTTATGCTTCTCCTACCCCTAATGCATTTCTTAACAGACAGATTCACAATTTAAATTAAGCAAGCATTTTTTGCTCATTACAGTTTTGAGACTCAATCTTTAATAAATATAGAGCACAACAAGCATCAAGAATTTCTACAAAGTAAAAAAATCCCCAGTTAAAATAAATTTCAAAAATTAGATTTTTTTAAGCCATCACTATTAGAGGTGTCACATTTTAGAGGAGATGGTTAAAAGCAGGTGATGTAACCTTTGGAAACAACTCATTCAGAGCAATTTGAGGATATTCTTTATGGGTGTAACAAATGTCCCACTCCCATATAAACACAACTTCCTCAACAAGAAGCCCATGCAGAATTATGGCAGGTGCTAGTTCAACAAAATTGGTATGCTGTACTCATTCTTGCTGTATAAATATATACAAGACCTTCCAGTGGACCTTACAAATGTCAAAGTGTTTGCTCTTTAGACTACTTTGTCAATATTTACTCAGCATAAACTACACGGACACCCAACAGGGATCCTGTCTTTTCCTCCCCTCAAGTAATGCAACTGGTGATGTAAATCTAAGATACTTTTCTTGAATAGGACAGTTGGCAACTGACAGTAAATATGGTTTTTCCCATGGTGCTTCTGTGCTTCTGTTCTACGTATACTAAGCCTACCTAACTTTTTCCTTTAGGCAAGAAAACTATGGAAACATTTAAAAAGGGATCATTAACCAATCAAAATTATCTATTTCTATATAATGCATTAAATTGCAGGAAACCAGAAATAGAATATGACTCTCTTCCATGGAATTGAAAATCTCTCACACAGATAATTATAAACTGAAAAAAAATCACATTTTCAGTAGTCTCTGTGGTTAAAGACACCTGACACTTGACCTTCTCTGCAACACATCTGGAAAGTGTAGGGTATTTGTATCTTGAACAATCTCTAGCTCATTTCTTCAGGCAATAGTGCAGAGAGGACAGTAATTTACACCCCAAAAAGCCCTACTTTAACCAACAGACTGAAGAATGTAGAACACTACAGCAAGTATCACACACACGAACTTCTTCCAGGGAAAATATGTTTAAATGTTATCAGAAAACCACAAGAGACAAAACAACTGTTAAAGTGACAATGAAATCAGGCTTTTAGTTTCACATGGAGTGTTTCTTCGTTCAGTTAGGTAACACAAAATATTCACTACTGCTCTTTCACATGGCTGAATGGTAGCGAATCTTCCTCCAAGCACGTAAAGTTATAATCTGATCTTCAGAACACAAGTTAAACCTTTGAAAGCACACACGTATCACACAGGAGGAACACATAACGGTGATTAAGTATTCCAGTTCAGATAAATTCAATGCAGAAAATTCAAGCAGCAAGGGTCCTATTTTTAACATTTGGGAGCACATAGTTTGAAAGAATTATGTTGAAAAACTTTATCATAAGATGCTTCGAAGGTGCTGATACAAAGAGCAGACTTTAAAAACAAGTGTATCACTCTAATGAAACAGAGCTGTGCTGTTTTGCTCTGTTTTATGATTTTTCAAAATATTTTGAAAAAAGTACTATTTTATGCACATCGCAGACACAGCAGCAATTTGTGGTAAGGCTGAGCATCTGCCCGGCAAATCCTTGCAACAAAACCACTACACAGAATCTAAAAGGGTGGATTTTCAGAACGTTAGCAAAGGAGACCACAGCAGTTCAAATTACTCTCTAAAGCTGAAAAATTTTGTATAACTACTGATCATGTGCACACAACTGACTGTTAACTGCCTCTCTCTCAACCACACCAAATCCTACTGATACGAGTAAGGAAGGAAGGATGGGAGGAAAGAATCACGGGCACAAAACCTCTGATTTGGAAGCACATGTACCTTCTTCCTATTCCACCTTGTGGAAACGGATTTTCTTTTACAACTCCTGCTCCTTTGCCTCTGTTTTGAAACTGCATAATAATTTCCTTTTCACGAAGTAAAGAACACCCAAAGTTATCACCACCCTGCCTGCCTTAAAAAGACTCCCTGACACCCAGAGGCTGGGGTGGCACACCAAGGAGTGCACCTATGTTTAGATTTTTCTGGCTATTGAGCACCAGTCTGAGTGTGTGCCATCCATTCCCACCACCACATCCCATTCCAAACCCAAGGGCTCCCTCCCTGCACACCATGGAAAGCCCTCCTGGGACCCACTGCTCCCCAGCACTAACAGAGGGCACAGAACCAAGTCCCTAATTAGTGTGTTATTCTTTACATTTTTATTTCTCTTACTGCTGAAGTCTTATGAATTTTGTTTGAACTGAAAGACTTGTCACATTCACAGCTTTTTTAGAGAGTGACTTTTACATTAGGGAAAACCTCCAGCATGCGGCTCATTTAAATGTAAATCTATTTACCTTTCATGCTTTCTTTGCCCTTTTCACCAACTATCAAGCATATTTGCGTGTTAACCAGGAGCTGCCTCCTCTATAGCTGTTCCCCTTCCTAAGCTCAAGTTGTGAAGCCAACTTGTGACATCAGTCTTTGATCCAGAAATGCAGGAAATGAGGCACAAACGACAGGGTGGAATTTAACCCGGCAATCTGCAGCTTCGACAAAGTGACAGTTCCAATGGCTCCTTCTGCTCCTTCCCCTGCACCAAGGAGAGAAGGGATGAAACCTGGTCTAGTGGAAGGTGTCCCTGCCTCACCACACCTTGTTCGGGGGCAAGGAATGGTCGATACGAGCACAGAAATAAGGACAAGGAGGCCCATAGCAGAAAAATTTCTTATTTGGTTAAGTACCTACAGGAAAAGCAAAGAGACTGTGAAAGGAGAGAATAAAATCAGGAGGAGATGGTAAAAAGGTTTTCCACTGAGATTCACTGCCTAGAGGACAGACTGTCTATAAGAAGCACTGTCTCCAGCCCATTCTTACTTAGCCATTATCCGCTTATGTAAAAACAAAAAAAAGAAAGGGGGGAAAAAAAAGACAAAAAGACTTGTAGTTTGATATTTTTCAAGTGCAGAATAAATGTTTGAACAGCAGGGCATCTGTAACACTGTTCTTCAATGCCTCAACAGCAAAGTCCGAGGGGAAAAGAAACAACTTTAAAGGCAATTCTAGTGCCAGAAGTTAGTAAGAGTGGAAATGAAAGAAATTAGGCACTTCTGGGTTTTGCTTTTCCAGAGAAAAAGATGAAAAAAAAAATCACAGTTCTCAAAAAAGTATTTAGTTTACATCTCACAGGGCACCATAACCCACAGGAAATTGCCTGCAAGTTGAGTAGTGGTGTCACCGTGACCCAGTATTTGACAAAAGGTGGGAAGCTGTTGCCCGGTGTGGCCCTCAGTTTCTAGAGAAGAAGAGGATACCAAAGGGGTTCAGAAACATCTTGCAGGTACAGCCACGGAGATGCTGAGAACAGAGTTCCCTCATTAATATTTGTTATAATTATTAACTAAAGTGCTAGGTAACAATGGAATTAACGCATTTGATATCAATACATAACAGTAAGCTGTGGTATAATGCAATTCATTTCCACACAAGAGGGAATTACCTTCATAACTGAGCTATGGATCATTTCTTTGCCAGTGGAAATAAATTGTGATCCATCACTGTCCAAAATGATCTACATATTGCATCGACAGTAATAAACTGATAGACCCGGCTCTGCACCGACACCAGGGATCTCCTGCACAGGAGCAGAGAGGTGCCACCAGCCCACTCTGTCTCCAGAGGCTGAGGAAGCCCCTGTGGAGCAGAAGCAGCTGTGCCTGCTCATGTCCTGGGCTCACCAGCACCACGGCTACTGCCTCGAGCCCTGAGTGCCACAGCTCCTCCTCGGTAAAAACAGCAAAATCACTGCATGGTTGTCATCCCCTCCACAGCAACATGCCCAGTGACATGGCTGGACACACACACCTCCTTGAGTTTGTTTGGAAATACAAGACCACAGCATTAAGGTTATATGCACAATTTTTCCCTTCTTTCCTGAAAAATGCAACTGAGACTATGTATTTTGGCTTGGATGTATCCAAATATTTCACTTCAATACTTTTGAAATTTCTTGTTTTAATTATGCTTTTTCTTGCCAAAATTTTTTCTTTTGTTTTAATTAGCTCACTGGGGGTATATTTAAACTAGTATATATGCTGTTTGCTTGAAAAAGGAACAAAACATTCCAATATTCTTCTCACATGAAAAATGCTCAGTTACAAAAGTTTATCAAAACCACTCAGCTCCTTGGAAATATTTTTGCTTTACCAAACAGGTTTTTATTAAAAAAATAAAAAAATAGATCATCTTTATTATGCATCAATCAAAAACACCAAGCAACGCTGAGGGTCATCTCCCAAACCATCTGATTTTGGGTTCATTGGGAAACAAAGACTCTCAATCCTTAGAGAATCTGAGCCCGTATATGTTCCACACTTGAAAAAAGAGAACAGCAGAACGGGATCAGGAGCAGGAATGCTCCCAATGCTTACAGGACCAATAATATATTGCAAAGAAAAAAGAAACAGGGAAAAAGGATCATAGTAGATCATAAAGTGGAGGAGTGAACAGGACTCTGCCAGAGAAACTCCCTCTGCACCATGACCCTCGCTCCCCATTCCATGGCACAGCACAAGAGGTGGCTCCTGTCACTGCACAGCCTTTTCCTAAATACCTGTCCCATTCTGTTTTAAATCAGACCACCTGAGAAATTAACAGAATATTTTCTTAAGATTTAAGTAACCTTTGAAAAAACCTCAGAGTCCCCAGTTTTGTTGGGGTCATTTGGAGTTGAGGTGGCTCAGTCCCAACACCAGTGCAGAGAAAGCCAACAGAGGAACGGCAGCATGGAGATGATATGACTGTGCCAGTGAACCTTATTCACAAAATTAATGAGCAGAGGCAAGAGAAAACCAGCTCGGTGGATGGAGTCAATCAAAGACCTAATGCAAATGAAGGCATATAAAAGAGTTATATTAGTCTGTTAGAAAACTCCCACTCCACAGGCCTTCCACTTACAGCAAGAAAGGCAAACATTTCACCCACAACATGAGCTATTTCTATACTGAGACTAGCTGATAATTCCCATGTAACTGAAATTGTATCTGAGACTTCACTCCTTGGCAGAGATGCTCGCATATTCCTCATTAGGCAGTCAGGATGGGAGGCAGCAGTGACTGCCCTGTTTACAAGAGTGGCAAATGACAACAGTCTCTAAATGGGCATGGCAATACTGATTACCCAGCACCTTGACAGGGACATTATTCCTGTTAGAAAGGTCAAAGGTTCTGTTTCATAGAGGCAGGACTGTCTATTATGGGAGAGAAATGTTATTTCCAAGTGAAGAGGTCAGCAGTTCTCTCGCACATCGGCTCAAGTCCCTGGTACCTCGCACCGGAGTGCGAGCCTACTGCAAGACGGATCATTCTGCCCACTGGCAAGGTCAAGAATATTAATTTTGAACACGTTAATTTGATGTGATGTGCATGATTAATGCTTGTTTAGCTGGATTTTCTGTGTGTTGATAAATCTGCAGCCTTTTCATGCCAGTGAGAGTGCAGTATTGAGTCACTGGGAAGTGGTGTGGATGGATGTGACATAGGATGCCAATCTAGTGGGTGGCTATCATTAGGCACTAAAAACTTTGAAGTGTACTTTGTTTGTTCCTTGATGAAAATACCGCAGCTGTCTGCCACAGAGAGCTCAGAAATAGGCCAGAGGAAGCTAGCCAGCTGCTCTGATTCAGCATCCTGGACTGGTATTACATTTGGAGAGACTTCAGAGAGGCCAAATCAACTGTAAGTGTTAAGAGATGAGAATTACATGGACAAGAACACACAGTGAAGAGATGATAACAAGGAATTATTTTATATGTCATTAAAGTGTGGGCCACCTAAGCACAGAACAAAGCAATTCTACATCAGGCACCTTTTTCCTCATGTCACTGTATTCCAAACTCCCGTGGGTTTTGTGCAGTTTAAAGGAAGCTACAGGACTCAGGTCTCTTATTCACTTTAGGCTTTAAGCTGCCACAAGAAACGTCATACAGGCCACTCACAAATGAAGAGAGAAAACATTCAAAAACTGCTACTAATTCTGACAGGGGAGGCATTGGTTTTTCTGAAACCAAATAGTATTTAGATGTTTCTTAAATGACAGAGTGCAAACATCACATTTATGTCGTATCTCCTTCACTAAATATACACCTGAAAAAACAGGATAACCTAACATGAAATGATGGCTCAGAAACAACTTGGCACTGTTGGACAGCATCACTTAACTGAGGTGTTCAAGAGCTTCAATGAGCGCTTTGTTTTTCACATCAGCCCTGTGGAAGAAACATTCTTAGCCACAGTTCATAGCTGAAAACCCAGAAAGAAGTTAAAATTGTTTGGTGTTACACAAGAAGACAAGCAAAGGAGCCTGTCACTCCTGTAGGTTAATACACATTATTCATCTATTTACACAAAACATGAGAAGATAAGTTTGTGTTCTGTTCCTGTGTTTCTTCACAGTGTGTTTACGTGAATACAATATATGTGTACAATTGAAAATAACTGCCAGTTTTCCACTGAAACAATTATTTCACCCAGTGAAATAGCCACAGGTGCACGTACTGAGCGCAACCCAGAGCTGTGGTTACAGATCTCCTCTGAGCCAAGCTGCTGAGATCCAGGGAATGCTGAACCTGCAGACTGCCAGCAAACTTCTTTTCCCAGAGGTGAAAATAGGGAAGGTTTCTGAAGCATTGTCACAACTCTCCTCCGAAGGGCTCCCTGCTCCCAGCACCCAGCAGGACTCAGGGACACTGTGACACCCGCCGTGCCAGAGCTGTGATGGAGATGGAGTATGATGGATCACGCCTCCCTCCTCCAAAATACACCCTGCCTTGATTTCTCCCTGGGGCCTAAACTGCCTGCATTCAACATGCTGAGCAGGGGATTTCTAAAACCTGCTCAAATTACCCACCCCTGAAACGTAAGACCTTTTTTCTGATGAGCAGAAGAGCACCTGATCCCATCACACTGCGGTGTGCTCTCCTATGGGTAGGGTTGCACGAGGATTAGTCTGAGATCTGTCTCACTTCAAGAGTCTATCTGCCACCTTCTACACGACGTTTTTGACAAGAAGGGATCTAAACATTAAAAAACCTTGCTTGAGACCCATGGTCCAAGTTCCTCCCACATATAATTAACATGATCATGTAGATTTTTAAAGAGACTTTCTTCAGGTATCATTCTTGTACAGTCAGGAGTGAAAGACATACTTACCAGAAACTTCACAAGAATAAGAGTTCAGAGATCGTCTGGCCAGGAAGAACAGATTTTTAAGGGTTTTGACCTAGATTTGCAGTCAAATCCACACACAGTACGACTGACTGCCAAAAGTACCACAGCTGGGTAGCCGTTCATGTTCCACTGTGTGTGCCCATAGCTGGTCACCAGAAGCTAGGCAGGGTTGACAGTAACCCAGTGGAAGGGTTGAGAAACCTCATGGACTGCCATGATGGCAGAAGGACTTGCCTTGTTACGGTATTTTGTGGAATCCATCCCCTTTCCCCTTTGCACTCTGAGGGAGTAGAGATTTGAACAGGCTCTATGGGCATATGCCTGGAATTTCTGGTTGATCCTGCTGAAAAAGGAGAAAAAAACCTTCTTGGCCTCCCTGTCACCACATAACCAGCCCTTCACAAGCACCACTAGGACCAGACCACAGAGGCAAATGAGCAGCAGGGACTGGGAGCACCCAGTGGGAATTCTCAGCTGGTCCTCGGCTTCTTCCAGTCCAGGCTCTTGTGTTCCCATTTCATCAACCTTCCTGCAGTACCCTCCTCTCCCTCCCCTCCCCAGCCCTCCACCTTCCCAGGGAAAGGATTCCCTTCCTCCAAGTACACCAAAGTCACAAATGAACACCATTCCAAGGAGCGTGAAGTTCCTCACTGTCTGTGGTGAAGGGTCAACTACTCAGCCACGAAGGGGAAACACCATCAGGGACTGGAGAACCAGGCACAGACTGGTGAAGCATCAGTTCACAAGCAGCCCCAGAGTCTCAAAAATTTCACATAATCTTCACAAATTCAACGACCAAGCACATTATTACCAGTAAAAGCCCCCATCTGTATTTGCTGTATAAATTATTCCACATGAATAAATGGGATCCACTCTTAAGTTAGACAAAAGTGGCTTTTCCTTGGTTTCCAGGGCATTTGCTTGGTGTGAAGTACTACAGACTTGCTAGCGATTCCCACTCCATGCATGCACACATGACCGTGGGAAATAGGAGCTCACAGGCAGAGAAAAAGCTTCATGTTACACTTGACCCTAATTTGTTCTTTGTACTCCGTAGAATTTTTCTAAGCACAAAATTACTATTTCCTCAAATGGACAAAAGTATTTACCAGAATCTTCAAAGAAAAAGAAATGTTTGGTTTTGGGGATTGTTTTCCTTTTTATTTAAAAGTCAGTGTCAACATCCTGGCAAGAAGAAGCCAAATTCTCTGTATGAATTGGTACCAAAACACACAGTGACACAATCTCTGCTTGATACCAGCCATTTGGGTGGCATCTTTTAATCACTGAAAAGCACACAGGGCATTCCACAAACTAATACAAGATTCACAGCCAACTCTGGGATATGCAGCCATGAGCATAGAAGTTCTCAATATGGCTCTAATAGCTCGTAATTATTATAATCCTTCACTGAGCAAACAGATGTTGTAAGGGAACTTCAGTTTCTTCAAATGCAGTAATCAAACCATTCTGCTTCTGCCCTGCCTCTTCTCAGTAAATGCTTTGTATAGTGGAGTGGAAATAGCAAATGTAGTGACAAAATGACCATTTAATTGTCACAGAAATCTGTTTCTGAACAAAACTGATGTTGTCATTTCTCTTTATGCACATTTCTCAGTCTTCTGATCATGTTTTAGCTTTTTTTTTACACCAAGAAAAAACCTTGCACCGTACTTTCTGTAATCAAGACCACTTACAAGATTTGGGTTTTTTTACACCAAGAAAAAACCTTGCACCGTACTTTCTGTAATCAAGACCACTTACAAGATTTGGGTTTTTTTACACCAAGAAAAAACCTTGCACCGTACTTTCTGTAATCTTCCCACATATTTGGTTGCTCCTAATTTGGCCACATCTTACAAGTTTTACAGTAACTAGAATTTGGTGTTGTATTTGTGTTTAGCTGTACTAATATTAACACACATCTCTGGAGCTGCCACCCTCGCTGTGAAATTTTTAAAAACCAAGTTTTCACCTAAAATGCTTCAATACACTACAGTGAGTCATTCTACTTGGTGATTTATTTGTAAATAATCACGACTGCTTAAAGACATTCAAAATGTACCAAAAGACCTTCAGCCTGATCCTTCATTTTGCTGCAAACCAGCATCTCCCATTGAAGCCCTTTCTACAGTATTTTCAATAGCTGTTTTGGCCGCAGTGCCTCCTTACAATAAACTCTATACATCTGTATGAATGCTATAGTAGAAATCCAAATGATTTCAATCACAATTTCAGCTATTGTGAACTTGTGCTTACAATGAAGTTCCTCTATTAAGAAAGGAGCTCAGTGTGGGCCAACAAAGCTTTGTGGCCTTTCACAGTTGCTATTCAGCCCTCATTTAAGAAAAACAACGACTGACTGCAATATGAATCTTAGGACTTGAAGCAAGCCGAGATTCTAAGGATTACCTCTACAA
The DNA here is from genome assembly GCA_013397935.1 of Dasyornis broadbenti. Taxonomy (NCBI): domain Eukaryota; kingdom Metazoa; phylum Chordata; class Aves; order Passeriformes; family Dasyornithidae; genus Dasyornis; species Dasyornis broadbenti. The sequence continues at coordinate 48,360 of VZRN01003667.1, read as the reverse complement.
GATGGCCCCGGATCGTTTTGTATGTAGAGCAAAAAGAAGCACTGAATATTCATTTCACTCATTTGCTAACTATACTAATATACACTGCTGTAAATGAGCCTCTATCTACCACTACCTATTGAACAGAAGGGTATTTGAATAGGTGGGGCTTGCTATAATGCCACACTAAGATAATGTGCTAGAAACAAATGGTTCACTGATTCCTGAATAGAAAATTTGCTGGAAAACCCTGAGAACTAGGAGACGAGGGGGAGGGGATTAAAATGTCGTTTCAGAGCCACCAACCAAACTCCTGTCATTTTTAAAAGATGTTCCTGTGGCACAGTATGAATAGTTTATAGCCATGATTGTGAACATTCAATGTCATATAAGAAAAGACACTTGTCAAGAGCCTTTCCCTTACCAGCACCCTCATCATGACCTGTGTTAATGAAGTTAATTGAATTTAAGATCAATAATGGTTAATTATTGCAATTTGACATTCTGAGATAAATGGCTTTAAGACAGAGAAATGTGTGTGTATGTGAATTCTCTCCAAAGAAGGTGAACACATTACAGCCTAAGAGGGATCACACAGTCCTTCCATTGATCCTGGTACAATCTGATCGACCTAATCCTCTGATGAATGTGGGCTTTTCACAGCTACAAGTAAATGTTCTACAAGACTACTCTAACCCTTGTCACTGACCAAATCTATATGAGCTGTACACTAGAAATCTATTGAGATAGATTAAAGAACTGCTGTAGAAACAAGAGATGCTTCAATAAAGATGAAGGTTTATTATATTGACTATTAATGTTACATGCAGTATGTAATTATGAATGCTTATGGATCATAAGAATTTAATTTTGGTCAGTCAGATGTAAATGATCATAAGTGAACAATAGTATTAAAACAAAAAAATAATAGATTAAAAAAATCCAACAATCATGTTGAATTTGATGGCTTAAGAGTGAATGCTCAGTAAGAGAGAGATTTTAAAATCATCCTTGAAATGTTCATGAAGATGCTTACAGACAGGTATTTATTTCATAAAGTCACTCATCAACCTGCTTCATTTAGGGTTTTTTTAAGTTTACTTTCACAATAGTTCCTCAACAGGAAGACATTTCTCAAACGTGTTAGTAATGATATTCTTACATGCATACTGAACAAGTTAAATGACCACTTACAAGATTTATAATGACAAAGTAAATGTCAAGGAAAAAGTATTACTGATTGCAGAGCACTGACAATAAAAAGCAGCTGAAGAGTTCTGTCAAAATGTAAGATTATGCAAAAACACTATTGAGAACACTGCTAATCATCTGCTCTTGTCAATTACTTGAAGGGTATCTGACAGCATATTTACATTAAACACATTTCAGTAGTGAAATCCTTAATGCTGTATCAGAATATTTTCATTATCATTAGAAATCCTTTAAAAGTCCTTTTGCAGCAGAGCATTGTAACAGCAATGAGGTAATATCTCCCTGTATCAGGTAGGGGTTTCTATTTCATGCTATTATAGCTACGTAACATTTGAAATAATATAACCAAAGACTAAATATACATGGAAGATGGCAATCTCTGTGTTCCTGTAGTCAGTGTAGGTATTTTCAAGTAACAGCTTTGCAGGAGTCTCAAACTGAACGCAAACTGATGATCTGTCTTTGTCTGGCCATTCTTTTAGCCTTTTACTCCTCCTGTGCCTGTACTTTGTCATGGCAAAGGACATTATCAAGCAGACATTTTTTCTAAACCTCTGATTGTGACTTGCAGTTCAGCTGCTTTAGGGGGAGACACATTAGCTACCAATGCCTTTCACCTGCTGGATAAACTTATTTTAGTTATGTCTGTCTTATACTTCATGGAACCCTTCCTCCAAAATAGAGAAATAAATGAAATGTAATGAAAATGAAATGTTGATCCCTTCCATGCTTCAGCAGGCGTTACTAAAAAAGCACACATAACCCTGTTTGATGTGTAAAACAGTAAGCATGCATAAAAATGGACAGAGCGGATGCGTGAGCTGCCTTTCAGGGGGAATTCATCTGGGCTTAGGAGAAAAAGAAAGAAAATAAGCCCTGATCATGACTTGCAGGATCAATTTATAGTTTTTCCACCAGTTTTGTTGCGCACAACATACCTAAATTCAGTTTGTAAAAGCGGAGCAGAGTCCTGATGCTCCCAATGCTTCTTGAACCACTACAGATTTTCAGACAAAAACACCACAAAGGAAAACCAAGCTGGCAGAAAGCTCAGGGTGGGGGTCAGCTTCTGTCCTGATTCAGACCACACAGGTAAGGGCCACTGCTTGTCAGTCCCTCTTCAGTGAGGAACAAGGGTGAGTTTTGTACTAACAAAACACACACGTGAGATCAGTTCAGTGTCTCGGGAGCGTCACACACACCCCAGCCATGCACACACCACACACCTGCGGTGCTGGGAAGCTGGGAAGGAGCAGCCAGGCCTCCCTGCCCTTCCCACCCTCAGGAAGGCAGAGCCAGCTCTTTGGCCCTGCCCTGGCCCTGCCAGCTTGGCAAACCCCAGCAGCACCAGTCCCTGTGCCGTGCTGGGCGCTGGACACCCCTGAACCCTGTCCGAGCTGCCAACAGAGAGATTGCTGCCGGCCTTCCACACTGGCAGCCATGCCTGGCCAGCTGCACTCACACTACCAACAGGCACTGGGAAATCATTTCTCCCTGTGTCCCCATGGTCCAGCCCCCTCTCTGCCCTGCCAATGTCCATGGAAAATCTTTCCACTCCTCTCCGAGCCAGCACCTCCAGGTTCTGAGGAAGGAGCCTACACAGGAGTGCTCCAACAGGACAGTCACAGCTCGGCTGAATCAAGAGACACTCTGTAACATGATGGCTTTTTAATGCAAAATGCATCACTTTCTCCTGGAGATGAGGATTTTTTTTTTCCCCCAAGTGAACAAGAAAAATCTTGATTCCCAAGACAAGAGCTAACTCTACGAGCCACGCTGCTGCCTCAATTGAGTTTTATTGTTGACCTGAAAACAGTGATTTCATTGGAAATGCTGACACAAACATGACTATTGCTGCTGATGATACGCATCTCACATACGCTGAATCGAAGGGATGTGGGAGGAGGTTTTAATTGTTAAATTGAGTGAAAAGGACATAGAAGTAAAAGTATCAGAGAGTAATTTTGCATGTGGGATTCCTACTGACCTTACTGGGAATTTTCTGTGGAAACCAAAGGGGAACTATGTCTCAGGGGAATTAATCTGTTCCCTTACATGGGCACAG
>VZRN01003667.1:37122-42122 GCA_013397935.1 Dasyornis broadbenti | reverse complement strand
AAACATTTAATTAATTACTTAACTGGAATAATCATCAAACACCCATTTTAACTTTCCAGACAGAACACTTAACAAAAATACTCCCCACTTCACCCTCGACATATGTGGAACATAAAAGTTTAAAATAAGTAATGAAACTTTTGGAACACCTCCTGTCTCTCTTTGCCTTATAGAGGAAAAAGGCTTCTAAGTTTATTAACGTTCTCTGGACAGCAATCACATTTTTATACATCTCTGACTACCTCCATGCATGAAGTACTAAACAAGATTATTAATAAGTATGAGGGTTCCTTTTTCTTATCCAGACCAACCTTAATAAACTGCTTTGTGTATTGTTTAAAAAAGTGTTCTTGACATTTTTTTAATGTAGTATTCATGAAATTTAGGTAAAAATTTGAAACGTAAAATGTTTCACACCTAAGAAACAGTCTCAAAAATACGCTCAGCCCTAGAAGATTCATTGAGAGTTCCCCCATGGATATTGCCCACATTATTCTCCATGTTACAGGAACACAACAACATTGCTTATGGACTTTATCTCACATGTTCTGATGATAAAAAGGTGCAGAACTTCATCCACAGAGAATATAAAAGCAGCTTTTCACACAATCAAAAGAAGATGCCAATTCTCTATTAGAAAGAAACAATTAAAACTAGATAATGGCTATGAACAGCTCTGACCTGCTGAGAGCCTGAAGGCTTTGCTTCACTCAGGACTCCACTTCTGACTGCAGGTCAGCCCTACACAAACAAAGCCTTAACAGAAATGTTACGGAGGAAATAATAGCCATTTCCAATGATAATACACAATTTTAGCACCTACGCTTGGCTGATTTAGGTGGTCGGCTAACATGTCAAACAGCCTGCCTTAGTTAGGTGAGCCTTTAATGGGTAACTGGCAGACTCTGGCAGCCTTATTTCTGTTTTAGATTTGGTTTGTCATTGGATATCCATTACCTGCCATTCATCTTTGATCTCTTTGGACAGGCCTGATCAAAAGATGTCATTTGACCTACTCCACTTGGCAGAAACTTGTATGACTCTCATAAAGGGGGCACCCCAGCTATAAATAAAATGACATTATTATTTTTCTGTCCTATCATGTAGAAGAGACAATTATGATAATGCAGTGTCTGTCACTTGGAGCCCAGCAAATTGCTAGCTCTCACGCAACTGTTTAGCTTTCTTATTTGTTTTTTGTCTGTTTTCCTCCATTTCAAGTTGAAAATAAAACAGAATTGAAATCACTAATGCTCTGCCTCACACTCTGACAGTCTCAGGGTTTCCTTTTATGGGACTGACGTGCAGATGTGACCATCAGACTGTTTGTCAGTGGTGGGTGGTGGTTAAGTGCTGTGTTGGCAGCACATCCCAACAATGGAATCGGGTTTATACTTCATTTCCACCTCTGCACACGAGCGCCTGTCTGAATGCAGCGCTGGTAGACATTACAGCAAACAGATACAATCGGTGAGAGTTTATTGTACCTTTAATAAAGCAACAATAGAGGAAATGTGTAAGCCCCTTCTCCACTGCCAGGGAGCTTAGGCGTGAGGGGGGTCTGGGAAGGATGACAAGAAACCAACTGTCAGGATATTGGTTGTCTTAGGGTGTTTTTCTGCGTGGCATGAGCACCCCATTGCTGTGCCTTCCCATCTCCAGCAGAGCACAGTGCCCATGCACACGCGTGCAGGGAGCAGAGCATGTCCAAACTCCTGTCTGCTCGCTCCATGCCCACGTGTATCCGTGGGCCGGCCGCTAACGAGCCACTGGCCCGAGCCTCTTCACAAGCTCTTGGCTGAAACTGCCCTTCCCACACACAGCCTTCCACCAGCTAATGCTCACCATGCCTCCTCTGGCTCCTCCAGGCACAGGTTCCCAGCAATGCTACCCAAAGGCCCTCGTGGCTGTCGGCTGCCCAACCTCAGCAGGGACAGCACCCGGCCCCACTCTGCCTGCACGGCACACCCACAACAGCACACAAACACTCCCACATCCATTATCCCTCTCCCACTGCAAAGCATTTGACACTTAGTCCAAATTAACTACAGGCCTTCACTATGGGCAGACTGCAAAACCAAGAGCGAGCAAAATCACGGATGCTTTCAACCTCCTTGGGTAGAACAGTCACCAAAATTCTATGATACAAAAACCTGTTTACCTTCATTTTTCACTTGTTCTACTTGCTCTTACACAGGCTTGATGTGCTTCTGCCAGTAAACAGCTCCCTGACAGAGATGCTGAGAGAGAACTAAAACTGTTAAGGGCTTGTAAATACCAAATAGTTACTCCTCATTAATTATTTGTAATTAATTATTCATGATTAATTTGTGCCAGAACCGGAATGTTTTATTCTGAATTAATTTAATTCATTTCAGAATTGCTACTTTAAATTGCCACCCTACCATAACGTGATATAATCTCTCTCTGTAGACAAGCCCTAAAATATTAAAAAAGCATTTTAAACAAAGGAAAAGCAGCGCGTTCTCTCACGGAAACACACGGTGCCTGCCGTCCTCGCAAAGTACTCTGCTCATCCAAAGGCAACCTGGACAAAATGGAACCTCTCCAGTGGCCTAGAAAATTTTTGCAATAGGGAAAATATTTCATATCAAACTTGGAAGTGGCTTGGAACAGTTCCTTGATGACCGATCCCACTGATGCTACACAGAGAGCAACTGAGAACAACGAGGTTCTCCTCGGCCAAGGCTACACTGAGAAACACAAGGGATCTGGGCATCAGTAAGAAACAGCAACAAAGAAATACTGGAAACAAAAGCAAAGAATTGGAATTTTAAGGCATTTTTTGAAGATGGAAAACACCTAGATCTTTTTCTCATGAAGTTAAGGATACTACAAAGAAAGCAGATGGTAGGACCTAATAAAATTCAAGTACATTTGGCAAGGCAGCCTTTGCCTGCTGCAGTCGTGCATGCAATTCTTCTAATGCATCACAAAAGTGTGCCTTCAACGTAGCACAATTCTTTCAAGTAGACTTCTTTATTACAAAGTTGAGCTTCTTAATAACGCATACTGAAAAGAGGAAAGATACACAGAGCACTAACTTCTCCAGTTTGAGTTTTCACTGTCCAGAAATCCTCAGCAGAGATAGGAGCCAAAAGGGGCACCAGGCAAGTACTGCTACAGAATGCCCCGGACCATCCTCACCTATTCCTGCTTTTCAAACCAACCAAGGATGCAGATTGCTCTTATACAAAGAAACTTCCAGGATGTTAACTCCACAACTCAGCTAAAACCTCTAAACGTACAAAAACAAGAGTCCTTAGTCTTTATCAGTATTACCTCTTTTACCTCTTTTAGACTGCAGTCAAAAAGCACACAGAGTATCTGATTTTAGAATCTTATCATTAAGGGGGGCCCTTGACAGAGAGAGACAATTGCCCCACAAGTCCCACCGACACCTTGGGAGCAGGCATTCCAGTCCAAACACTCACAGGATTTTCAATTTTTTTTTTAAACTGATGACAGAGTTTTCTGACCGCCTCTGGAGAAGGCAGATAAGTGAACAACACCACAATGATCCTAAAGGAAAGAGCTGGTCTCAGTGAGTGGAGATTTCTCTTCTTGGCACGGGATAACGTACTACGGTTTAAATATAAAAAAAAGCACGGCTGAAACCGAAAGCACCACGTGGAAAACAAGTTCATCAGTTACATCACAGAAAGTGAAGCAGCACAGTGATGGCTAATCCCAGATCCAACCTGCTGCAGTTAATTGAAAAGCATCCTGCAAAGGTACTCTCTCCCTCTGCCAGTTCTGCAGAGCTGAACCGAAGGCAGCTCCTGCACAGATCTGTCCCTGGGAAAGGATGGACAAACTGCCTGGTCAAACTCCATAGCTAACTGATCAGTCTTTTTAAATGCAAAGGGAGCACTTCCTCACATCCAACCACTCATGCATCTGCATTTCTCCAGCTAAGATTTATTTCTAAGCAGTCACAGCTACATTGCAGCAAGTGCCAACCTTATTTCAGTATAAGAACGCCCTATTTTGATTTAACACGCTGCAAGTTGCACTACGTTACTATGAAAATGACCAGAGTTGAACTAGTTTAAAAGCACAGCTTTAGTTAAACCAACACAGGTTCGTGCGCAGGCACCAAACCCTGCCTCATCATCACAGCGGAGCCCACCCGGCTCACTGAGCACTCTGCTTTGTCACAGCTGACTCCCTTGTAACTCTCTTTCCAAAACTTCTATCAGATTTGGTGATCCTGCCCCACCCAGCAAAACAATCACTTTTCACAGAAGGAACAGTCATTTTCTCTAAATAAACACACTTCATTTCCTCCCTCTCCTACTCTCTGCTGCAAGTGGGCGTCCACCTCGCAGTCTGTCCAAACCCCTCCAACATCCCACTTACAGGTGACATCTGACATTGTCAAAGGCTTTTTGACACCTAAGGTAGTGCCATGGGTAAAATCTGAAAGGTACCATGATGCATATGAACTAAAATAGTTCTTTTCTACACCATTTTTAGTAGCTCTTCTAACCAGGTACTCAGCCGCACTCTATTTATTTGCCCTAAAATTTGGCAGATTTTTAAAAAAAAAAAGGACCGTAAAATCATTGTTCAAAGAAAACCCGTTATCACCTGCAACATCTATGAATATATGTTAATGAAATGGTAAGCTGTTTAATAAGCCATTATCAGTTATATAAAAAATATTTAATCTGCAAATTACAACATACTTACCAAAGCAGCTGTCCATATCTAGGCAACCATAATTTCACTATCTAGCTCGGTATTGAAATATGAAAGCATTTTGTGAGGATCCAGGATATTTGGCATGGACATTAGTAATAATGTTCCTGGCACCATGCACTACCTGCATGTTCATGCTGTGGGAAGGCTTCCTGCTCCTATACATCTCATTATCTACTGGTGCCACAGTGGGAATGTGAATGCAGTCAATCACTCCCTGGATACTCAGGAAACTAGCAATGACATATAAACCTTCATTGACTTTCTGTTGCTGT
>VZRN01003667.1:24622-32122 GCA_013397935.1 Dasyornis broadbenti | reverse complement strand
TAGGTGCAGAATCCTGTAAGCACCACCCAAATCCCTCAGCCTCACTGGCAGAGCATTTTCAGCCCTCCCTGGCACAGCTACACCTCCACGCAGCCACCATGCATGTGGCTGAACACGCATGAATGTGTCCAGGCACGCTTTTTTAACAATTTCTGTTTTGTTTGTATTGATCATTTGATCTAAAAATAGATGTGTTTTGCTCATGAGCTAACATCTCCCTTAAGGCAGAAAATAAGTAGGAACATGCCTGCAGAAATAATACGTTATTAACATGAAAAACAGCAAGAAAAGTACCTCTTGTAAAACACACTGAAGAACAATGCTTGGCAACAGGCTGAGGAGCACTTGGTTTTCATACCATTTCTAAAAGTAACCACTCATGCTGTCATTAAAGAAACACCACTGAGAAAGCAACAGAAATGTGCCCACAAATATTAAAGAAATTTATTTTTCAATCTTCTAAATAATCATCTAAAGAAGTAACTTTTTTTTTTCAGCAGGGAAAAAAACCAAACAAAACAGCCAACTGAAAAGAAATCCCAAGTCCTTATATGCCATTACAGCACTAGGGCAAACCTAAAGCCAAACAAAAAATGCAAACTATAAAATGCAAGGGTGTTGGATGACCAGCATCGCAGCACACATTACACTGCACCACGTCATCTGGAGGGGCAGAGGGTCACTAGCTCAGCACATACACTGTGCCACAAGGAAGAAAGGCAGTTTCATCTCTGAATTTCAAATTTCCTTGCTTATCTCGGTTGAATCACGATCTACCTTGATAGAGAACTGGTATCAGCCTTTCCTATGGCACCTTGATAAAGGGGAGGGGAAGAGGGAGAGATTCGATGTACGTGCTGCAGAACAGAAAACTGCACGTATGAACCACAGCTATGTATAAAATACATCCCTCACTGTAACATATGTAACAGCCTTGTTTGGAAAATATAATGAAATTTCAGAAAGAAAGATTCAGTATTTGCACAAAAAGCAGAACTCTGCTGCAGCCTAGGCACGTGTCTGCCTCTTCCCACAGCCTGCATTTCCTAAAACTGTATTTAAGGACTTTTTCAAAGCACGGTCCAGGATATTTTTGCTACTTTATGTTAAAACAGTAAGAGCCACTGGGTGTTACTTTGATTCGAATGCAAGTGGAAGGAGTTCTGAGACAGCAGAGTATTGATACCACTTCTCCCTGCAAAGCCTGCCTGGAGCCAGGGAGCATTCATGTAAATACTCGTTCACGGATTTTTAACACATATGTGCACACATAACAAAAGTTCTTTAGGCAAGCTATGCCTTTCATCTCCCTGCTCGCACAGCCCAGGTCCCCGGAGGGTTGGGTGTCCCCAGGGCTGGGGCTGCACTGGGGGGAGGCAAGACCAGCCCTGCCCTGTGGTGTGTCCCCAGCCCTCCCGGTGACCAGGGAGCAGCTTGGGGGAGAACACCCCGAGTCTCCTGTCCATGCACTCTGTCCCTATGGACACCAGCCCCCAAACCCACCCTGCTGACCAAAAAGGTGAATTTGTGACTCGGGGACCTGGTGTGAGCACAGCTCTTCAGGTGGTGTTTATGCTACACTGGTGCACTTGCCGTGGAGCTGGGACAAGTGAGGAGCACAGGACTCCGGGAGCAGGCACAAACCCACACACTGCTGCTCTGAGTAACTCCACCAGCTCTTCACAGCTATTAAAGTCCATCACACACAACAGTAACAAGAGCAAATGGCCAGGCAAAGTACGCGACTGTATCTTGATACATCACACAACAGCTTCATTTAGCTTAATGCAATACATTACAAAGCCGGCACAGAAGTTAACATTAGTCAACAACATAATGGACAGATAAGTGTCTCACCATGGTTAAGAACATACACAGGTTCCATTATAAGATCTATTTTTAGCCCCTCCTCTACCAAATGGTATGAATAACAAAATTGGTCTGCTTGAAAATACTAAGCTTAAGTCAAAGGGAAAAAAATGTTCCTGAGAAGTCATGGAAAAAAATGGCCAATTTGTTTTAACTTAGACATCACTTTGAATTCTGCAATAAAATTGTAAGGACACCAGGGGAATGCACGATTTTCCGTTTAGTACCTGGCTATCATTCACCTTTAGGTTCATTGTGGGAGAACCAGTATTTTCTTAATTGATATTGTAAAAAATCTGCCTTTTGGATGCTGAAAGGTCCTATCTTCTTGCCTCAGTTTTCAGCATTCTTTAAGAGTCCTGGCCACAGGAGCAACAGGCACATTGAAAAATAACAGAGAACTGATTTTTCTTTCCTGCTGCCAAATACTCCAGTTACTATTAGGTTCATTGAAAATTAACTTATATACAAACTTATTCAGCAAACATTTCTCAACTAAAGCCACCACTGTACATGATATATTTGGTAAACCCTGTCCCAAAGATTCCTTGAGATACCCAGGTAATTATGTGGTAATTCTTACAAAGAATGAAGGCAAAGTAATTGTTGATCCATAGGTCTATTTTTTAAAAGCATAAACATAAAAATACATTGTTCCATTTTATTATCAAAAGAGGCTGCAAATTTGCAGAGTCTTTTTTTTACTTTTCTGAAACTGACTGAAGGAAGCTTTAACTGCAGAAAGGAGATGGAGTGTAGCTGTTACACTCGTTATGTGTCCTCCACAGAAAACCTGAGGAGTTTGCTCCATGGATTGCGAAAAACTTGAATAAAGAATTGATAGTTTTTACATTACATTACTATAGTCAGAAATCTAAGCAAACCCTACCAGAGATCTGAGCTTGTGAGACAGCAGTAAAAAATCTGTGATGAGAGCCAGGAGTTTTGAAGTTTAGTCCAAGCTCTGATTTGCTGTATGACTTCAGCCAACCCACTTCATCCCTTTTACCTTCTCTTTCTCTGTAATTGCTGCAATGACCAATAAGCTCCAGCATACACCTTTGGGTCAAGCTCCCTGGTAGTTTAAAAGCGGCTCTGCTGATTTTACTGGAATTGCATAGTAATGCAGAATCTGGCTTTCATATTGGGATGTTATAATTAATTAATGCTTAAGAAATTCTTTGCAATCATCTGCACTAATAAGATACACAAGTGCAGTTATTGTTGACGTATCTAGAAAAAAAAAATCAATATACAGTGTGCATAATCTGCAAATGCTGCAGGTGGTCTCCTCATGTCAGAACGAGTGTGTGACAGAGGTGACAGTAAGGCTGCGTGTCCTCCCACGTTTGTTGTTGGAAATGCTGGTCCTTACTAACTCAAACACTTGAACTTTTCCAGGTTTTCTGTGATCCTAACGCCACTGATAAATCCATCATCATGAGGATTCAGCTCTCAACGGAAACGCTCTGATTTCAGCCTATTTCACTCCACCTGTCTCTCAAGGAATGCAGGAGAAATCCCGAGCTGTGGCTCAGGTTCACCACGAGGTGAGAGGTGTGGAGAGAGCGGGAGCAGCTGCATGGTCCCAACACTGCCCTGCTTCACCGCCTGGCACCAGCAAGGAGCCTTCAGCCACCCAGGGCCACCCCAGGATGGGCCTCAACACCTCATGGTTCAACCCCAGCTGGCACCCAAGGACCAGGCAGCCACCTGCTCATGCCCCGGGTGCGACGGGAGGAGACTCGGAAAGAAGGTAAAACCCCTGAGTGAGGAACAGCTTAATAACTGGAATATGATAATAATAATAATAATAGTAGTAGTAGTAGTAGTAGTAGTAGTAGTAGCAGCACTGCAGTGAAAAGGGAGACAACAAAAAGAATAAAAAAATAAAAACCCAAAACAGCCCCAGCCTGTACCCAAGCAACAACCAGTGGCTCCTGGCCAACTCCCCCAGTTTGCGCACTGAGCAAGATGTCGTGTGGCATGGACTATCCCCGTGGCCAGTTCAGCTCAGATGTGCTGGCCATGCTCCCTCACAGCTCCTTGTGCCTCTCCTCACCGGCATGGCATGGGATACTGATGAAACTCTTGGCTTCAGGTGAGCACTACTCAGCAACACCTAAAACATCGGTGTGTTATCCACATTATTCTCATCCCAAAATCCAAAACACAGCACTGTACCAGCTTCTAGGAAGAAAATTAACTCTATGCCATCCAAAGCCAGGACAAGAGCAGTGATTAGTAATTTTGTACTGCCATACCTACACAAGACAAGCCTTTTCGTTAAAAATAAAATTACTTCCCTTACTTCACGCAATCTGCACAGCAAAAACTGAAACATGATGGTTTATAAAAATTAAGGCCCTTTTTAATAAACTGCAAGAACACAACCATTCATCTAAAACAGATAAACCTCACTTTTATTCGTATAATTTTAAAAACTGCCTTTTTTTCCTTGAAGCAGAGATTTCCAAAGACTCACGTAACTGAAATGCCCAGTTCTTCATGAAATTAAAATTTCAAGATTTGATTAGGAAAATCCTTTAGAATTGGCTAAAAAGTGACAGCAGTCAACAAAGGATTTTCAAACTGTCTCCTACCAGCATTCAGTCCAGAGTTTTACAGCCAGGTAATGAACTGCTGAACATGGCACGAAAACCCTGCAGCAAGTTTTGCTGAGGCAATGGGCACTGTCAAAATATTCTACCTCACCTCACAATGTGATGTTATATAAACTGTTTGCATTTTTGGTGAGTAAGAAAAAAGGCAATATTTAGAGAAAATTAACTAATGTGGACTGAATTATCCTGTGACCTCTTCAAGACAAGGTCCATGTCCTGTATTTAGTACAAAGGGACCCTGGTTCTGAGCAGGGCCTCTGGTTACCACTGCAATAAACATAAAGAATAATGGTAGGTTCAGACATAAAGAGTTGTTTTAATACCCCTGCACTCTATCAAGGTACTGGACATCAAAGGAAACACGAGAAATAATGCACAAATGATAACTGCTGTTAGATCCTATGAGCAGCCCATTCCTTTATCACAAAGTGTTACCCATACGGCATCAATTACAATTCTTCCAGACACTACAGGTTCAAAGAAAACTGGAGAGGTAGGGAAAAGGGATGAAGTTTAATAAACAAGAGCCATGTTTGCTTTTGGTGAAAAGTACGTTGTAGTGTTCATTTAGGAGATCATGAAGAAAGCAAGCCTCTGGGGGTATGCAAAAAAAATGATCCTGGATAAATGAGCCTATTCTGACATTCTAGTAGGAAAGAAAGCAAAGAAATCATAATTTTATGAGAGCATTTTTCTAACAGGGATGGTTAAGACAAATGCTGATGAGATGTCCCTAAACATTACACAGGCATCATCAATTACCTGATGGTTTGTTTTGTTTTTTTAAAAGAAAAATAAATCACAGTTCTTGAACATTATTTGCCAAAAGAAGAAAAAAAATTCCAGTTACCTGCTGCACTACCTGCTGTATATAGAAACACCTCTTACATACATTTGCAGGGTCTGCACATGACTATTGCAGCAGTGACCTCTGATTTTAGAAGCATCCCTCTGTACCTGTAACAGCAGCAAGTTCAGAAAGAGCACGGCACCACAAATTAAATACCTGCATTTGAGCTATTTAAGCTGTGAGACATAATCAGAGAATAAAGAAAGTAAAGCCTCTACTACATGGAAGAAAAGAATCCTAAATAGCTTTGTGAAATGCATACCCTGTAATGTAAGAATTTTATAGGGGTATCTTAGGCATTAAGATCCATTGCTGGAAACAGAGTTAGAAAAAAAAACGTCCAAAGCAAAAGCAAATTTGAAATGTAATTTTTCTTACACTAGTATCCCTATTTTGAAAGTATTTCATAAAACACTTCATGGCACAAAAGAAACCAAAATAGTGTTAGTGTATCCTTCTAGAAAGATTAACCTGCAACATATCCCAGAGTCTGAAATCAAGCATCTGCATTATTTGATCTAATGCTATTAATAAACATGAAAGCTCTGGCACCTGTGAGAGAGTGAAAAATGGAACACAGAAGTATCTTTTAATTAAATATATTAATGGTAAATAGCACTTCAGCAAGGGAATTTTATTTTATTTTTTTAATTTGGCTGTAGACTAAATATACACTCAAGTAACTTTTAATTATTTCAATATATATTCAGGTAACTTTTCTGGTTTATTTGTTTACAAACTGACTTGTTCCCTGAGGCCTCAGCTACCACGTGCCCAGCAACAGGAACAGCCCAGCTCTGCTACAGGAGGGGAAAGAGGAATTCCTCAGTGAAGCTGCCCACTGGAGCCCGTGTGACCCCTGCTCTGGGAACACAGAGCATGGCTGAGGTCACTGGGCTTGTGACACTGCCTTGGGAAAGGTGTCCACACAAAAAAACCTGTTCTCCAGGGGTGACAGCACAGCCTGCCAGGGGTAAATCCATGGCACACAACGCTGGCCAAGCCACCACCAGCTGCCCTCTTCTCCTGCTCACTTTCCATCCCTTGCCCTCAGCCAGGCAGGAGGGCAGGGCGCCAGGAGCGTGGCAGCAGCAGGACAGACACCCACAACACCCTGACAGAGCCCCTGCAGCTCCTCCTGGGTGCTGCTCTGCCTCCCCACAGCCCCTCCAGCCCCGGCTCCTGTGCCCTGAGCTGGCAACCACAAATGCTGTGCGCAGCAATGAGCTGTGTACCTTTCAGCAGCAGGGAGGAGAGAAATCCTTAATTCAAGATGCAAAGAAAATATGTATTAAAGAGCTCTATTCTGTTAATGAAACCTGTATTTTAAAGAGATGGAGAACACAGACCATTATAACGTGAGGCTCTGCTTGACCGTTTAACTGATTTACAGATCCGCCCAGTGAGAACGCAGGAGTTCATTTAGTGAAACGTATGTATGAGATTAACAATCAAGGAAAGGCTAAAATTAAAATGAAGGATGAGGAGGACATTAACAGTAAGAATTTTCAAGCACAGAAAATACTGGGTAAAGCAGTTCCATAGTGGAAATGCAGGAAACCAGAGGTTTATTTTCTTGGGATTGTGCATGTTCTGATCCCACACAGTCTGAGACATATTTTTCAACAACAAGCTGATACATTTTCTGTCTGATCATTATGGATTTTGACAACGTCATTTTGGAACCTTGGTTACTAAGATATCAATAATTAAACGCTTTCACACTTCGCTCTTGTGGATACTGGCAACTTATCTTTGTCGTCCAAAGAAGCTAATGGTATAATGGGCAAAACATCAAGAATCATTAAGGAAAACGCTGGTATAAACTCCATCAGAAAAAAAATACAACTTTGTGCACAGTTCCTGCTTGATACCTCACATCCTGCACTTAGTTTTAAAATAAGGGAAAGTTATTTCTTTCTGTTACCTCTTAAGCATGTTTTGTCTGTGTTTAGAGAAAGAAGCACACGCTGTAATTAATGATTTAATAGCCTCTATGTGTACTCTCATTTTCTAGTTAAAAGAATAACTGGCTGAAACAGCATTAGCCCATTACAAGAAGCATCCTTCTCCTTTTGTCTTTCCTTGTAGAAATGTTCCCTGTAACACAGTGCTGCTCAAAGTCTCAAGCCTTGATTTGCAGAGAAGATACTGCAA
>VZRN01003667.1:9518-24603 GCA_013397935.1 Dasyornis broadbenti | reverse complement strand
GAGTCGGGGGGGGGGGTGGGCTGGGAGAGAAAGAATTAATTTTAAAGAGCAAAAAGTCCATTTTATACCAATAAGTATATAATCTGCCCTAACTGGGGAAGTCATACAGGGAAATTCAAGGAGGTGCAAAGTCCCTTCCTAAGACTACTCGACTGACAAGGCGATAGAAAGAATTTAAAGAGCATGTAAAAAGACAACTCTGTTCTAAAACTACCAATATCTTGATGCTGTCACTGTGAGAAACCAAGGCAGAACAGATTCATTTGGCTGAAGAGTGGATGCAGCTTTATACAAATGATTAATACTTGGCAACCCCCCTCCACTTGGCTTGGCACCAGCAAACTCACTATACTTCCTTCCCAGCCCTCCATTGTATTTTCTATAATGACAGACTCGGCTCCAAGATGAGATGAAGCTCCTGTGTCTGGATCAAAAGCAAGGAAACCTCATGACAAGGGAGTTGAACAGCCAGTTTAGCTGCAGAAGAGATGGAAAACTTGAATCTGCACCTAAACTCATCCAGGATCTCCATCCCACTACCATTGTGTTCTGAGGATTAAGGTGCAGCGCAGGAATGGTCAAAAAGCAGAGACTTATGGTGGGGGGTTTTGTTAAATCAAAAAGCCCCAGAGAACAGATAACAATACCATATAGCACTGCTTGTACATCATCCTGGACAAGTCCCAAGCATAACTACATAATTAAGCAGGCGATAATGCAGTTGTCCCAGAATATTCCTGGAGAGGGCAAGTCTTAAAGTACAGAATTACCAACTCTGAAACTGCATTACACACCCCAGAAACAAGGAGCAGACTGGGAAATGAGTTGAGCCAAGGACCGGGTGGGTGGTAGCGCTGCGTTGCATCTGCCCTGCTCTTGTTGAATATACCTGGAGCTGGACCGAGGGCTCCCCTGGCCTTGAGAGACACTGCCTGATACTACTGAGTGTCTTCAACAACTGGAAAAACACCAATTACTCCCATTCTGTGCATGCAGAATACAGCAAACTGTTACCTGACCCATGGAGAGTGGTTCCCTTCCAGATCAGCACTTGCACAGTACTGCGTATCCTTCTTTTAAAATGCATAATCCTGGAATTATTTACACACTTTTCCATTCCTTTGCATAACAATTCAGTGTTCAAGTTGGTGACAAAATTCTTACAGAAACCATATTAGCTCCACAAATGTTTATCTTTAATCTACAAATAACTACATTTGGAGAAAATGAAATGCTGCCTTTTCATCATTAAATTATGCAAGACTTGCAATCTTCATGAGTAAATTTGTTGCAATGAAAATGGACATCTTGGTATGAATTACAAAGGACTGGAAAATCTGAAGTAGAAATAAGCCACCAAAAAACTACAGCAAGAAATATTACAGGAACCAGTATGTCAACCCTAATTGTGTAATTACTTTTTGGCTTGGTCATATAAGCTAGAAGCAAGAAACAAGAGACAATGGTAATTTCTTACTGCTGAAATGAAGGTGTCAAACTGTCTTGTATGCTCTGTGTGCTCTAAGCTAAAGTTTACATTTATATCATGTTACTTCAATTACAATCTTAAAAGAGACTTGAATGCTTCAGCTGCATTAGGCCAGGATTCGTAGATGTTGAACGCACGCACACACACACTACGAGTTGTCTGGGTAAATACATTTTCACATGTGTGCTTGTTTATGGACATTCTAATGTACAGATCATTCGTTTGAAAAACAACAAAAAAAAAGGGGGGCAAAGTGTATTTTGAAATATTCTGCAGTTGTATTTTTTTTTTCCTGAGGAATTTAAAAGATTAATGTCTGCAGTGACATGGAGCACAGCAAAACTCCGTAGCACTCCCAGGCCTGATTCTGACACGCTGGCTCACAGCGCTCTGATCCCCAGATAACCTTATTTTTACAAGGAGCTACCCACTGTAAACACCCAGAATTCTGCCTGCACGGAGCCCTGCCCGGCATCAGAGGGTGCGAGGAAGAGGCAGCTCCGTCCTCCCATCGCTGCCCCAGTTTCCTCTCCCATGCTCTCCTCCCGCACCCTTCCCGCACCATCCAGCGGGGCCAGTCATTAGCTGTCTTTCTCAAAAGCAGCCCAAAGCAATCTTTATGCTACTGCACATTATTGTCACTTTATTTTATAACTTATTTATTTTCATTTCTTCAATTTGCCTCTCGTGGGATTGACCCTTGGTGCGGCACTGACAGACGCGTGTGTGAGATGAGCAAACTTCATCCTTTGCTAGACAGACAGAAATCAATGGAACAACGACTGCTCTCCAGCACATGATCAGAACAGAGGGCTGGGGGAAAAGGAATGTGAAAACCAGAAACTGAGTACATCCAGAGTGGGCACTCGTGTGCCTAATCAAAAACCACACATGGGTGTTGGAATCAGCTCAACCAAATATGACAAAACTTCTCTTCTAAACCACATTGTCGTATATTTTACAGATAACACACGGTTTTCTACAACTCATTTTAGGAATGTTTTTAACTATTTTAATGGGATTATTGTCAAGCATTTATGCACAGAACTGTATTAAGATTTAGGAGAAAAAAATGCTATAAATAATATATGCCATAAAATTACTTAATATCTCTTTTTACATACAAATGCTAAGGCTAATTAGTATCAGAGCTACTTAGAAGTCTAAAAAAGTTTGGCTGATTTTTTTTTTTTTTGGATTGTTTCTCAACTGACTTGGACTTCAATAGGCATAATTGCGGGGTATTTATGAGAAGAAGTAAAAAAAATTGCCCATGATGCAGCAATTACTGAAATGCCAAGTATCAAAAGCACTTGACAAGCTGGAATATTAAGATTACTTCCAGGACAATGGCAAATTACGGGGTTCACTTTTAGTAAACGACACAGGTACCTAATAAAGACTCTGCTACAAAACATTGCACTCATGTATATACAGCATCTTTCTCTGTACAAACACATAGATTGTCCTCTCACTACACATAAACTATGCTTCTTTTATACGTGCACATGAAGTACAGGAGAGTATATAGGAGTATGTTGTCCATGAAGTGTAATTTTCAGAGGAGCAGATCCGGTCCAGCAGTCATATCCCATCTCAATGCAGCGAGGTAACTAAGAAATCAGGGTCATACTATTTGTCTGCAAAAATATACACTTAATTGAATATACTAAGAGGCATAATTCGAAACAATTTCAGGAAGAGTATTTTCGTGAAATTGTCTAAAAATCAAGCACAACAACACAACATAATTTAAGAGCATCTATAAGTAATAAAAATATTCCTTGCAATTTTATGCATACATCTGAAAAAAAACAAAACAATCTCATTTCTGTATTTACACAGTATACAGAACCCCTTCCTCTTTTATTTTAGAACTACATGATTAAACAGATCTTCTTGTGAAGAGTAAGGCCAGATTTGAAAGTGAGACTCAGATGCAAACACTGACATGAGCAGAAGCCATAGCCACGAGCTCCAAGGCCAGTTTTGGCTCATTTTTACCTAGCTTCCTCAAGCTCTAGCATAGGATATGAGTAATTGTGACAACTGTAACATTAGCCGGTTTGGCTTTCCTTAGACTTTTTCCTCCTTTTCTGTTTCCCAAAGAACTTGATAAGGATTTTTGATTGTTTGTTTTCTTTCCTTTTTAATTCAGAAGAGCTTGACTACTAAGATGATTCTATTTTCTTTGCAGCTGTTTAACTTCCACTTCAGTTTTTGAATTGTAAAACTTAAGAAAGAGACCCCTTCCTTCAAGAACTTAAAAATACAAGTTCCTTTTCCTTTTAACTGCCTTTCTCTTACATTGAATGACTAATGACAAAGAACATACTGCCAGACCACTGCAAAGGCTAAACACATACAGCAAAACAAAAACTGAATTAGAAATTCCGCCTCGGAAGTGTCACCTACATATCACAATCTAATTGCAAAGCTGTATTTTGTAAGCATTAATTCCCAGAATTTTCTTGTGAAGCAAGGTATATTCTCCACCCCCCAACACCCCCCATATTATAGGCTGAAAACTAAGATATACAAAACTCTGGTTTCCCTTTAAAGAAAATTCAGGAATTCCTAATTCACAGCACTGCTCCTACAACCCTTTTTCTTAAACCCAGGACTGGACACAATACCAAAGCGATGTCAAAATAGGAAAGTTCAAAATCATTGCACTTACTATTAAAAAAAAAAAAAAACCAAACAGACAAAAACCAAAGCAGATACTCCAAGGCTTGTTTCTCCTGGCAAGCTCTGCAGTTGCCAGTTCCACACAGAGCCAGCCTGACTGGCATTCAGGCTCCTTTGGCAATATAATGATCAAATGTTCTGCTACAGCCGCACGGATACAGACGGGGATTCCCCCTTCCCAATCCCTTCACTACTGTGGGATAAATACAACCCTGTTTAATCCTAAATTTTACTTCTCCAAGTAGTATTCTACCTCAGGAAAAAAGAAAGCAAAAAATGATGCTGTTGTTTCCTAAGATCCCAGCCTCCTTTGACTGGCAATGAACAGACTGTTCATTGTGCTACACTGTGCGAAAAACTGTATATTCTGGATATGCAGTGTGTGTAAGAAAGCCCTGAAGTACATTTTTTTAAGGAATAAATATGATTGAGAGCAAAAAATTTAAAAGACTATTGTAAGGAAACTATTTATTTCACTGAGTACCAATACTCTCTTACACGTCATAAAATTTATGTTGAAAAATCATTATTTTGGTACACAGACTGAGAGATTATGACTATATCGAATTTCAAGAACTTAATCTCTCACTACTGAGAGATTAATTTTTTTCCCAAGAACAAATGCATGTATATGGATCAAAAGTTAGGTTTCTTAAACCAGGCATTTCTAGTTTTGATGTCTGCATTCATCTCTGTGGTTTCAAGTTTCAGATCCATTAAAGACACACATACTAATAAAATAAATATATATATTACTATGTAGGGTATGAAGATCTATTTAAACTTCAAAATGCCAGCATTTCCAGACACTTTTGACTGAAGGCAGGTTTTGTGAAATTGTTTTTAATAAGCAGGCCTCAGAAAATAGGAGAACCTGGGTATCAAAGAATGTATTTAGGACAATTTGTTAATGTAAATAGTTTTAACGAGCAGCCCTTTTTAAAAGTGCGCCTGCTTTCAGGCAAAGCAAGATAAAACATTCCAAGTAACAGAGATTTAAGTAACAATCTAAAGCTGCATCCTCGTAAGAGGATTTTTATAATGGAGTTGCTGACAGACTGGAGATGCCATCGAGGGCATGGCCACAGCAAAGCTTTAAGGGAGTATTTGGGAAAAATATTCTCATGTTATACAGTTGGTGGGTTTCCCTTCACTACCAGATTAAAGACAACATCTCTTTTACTTTTCATATCTCCTAATAGCTTGTTCATCTTTTTTCCACTGATGTCACCAATATTTCATGAATGCCTTGATCTTACTTTTAATGCAATTTACATACATACAAGCACCAAAAGATAATATTGATAATAATAGTAATATCCAGCGTAGTGTGGCTAAAATGCAACTTCAGACTTCAAGACAGCAGTTGTAATTTATGTTCTGTCTTTCTTTGCCATGTTTTGTCATAAGGAACAGAAGTAAAAAACACTGTTGAAGATGTGTTTTGAGAAAATGTCATCTATATGCACACAGGCAAAAATACAGTAGCAGTTTTAGAAGTCCTGGCTTGCTCTGGGGTTACCCACCCCACAGCTGCTAAACAGATCAGGTACAAGGCAGCCAGCACGACTGCCTACGAGCATGCACACTGTAGATAGTAAATGGCATTTTTTACTCATTGGAGCAGAATGTCCATTTTAGACTGCAATAAAGGAAAACCAGCAACCAAAGGCAAAAAGCTACTGGGAAAATTACAGATTTAGTAGGGATATTTTGCTGAACTTTGATTGTAGAAATGGGAAACAACCTTGACATATATAAACACTATCCTCCTTTTATTTTTTTCAGAAATACCCAGAAGGTGAAGAGCATTTTTTTGTACACAAGAATGTGTAAAACCCACTGATTCAGTACAAAACTATCTGCAGAAGATAAGAACATCTGTAGTGTTCTCCTGCCGCAGTCTAAACACTGGGTGATAGGCCCTGCTCCCTCCTCGTTGCTGATAACAGACAATGTGTGCTCCTGACAATATCATCATTATAAACTTTATTATTGCATTTGGTATTTCACGAGATGTCTGGCAGGCATGTGCTCACACACTGCATAGGGTATCGCTCTCCCACGAGTTTCATGGATATTTACTGGATTCCTGTATAACCTAACCTGTTAATGCTTCTGGAATGTATAAACACTGTTAACTGCTAAATTCCCTGTATCAACATTTCAGACATAACCATTAAATAAGTTGGTTGCTAACTGTTGAGGAAGATTTTGATTTATTGAATAAAGTATCATCATGGGATGAAAATCAAGATCACATTTTTAGGGAGACATGACATATTATCCATAACGAGATGTAATTTTGTACTAAAGAGCAAGGATAAAGAGTGTGTTTTTAGAATAGAATCAACAGACAAATTTACACAATGCTGTTACCTATTGATACAGACACTTGACTGATAATATTATTTATAACTTAATACTATTCTGAATATTAACAAAAGTTTCTTGGCATCCCATTAGTAACTGTATAATTATTTCAAACTGATTAAAATACTCCACCTGATTGAATGCTATCAAACAAAAATATCCATTCCTGATTGAGACATTACTATTACGTTACATTCCTCTTAAGAAAAACAATTGTTTAGCATCTACTCCCAAATCCTTACAGGTTCTTCAGCACAAAGAAGATTATTTGACAAGTTGAGAACCCAGCCAAGAACCGTCTACCAGAATCTGTCAGGATCTGCACTACATCAACAACGAGCAGAAGCACAACATAAGTTATCAGGTAACACAGATGAAATTCTGTGCCTTAAACTGCACTACAGATCTCAGTGAAAGCCCAATAAAGTTACAAGAGTCAGTAAAAGAATAATATTTTATTTCAGCGGGCTTTGGACAAAGTCTGAAGAAGAACAAACGCTGGAAGCATCACTCTCCACGGCTTACTCCAAAGGACACTCCACAGCGGTACCAGCTGCTCCAAGCCCTTGCTTCAAGCTATCGACAATCGAGCCGGTCTGTGGAGGATCTGAAAGTGCAACAACTGCCAGCAAGCTCTGCAGGGCAGGCTGACCCCCACCTGCAGCCGTGGAGACACTGCCTGCCAAGGGCTGCGATGTCCATCTGTGTCTGCCAGGAAGGGCACGGGCTGACCCGGGGCAGGGCTGGGCAGCCTCTCCGAGCTTCCCTCCACGTTTGTGTCCTACTGTGACAGCACACAGGCTCAGGACAGCAACTGGAGCTCTCCAGGCCACACCGTGCGAGTTCCTTTTCACCTCCATGGCCCACCTCACCAGCCGAGGCAAAGCTGCTGCTGTGCAACAGCAACTCCTGCAGACCCAAGCAAGAATGGAACACCTTCCTCCATTGCAGGTAGGCCCCACACTGAATACAAGCAGGATCCCAATTATAACAATGCAAATTCCTTAGCCTAAGAAATGGCCATTTTAAAGCTTTTTTCGGGGGAGTCTTGTCTGGAAAGTAGAATGCACACCAGTGATCTGACAGATTTTGATAATTATTATACACTCACGGTTTTTACAGAAAAAAATCACGCAGGGACATCTCTGCTGGATGTAAGCAGCAGAATCTGGGGGACTCCAGAGCATTAAGATTATTAAGTGTTTCCAGTACTGCTGCTGAGAAGACCCACTCCTGGATCAGAACTCCATCACATTGGGCATGACACAAACATCCAACACACAAAAACATTTCTACTTTGGCAAAGTAAGCAAACTACTTCACATAAAGTGTAAAGAAAGTGTGTCTTCCAGTCCTTGCAACAAATCACACTCTCATTTTAACATGGAATTTAACTGTTTCATTTCCTTTTATCAACACTCAATCAACTATATAAAATGTCTGCGGTGTCTATAAAAAAAAGTTTTTAATTTTAGCCTAATGCGAACACAGGGTATTGTTAGCTGAAAAACACAACCAGTGAAGATCGAGTAACAAAAGAGATTTTCCTTTGAGAAATGTTAAATACTTCGCTTTTTCACGACTGAGCACAAGTTTCTAAAGGATGATAACTTTGTTTTGTAATTTGTTTATTGCTTAATCATGAAGACCAGATTGAGCATTTGAGTCACACAATTTTGTGTTGCACACTCCTACAACAAGAATGTGCTGTAAAATTTTATTTCTTTTTCCTTCATTCAGCTTACTGCCTGCTTGTCCTCCTGCTTATTCAGCTAACCGTCTTGAAATGAAATGCAATCACATAGCAAGATTTCACTGCTGCTAGAATATTTTACACAGAAAACATATAAGCATGAGGAAATAATGCACCACTATTCTCATATATTACATCGGACTATTTTCTAACTAATATAGATAGGAAGCGTTTTATTGCAGGCCCAGAGCAAAAACAAAGGAAGACAAGGTATCCTGGGTAAATGATACATTTCAGTAGATAAAAAACCCACTCACACACTATCTTTGCTGTCTCAAGTTCTACCTTCTACTTTTCAAATATTCTTTCACTAACATTTGCAACAAGTCCAACCCAGTTTAATCCACCTAGTTTATGTCTCTCCATTTTACTTACAAGGTTATGGTGGTTGCCAGAATTGTACTCTTATGCCCAAACTAACTAAATTAATATGGCAAATGCAAAGGGGTTTGGGGGTTAATTAGAAAGCAACGCATATGTTTAACTCTAAAACAACAGCACAGTGTACACGGGATTCTGAAGGTAAGCCAGCAAGAGTAACACGTGACTTCAGATATTTCTATTTTGGGGACTATACAGTGGTTTGGATTTCTACCTACCAGTCTGCATGGCACTAGTTCTTCCTCTCCCTTCTCCTGAAGGCATTTCCAACCCTGCTCCTTCCTACACAGCTACCCTAGGGATTAAAGTAGTACCCTGCCTGATGGCTTTTATCTGATGATTCCCTATCTCCAAGGCCATCTGGCTCTGCTCCTGGATTATCAGTTGACATGAGTTAGTCATGCTGCACCTATGACAATAAAACCATTATCTTTCACCCCAACCGTTTCTGAAGACGTACCCTAGAAAATATGCTGAATGAAACAAGGTACTTTACATCACAGAAGTATATACATGCAAATGTATTTTATGCATTTCACTGCAGCGTGGCTTGGACACCAAAGGACAGTCACTTACAGAACACCATGACATCTTCCAAGCTTCAGGTTTAGCTTGCAGAAGACTTTTCTTAAGCACACTGCTGACAAACTGAAAACTGGAGATAAGAAATATTTCTGTTTCACTGCACAGGCTGGTAGGACTGAAGCCCTAAAATCACCGCGCATGTAAGAGATGCAACAGCAAGCTACACTCAGAAGAATAAAAAGGGCAACTAACCTTAAACATGTGGAATAAAAAGTCTCTCTCATATCGGAAATCTTTAAAAGGAAGCACATATCCTCCATCCTTTATGGACACAGCACGCTCTAAAGCCAGTGAGAAACACCCTGGATGTCTGGCAGAGAGCAGGACAGAGCTGAGGACTGTCTGGCACAGAGCTGCAGTGTGAGAGCCTGGAGCAGGCAGGGGCAGGGGCATGGGCTGGGCTGAGTGAAGCCTTGCACACTTGCTCAGTTCAGCCAAGCAGAGCACATAGCTCAGCCAAGCATATTATATATATGTATGTTTGTATATTTCCTCAAGATATTTTTCTCAGTGTACAGACACCATGTAACTCAGTGGTTCCTACTGAGATACCTCATTCTACTTAACACCAGTGAGTTAAACACTGGCAAATGCTTGATTGTTATTTGACTGTTTATTTTAAACTCCCTTCGCACATTCTTCCACCAGTGAAAGCAAAACAGTTTACTATCTGTGCCGGTGTTAATGTTTGACATATTCTGTCCATTTTTCACTTCATATGAACAAGAAGGCAATCCGGCTTTACCATGCTCAGTACTGAGGTATTTCAAGTTTCTAAACAGTTTTCCTTACACAATTGCAAAAGCAGCCTGTACATGGGGAAGGAGGAGGAAGGGGCTAGGACAGAAAAACCCTTTCGTAGAGTCCAACCTCTTTCACCCACGAATTAATAAATATTGGAAATGGAGGACAGCTATTCTGTCTTCCCTCAACATCATGCATGGAACAGAGAGTGGGAAAAATAAGAGGGAAAAGATGCACTTCACCTTGATGAGCAGAAGGAAACATTATCACAGGAAACTTTCATATACAATCTGCTAGAAAGTCACTATCAGACTAACAATAACCACCTGTATTCCAACATGCAGCCGTCTATACAGATGTCTCCTAGCCAACATTTCCTTGATGTCAGCACCATATATCCCTCCATTAGGGAGCTACTGCCACAGTTCCCCTATCAGGAAATAAAACAACGATCAGCAGATCTGAAATACAGCAAATACTTGAAAAGGTATCAGAGGTGTTATGTGAAAAGGAGACAAATCCACTTCCCAGAAAAGAAGGGGAGAGCTCTTTAGCCATAAACATGTCACCTTCCATGCCAGCATGGCTATCCCACATTTATTTAACCTACAGAAACGTGCTAGAGAAAACACTGCATTCCTGTACACAGGCATCCCCCCCATCTGCCCTGTACAGGCACAGGGCCCACTCACCTACGACAAAAAAATGCCAGTAATATGTCAGACTGAATTATTATTACATATAGAAGAAAAAATGTTAGTCCTACTAAAAAAAAAAATACCTGCCAGCAACTCCAGACAACATCCTAACTTTACATAAAAGTGCTGGGCTATCAGCCAAGGGGGTGCTGACTTTGGTCACACAGTGCACAGATGATATTTCTAAAGCTAATGATAATATGCAGTACTGTGCTTTTGGAGAGATTTTTTTTTTATTTCTCACACGAACTTTGGTGAACATGACGTTCTGAGGAATCACTAATATGAAATGTTACTTGAGGATACAGATCTCTCCAAGTCATCCAAGTTAGCTGCAGCCTGGGCTTCCTGCTCCCAGTGTTGGAAGAATAGCTCTATGCAGCAGATGTGTCATACCCAGCACTCAGATGGCACCCCGTTTCCTTCCTAGCTGTGTTCTCTCCTCCTCTAAGTAAATACTGGAATGATTACAAGTGAAACAGGGTGTGAGAGCAGAAAATTTGATACAGGCTACACACAATTAGCACAGGAGCTGCTTGTGACACAATAATGCAAAGAACTGTGCAAAGAACACTCCAAGGTACCAGCCAGTGTGAGAGGGCTGGTGTGCGCAGTAACGGTGTACAAGACTTTCATCCTGCAGTTTAAATTCCCACTATTTCATAGCACGTATCCTTGCAAATCTTGCTGATAATCAACACTAATATCTAGTTTTGATATTAAAAATAAGTGGGTTTGTTCTCCTGGCAGCCCAAACTTGAAGTTTCTTTGTTGGGTTCTAGAAAACAGGGTAAAGGAAGTATTGAAACCAAAAATGGAAAAATACAGAGGGGCAGCATGGCAGCCACCTCGGGATCGCTACTCACAAAACACTTTTTTAAAAAAGAATCACTACTAATGCAATCATCATACTTGTGTTCTCCTGTGATCAGTATATCCACAAACACCTTCTGAGCAGGAACAAACCCCGAAGTTGGGCCTTTTGGACTACACGAGCACTTTGTCCAACAATCAATAACAAGACATTGCATTCTCACAAAAATGTTGCGCCGCATTACAGCCTCAGACGCAGGTTTTGGGCGGCAGTAGCACGCAGCCCTGCTCTGCTGGCAGCAGTACCAGCTCTGCCCAGCTGTTTGACAAACACTGGTCAGCACTGCACTCCCCAGAAGTGCGTGCTTGTGTACACTTGTGCTGGGTGTGCTCTGCTGCACCCACTGCCAGGGCGCCCAAACTTGGAGGAGTTGGAAACTGGGCTTTGGAGCGGCCTTTTCATCACTCCAGCCACAAATAACAGGATTGCTGGAAAATCAGGGCTCAGGAATGGGCTCACAAGAGGCTGTAATTCCTCGGGCTGACTGGACATGAGACAGGTCCTGCCTGGACACCTCTCGTGTACCGAGGGAAGGGCAGTGCTGCAGCCTGGCCGAGCTTGGCCTGCCTTGCTGGTGGCAGAGCTCGTGCACTCCGACAGTGCTGCAGGGGAGGGATGGCCAAGGAGACAATACCCTGGAAAGGTGGCCCAGAATGAAAAGGCTGCCTGAAAGCCGTAGGACCCTCACTTGGACAGACTAACCACACACTCCAGTAACTGCCAGGGAAGATAGTGAAGCTGAAAGAGGCTTAGTGCAAGCATGCAGGAGATTTGTGACAGAAAGTTAGAACTCCATGTCAAGCCTTTCATGCAAACAATAAATATTACTTATGCTCATAATCAGACTTTTCTCCAGCATCGTCTTTGAATGTTGAACCTTTTTCAATTAATTAAAAACTATGCACTGCAGAGTGCATATTTTATCAGCCCTCAGCTGCTTAAGTGTCTAGAAAAGACCAGGCAGTTTTTCTTTTTTTCCAGGCAACCCAGAGCAAGTACTTGCAAGGGTCATATCTTTTTAATTATCTTTTCTCTCTTTGATTAATTATTCCGTCTGACAATAGCGTGTTTCTAATGCTATTCACCTGCCTTTGATGATTGACAACTTTTCTGTCTGATTCAAAGCAAACAGCTGCTGCCATGATTGCCTAGCAACCAGGATGTGATGGATGAGCCCCAAAGATGGATGGCTGCAATAAATCATGTCTCCAGCTATAAAACTGAAAAAAGGGATAAGAATAAAAGCGAACAAAAAACAAAACAAGGTTTCTTCCCATGAGTGCACTCAGCTCCTTACCAATTACACCTGAAATGGACTTTGTGTCTATTAATAGCAAAGTTTTCTAATCAGTAAGAATGCAATGATGCCATTTGTATCAAGGTGTGTTTACAATTGTTCCAGCAAATTGGCACTTGTACTTCAATTACCTACTGTGTTACACAAGCGCAGGAGTAGGAGAGCAAAGTTTTACTTCATGCCGTTGAAGGCTTTACAGAAAATACTCTGGTTTTTTAGAGTTTTTTCATGGTGTTGGACTTGAATGAAGGGTATAAACTTGAATTTGCCTTACTTTTGACAACTGAGTGTACCAAAAGTAAATGGAACTGAAAAACTCATTTCTGTAAAACTCATGTAAGGTCCCTGCTGGCTTAAAAAACATGTTTTAACCCAAATGCTTATTAAATGTTGCTGTCATTCCCTCTTGCTAGGAGGGCATCCCGCAATCAAAGAAAAAGTTGACGTGACAGGCAGTGTTTCAAAAATACCATCTACTTGTGCAAATTCAAGACTGATCCAAAAAAGTAATTCTCATTTTACCTATCGTTCCTGTAAATAATTTGATTTCTCTAGGATGTGCCAGGCAAGGAACAGTCCATAGTTTGTCAACTCGGAACAAGTTTAACCGGGCTGGGTAGCACAAACACCCCAACACCTGAAGTTCTGGCACTGCCTATTGCTGAAGCTGCTCCATTGTTGGAGTTTCTATCTCCTGAAAGTCCCTGCCTGCACTTCCAAGGAAAGATCTAATTGCCTATAAAAAGCTGTTTCCTTAATTCTTCCAGCAGGTGGGGGTGTCCTGGTTCCAGCAGAAGTGCTTCAAAAAAGGAAGGGTTTGGCCTCACTACTTACATAGCCAGGCCATCCACCCTCCAGGAACACCCTGGACACTTGGGAGTGAACACCAAGACTCAAAGATTCACAGTCCTGGATGAAGAGCGTGGGCGGAAAAGAAATATCTGAATGCTTGAAATAATTATGTCCTAGAACTTCATTTTCTTTGCCATTATTTGGGATCCAAAAAAAAAAAAAAAAACCAGGCATCCTGTTAGTGAAAGGAAGCTGGAGTGTGTTAATCTGTTCACAAGAACATTTTTATACTGGAAGTGGCAATGCCTGACAATTTTACACTGGATCAGCTACAGTCCTGCTTATATTTCAGTGTTACACATGGAAGTCTCTGTGTTCATGCAAAAGGCTGCCTGTATCCTTGCATGGGCCACGGCTTTGTCTACATTCTTTACAATTATTGAAATGCTCCCGCTAAAAAACTTAACTCTGCCTCTGCCCGTCCCTCTCCCTGTTGTACAAACACACACACGTCCACACACGGAAATCCAGCCCCTAAAACAATTGTAAGGCACTCCTGTAATGACCGGCGAGTATCTGGTAACAAACAATGAGAAAGCAAAGCCATCAATCACAACGTGCACGCCGAGGCCTCCATTCTGTCCCAGCTCATCCAACTCTCAAGTTACAGCTTTACACGGCAAGTCTAAATAATATTCAAAATGATAAATGGCACTATAAGCCTGATATCCATCATCAATCTTTTTTTAAGGAACATCCATCTTCAATAATGCACGTTTGAATCATGTGAAACCAAGAGCTCCCAGATTCATTTACACAACCCCCAGCAAGCTGGTGCTGCTTGAATGATACGTGTCAGCCAGTTTGTCCCAACTGCCAAACTTACAAAAAAAAATGGGGGGAAAAAATAAAATAGAAATAAAGAGAGACTGAGAGAGAAAGAAAACAGAAGTGGAAAACCTTCAGGGGGCTCAACGAGGCGACTTAGCAGATAATATGAAAGCACACAAGCTCCTCAGTGGCTGTGGCAGTGCCCCCGGCGCAGCCGGGCGCTCCCGTCCCTGTCCCTGTCCCTGTCCCCGTCCGGCCGGGGCACAGCCAGCAGGGATGGAGCAGGAGCTACCCCGGCCCCCCCGCGCTCCGGCAGGGCTGGTGATAAATGACACATGTCATTCTGTCGGGAGGGAAGGGTGGGTCAGTGATGTATGGCTCTGCTGAAAAGGAAATCGACTGTTTGGCATGGTGCGGCTATTCTCCACCAGGATTTAGTTTCAGAACTCTAAAATGAAATCTCCGATGTTTCAAGTGCACGGTTAGGGCAGGCCGACGTGCGGCCGAGGCAGCTTGCTGCCTTTTTTTCCGCCCCCCCGTCTTTTTTTTTTTTTTTTTTTTTTTTTTCTCTCTCTTC
>VZRN01003663.1:2397565-2700389 GCA_013397935.1 Dasyornis broadbenti | reverse complement strand
TTTTTTTTTTTTTTAAGATTTATGCTAGAGGAGATTTGAATTCATACTGAAATCTAGGAGTTAAGTTGTTCATTCAGAATGATTTTATCGGAAGTTGTATGGATGAAAAATAATACACATTCTTTAGGAATTAAAATGAATTGCAGTAAAGTGTCTTGCTGATATGAATCAGAAGGGAAAGGGACCTTCTAGGACCAGTGCAAATGATGCTTGTTATTAAAAAAAAAAAGAAAAGCCCCTTTACTCTTATCAAGCTACTTTTAATGCCTTGGGATGGGCCACTTAAGAAGGAATTGATAGCGAGACCTGAGTTGAAGTCTGTAAAGTCTTCATACAGTAATTCTTGAAGAAACATTGAATATGGCACTAGTCACAAATTCTGCAAACCAACACACTTCTGCGCTGCTATTTCTTACCCCTTCTTGAAACAATTCTCATAGGATTAGGAAGACAAATCAGATTGCCAAAGAGAAGAAGTTGTTGGGCAGGTATGTATCCTTCTACTAGGTACTTGCAAATCTTGTCCTAGGAAAGTGTGGGTGGCTGCATGTTTCTG
This sequence comes from Dasyornis broadbenti, assembly GCA_013397935.1. Lineage (NCBI taxonomy): Eukaryota > Metazoa > Chordata > Aves > Passeriformes > Dasyornithidae > Dasyornis > Dasyornis broadbenti. Next base: position 2,699,833 of record VZRN01003663.1, on the reverse strand, counting down.
GAAGATGAAGATTTCCAGGTATTCAAATAGATATTAGGTAGTTTCCTACTGACATGGTTCTTTCTCATCTGATGTAGAGTAGTGGCATAGCAGTGTAGATGGTAAGATACCAGAACCTTACTATGTATTCCCTGTCAGAAACTTCAGCTCAGAAAAAAATTGGGAGAAAGCAGCAAGATGCCTAAAATAAGTACATATCTGGTGAGAAAAATGCTTGTTGTTTCCAGAAAAAAAAACAACAGAAAAACCACAACAGCAAACCCCATAAGATTAAAGGGAATACATACTTCTCATTTCCTCTTATTTTAGCCTAATTTCCCATTTTAGTTCTGTGAATACTCAAGGGGAGACATTAAATAAGCCTGCGGCAAATCAAGGATCCTCAAAATCAGCTTCTTTGGAGAAATAAGGTGTAAATTAAGCATACGGAGGAAAAAAGTTGTGAAATACCTTTAAAAGATAGTGCAGGGACAAAGTGTTTCTGTAGATAATACTCAGAAGGCTCCAGGGATACTGAGATAAAGTTGCAACAGGTGTTCCTATGTGTGTAACTCCTGCTGATTAAAACTTCATTTTTGCTGGTACACTCTGATTTAATACTTTGAAAAAAAAGAGAGAATATTATAAAACAAATCATATATAAAGTGGAGTTCTTTGAGAATGTTTTTGTAATCTTCAGGTTTTTCTCCTGTTTTTATGATGTCCTGCAAGAATCCCTTCTTAGATAGTTACTCTAATGGTATTCCTTTGCCTGGATAGATGTAGTAAATCGGTGAGGTATAACTCCATAGCTACTAGCTTTAGCTAAATCTAAATTAAAGTACTTCTAGTTTTTGTAAAATATACTTGATGGTAGGCTTTTTTAATGATTGCTGTAATCAGACTGAAAAGTCTGCAGGGGGAATTGTTGCGCCTCCTAACCTCCTACTGCGAGAGATTCCAAACCATTCTGGTCATACAGACATTTATTATGGCATTAATTTAACAAAATAAAGAAAAGAAGAAACCCGCAAAAGATATGTAGAATAAACCAGGAGACTGAGGAGATATTGAGATTTTTGAGAGAAAACCCTTTTTCAAGTAAGTGTGACTACAGGGCAGTGCTGTATGACATAATTCTTTGGACAGAAGGCAAGGCACAGAGCTTTAAAAAGTTGAGAATGGTCATGTTAGTAAGATGTAAGTGGTTCAAGTTGGGTATATTTGTTTCAGAATCTAATGTTGTTCTGATATCTATTTTTTAGGAATGTGCTCTGTTCCACAGTAGGAAGGTAAGCTGTCAAGCCTTAAGGTCTGATCTTGCAGTTAAATTCAGTCATGGTAAGAATTAAAGCTATTATGAGTGTCTCCAGTGTGCTGGACCTTCTTATCTGACTGAGACTCAGGCTTTTTTCCTGAGCATCAAAAATCAAAATGGAAACTCTAAAGTTCATCTTAAAAGCAACTACTGAAAAAAACAACTGATGAAGAATTTCCTGTGATTGTTAAGCTTCAAGGAAGCTCACCTGCCTGTTCCTATTTCTTTATTCTAAAGGCTATAGCTCTAGTTTATGCACAGTGGTATCAGTATATGACTTTTCTCTTTGGCTTGGCAGTTGATCAAAGAGAATTAGTGAAAACACTAGTTGTCATTTCACCATTGTTTTGTCAGAAAAGGGTTCAAGTAGACTTTCTGTGAGTGCTTTGATGAACAGAACATCTTTCTGGAAAAGGCGTCTGAGGCAAATTTCTGTATAGCATTAAACTGGGACATTATGGATTATCTTTAATATTAGAAAAATCTTTTAATTCCATGATAGCGTGTCTTGTATTCCATTATTGTTATGTGTAAGTTGCTGTGAGGACTCATCAAATCATAACGGAGACTTTAGATGTGAAATAGTAATAATTTTTCAGTATTTCTTACCAGAATAGTAGCAGCTTTTAGTATACTCCAGAATAATTTTAGCAGGTCTTCATATTCAGATTATTCCTAGGATCCTTTTTCTGCACAGAACAAACACCCACTAAATATGTTCTACCTGTGCTTCAGCCTTCAGAAAGTAAATTCAGCTGTGCATATGAAAAGTGTGCTGAGGTAAACTACTTTAAAATGAATGGTTGAGATCTTACTAGCATCTAGAAAGTAGGTAATTGTTAGAGTACATTCAGGAGCTTGTTCAATGTTTTACATGTTGGGAAAACATCAGCCTGGAGTCATTTGAGACAATAGTAAAATATATATTGTAATTACTTCAAAGTATAAATTTAAACTTAAGACCCCCTAGATGCTGACATTCCAACTAGCAACCATTCCAGAAAAAACCCAGACAAATGCAGAAATTCCTTATATTTGGATAATTAGGTACTCTCTCAATTCTGCAATGATAAGTAGATAATTTTAAAAAACTTATTTTGTGCTGTACCTACGTAAGTCTTTTGACTGTAATTCACTAAGTTGATTTACCTTTTGTGATTTCATTCAATATAAGTAAAGTCTTCATGAGCAAGTACTGCTGCTTTAGAGAAACAGATCTTGGTACTGGTGGCTTCATCTGCAGACTGTTCAGCGTGTTTTGCCTCACACTAGCTGAAAACCTGTGGAGTGACCTCAGTAATAGCTGGAGTGCATTAGGTGCACTTGTGGAGTACATCTCATTAAGTTTTGTCCAAAGTGAATTCTGCATTCATGCTTTGATTCTTCTCTGCAGTGTGAACCGAAGTGTGGTGATCACAGACTCTCAGGAGATTGCTTAAAAGCCACATTCTTGAACCAAGCACAAGAACTAATATAGATACACTGTTTGTTGGTTTTTGCCTCCATGGGGTTGTGTGTGCCTCTTAAAATTCTTGTGCATGCCAGAGAGGTCTTGCAGTGGGTAGCAGAGGAGACTTTCCTAATAGTGGAAGGTGACCAGGAAGATACTGTTCCTGTGCATTTTGTGAAGGTGATGGCATAACCTTCGAATCTATGGATACTTCAAAGAAAGTGAGATATGTCTTTTATTAACTAGCCTTGAAATAGCCTTAACTTAACTTAAAATAGCCCAAAGTAAAGTTCAGTAGTATGTAGAAGTATTGCAAATGTCCAAAACTAGCTATAGAATAACAATTTTTTATAAAAGCTATAGATGACGAAATTACAGAAAAAGCACGTTTGTATTAATCCTTAGTTTGAACAGGCCCTCCCTATACCTATCTGACTTGTCTGTTTGGAAAATACAAGCAGCACCTTGCCAAGCATTTTGTCTTCCTGCATTCACTATGTCTCAAGGTGAGTTATTCAGAGGTAATTTTCTTCTGGTGTACCATGCAGTCTGCTATAAGTGGCTACTGCTTTACAGCCCGACAGGACTCTGTCCAGATTTAATCTTGGGCATGATTCTATCATCACTCTTCTTGTTCACTGCCATTCTGTGCTGTGCTGACATAACGTGTTGTGTGGCCGTGCAGGCAGGGAACTGGAACAGCTGAAAATTACCCTGCCAAAAAAAAAGGGATCCTTTTGAGCTGAATCAGCTGTGTGATCTGGTTCAGCACTGAGCTCTGCAGACTTCTGCTCCAGTAGGTGAATGGTGAACAAGGCTGGCAATTTTTTACCTCTATTGTCAATTTTTTCCAGTTCTGTTCTTTCTTAGTATTCTTCTATACTGCCATTTTTCACTCTGTGCAAAACAAACTTAACCTGTTGGAAAACTGCTCTTCTTTTGACAAATTAGTTTTCTGCAGCTGTAAGGAACTGAATCAACTTGTCAAGGGACCTCAGGAGTGCCAGTTTGAGGAGGAGCTGGATTGTATCGGTGGGATAGATGTAATCATATGCTGATTTTGTGCAGTTGACTTGCATCAATTGGAAAGGTAGTCTTGGCAATCTTTCATCAGGCTGTGTTGTCTCCTTTCTTGCAAGTATTGCTTTGTCACGCCAGGTGTCCTCTTGGTATTTACTTGCTTGTCCTAATGGACAAGCAAAGACACTGCCTCTGCTGAATAATAAGCCGTAAAAAAAAACTATAGTGAAGGAGAGGAAGAATTTGCCTATTATAGGAGATTTTTTTGAGGAAAGGGTAAGTCAAGATCTATTTTTCCATTTTGTATGTAGATGTCTTTGATTCATGTAGTAGCTAGGTGAGTATGAAGGCTATGCTAGGCATTTGTGCCTATCAAAGAGCTGAACATCTGGCAACTTACATGTTAGGTGACTAGAAAAGCTGAATGTTACACTTCTGCAGTGTTAAATTTGGGAGAAAGTGAACACTGTTACACATGTACAGGCAAGTAAGGTCACTTCATGAATGTATAACAGTAAAAACTTCTAATGTTTAGTTTTTCTAACTTATTATCTTGAGTATAGTATGCCTCACAGAACTAATTTGAAGACTATATACATATAATTAATATATGTACACACATAAACATTTATTATAGTGTATATCAGTAATTTTTTAAAAATGAAATGTGACACATTTTTGCGAGGTCTGATTTCCCTTTTGCTTTAGGGATTTCTTTGGCACCATTCAATCTGTCATCTTACTTGCACTCAGTATAGTTTTTCTAAGCATATCTCTAACTCTCAATCTAGCTATTATGCTAACTCTGAGGCTGCTGATCTGTTATGTACTAAATGGCAGATGATATGCTATTGACTTACTTTTCTTCTATTGGACATCTGTCTGTACACCAACTACTTAAAATATCTGCATGCAAGATCATAAGCTAATTTCATTTCTGTCCTGCATACCTTCTTGTTGATGTGAACAGAGTTATTACCTTTCTCTTGAGTGTACTGTTATCCATCTGACTGATGGAGGTAACTGGAACTGCCAATCACAGGCATCAGCTATTTGGGTAAGTCAGGCCTTGAGATTCTTGATATTTCCTTAAAAAGGGGGCAGGATTGGGATGAAGATGAGGGTAGATTAGTTGTATAATTGTGGTCAGTGGACCACGTGCACTTATTTAAATCTTAATTTGACTGCTACTCAGAAGCCTGCTGGTCTGTGGTCTAATATTATATGTTTCCATGGTCTCCATAGCTACTAATTATGTACAGACCATGGTTTTGGTATTGAAATGCAGTGTTTGGAGATAAAGGTAGCTAGCTAAACAGAATTTTGTAAATTGCAATATAAGTAGCATCTTCAGTATTAAGGTAAATTTATAGTAGAAGTGTGATTTTTCAATAGCAGAAAGTACTGAAATCACTGTAGTCACTGGAAAAGCAATCACAACATAAAAAACCAGTTCGGCTAGAAAAAAATGTTAAGCATTAATAATAAAAATGGAATTTTATGGGAAGTGTGAAAAAAAGAAACTGTAGGAGGAATTGATAACCACATTATATAAATCAAAACCACTTCATAAAGGATAGCTTCTAACAAAGAATGTGGAGAACAAGGTTATACAAATGCGGTGTAAAGGCTGTTAATGGACAGTAGACAAGCTAAACAGGGAAAAGATCTGTGTGCTTAAGGATTATGCATCTGTAGGTATCTGCAATCATCCTGTTCACTAGAAAAGTTTAACAAGGGCAAAATTAGGAAATTATTTTTGTGAGAAAAGTAGAGTAATAAACCAAATATACTAGATGTTTATAAACCCAATAGTCTTTCCTTAAAAATCCCTCACTGAACCTTATTCAAAGCTGACAAGTATTAAATCTTTCAGCAATTCTTTATGAATTTGTCTTATAATCCATTGTATTAATGATGAAATTAATCCCACCTAGAGCTCTCATCTGTCCATGCGTTCTCATTTATCCCAGCAAAATTATTCCTATATATGGTGAACAAAATGTGAATTGATCCAGATGATAGTATTTTGCCAAGCCAGCTTTCAGTGAATTTCCTTCCATTTACTATGAGTAAATGCTTGTGCCCACACAGTAGAGATGGGAACACGTTGCTGCCAGTGTAAAGAAGGTGGGATTTTTTTCTTTCACGAATAATGCATGAGAAAAAACTGATCTTTGCCCAAGACATTAGTGGCCCATGTTCCTGGGGCATATACTGTTGTCAGGCCTTCAAAACTTGTATTTTTACTTTAATACACTTTTATCAAAAGCAGAAGTCACATTCTTTCAAAGGATACAATTACACTTGGTAGCCTTGTGCACCGCCCATTGACCACTGATTGCAATTTCAGAGTCAGTGACCCGAGGCTACATATAGTGGTCCAAAACTGTCATTCACGTAATCGTGCTCACAGAAGCATATACTGTTTATGTGTCTGTAGGATATTTCTCTCTTTTTTGGATACGAAATGATTGGCTTCCTCATTTTGGAAGTGGTTGTGCTACTTTTGGTGCTATCTGGTTGATCTGTGAATCTGCTCTTCCTTTACTAATATCTCATCTTCCTTCAAGAGACCATTAGATTCTGTTTATTGTAATTACTTTTCTTTATTAATCTGTATAGAATTACTGGGTATTTGCTGAGGTTTCAGAATTTATTTACAGCTCCTATATAGCTGATTAAAAAAAAAAGTTTTGAAAAAAGGTGAGGAGTGAGGAAGTACTCCCAGGACTTTCCTTTTCCCCTTCATCTCCTCACCATGGAGCAAGATGCTTGAGCATACTTGTCTCTTAATGGTTGCAAGAGAATAAAGCATTAGAAACCTTAGCTTTTCTTTAAAAAGAATGAAAGATAAAGAAGTGAGGCCAACAGATTCCTTTGCTGTCATTTTCTTCCATGACTTTTCATCTTTGCATTTAGTTTAAATTGTGCTGGCTAAATACTGGGTTTTAGTGCTTTTTAGTGCTTTTCTGCTATTTTTTGCATTGAAAATACTTTTCAGTTACTGTTATTTCTGTTCTTGTGCAAGTTTTATTCTTTTGTGAATTGACAAGGGCATACTTCCTTTGGGTAATATCTTTCATTGCCTGTAACATGACGAGTTATATAGAAATCTTTCTCATCAGTGTTGTTTCTTATTTATTTTTTTTCCTTTGGGTGTATGTGTCTTGATACAGAGCTTGTTGATCAAATACGTCATATATCTCATTCAGATTATTTTTGGTGTTAGATGAAAAAGTCAACCTCTCAAATGCAACTAGATTGAGGGTTTTCTTACAGAATTTCTATTAAATGTGAAGTGCTTCTTTTCTTGGAACTTTTTTATTTGTTACTGCTTTGAATTGACATCTCCTGGAATCTCAGGATTTCATTATCAGGTTATCAGATCAACAGTCGTAATTACCTTTGTTTTCTCATTCCTTTCTTTCCTTTTTTTTCTTTCTTTCTGAAATCTGACAGGTGACAAGGCATTTCTTTCCCTTTGCTTCACATTCCTGAACAACTTCATAGGCAACTCCATGAAATACTTTTCTTACAGTCTATCTTTCCTGGTATTAGCATAGCTCTGAGAAGAATGTGTGTTCTGTATGTAATTGTGTGCAAATATTACCTCTTTTGGCCATGGTTGTTTCTTTCAAGACTTTTTTTCTTTTTCCTGTGTTTCTTTCCTTTTGCAGCTAGTGATCTTTCTAATAGTCTGTTGTCCAGGAAGATATATATGGAGAATGTACTGCTTTAATGCAGTACAAAGGAAGTAATTCAAAGAAATCACTAAAGGAGAATGTACTGGGTTGATGCTGTGCAGGAGCTGAGCCTCCACTCAGAGGCTCACTCACTGCCCCAAGGAGGATGAGGGATAGAATAAGTAAAGTAAAAGTGAGGAAACACATCAGTTGAGATAAAGGCAGTTTAATAAGTGATGTAAAGGTGTGTGCCTTACTGAGATCAAGCTAGACAATATTCACTGCTCTCCGTTTACCAAGCCAGTCATTTCCTTGTAGAACGTAGATTTTGTTAGGCTGGTCTCTGTGTTCTACTGCATTTTTTTTTTTTTTTCCCTACCTATTAGCCAGACAGGTAGAAAAGTCCAATTTTTCTTTGTATGTGGCCTTCTACCAGACAAAAAGCACCAGTAAAAAATTTTATAGCTTGTTCTGCAAATCTGTCTGCCCCCTTTGTTCAGGAATAGAGACAATTTATAGATGAGTGCAATGAAGCAATGTCCCAGTGTATGGCTTTGCCATCTGGTACACATCCTGTAGGATGAAGAAAGACTTTTATGAACATCTTTTGTCTGTTTACATTATTGGCTAATGGCTTTTCTGCAATTGTTGAGTAACATTTTTATTTCTCTCACGTGTTAGCTTTTTGTAGTTGTTGAAAAAACTTTGGAGATTCATCTCCTTTTCTTGTCCCTTCAATGGAATCAGAAATAGAAATTCAGCTTCCATACTTTCAAGGGGTTTCCTTCATAAGAAAAATAAAAACTGTACTTTCTAACTGTAAGTTCCATTTAAGTCAATATAATATATTTGCAATGTTCCCCTGGGCTATAGTTACCCAACTAGCTAATGTCAATTACTGTGCATTGATGATACATTTTACGATAGAGACTGGGTTTTTTTAAACTTCATATGTGAATGTAATAGAAGAAAATCCTTTCATTGGGTGCCCAAATGAGATAATTTGAGTAAGGATGTGGTTTAAAGATATTTAAAGCTCACAGTACTGCACAGCTTGACACCGTTCTGTGATTTATTCCATATTAGATGTAATTTCAGATACTAGATTGTGACTGATAGCATTGTTCACTGTGCATGAAGTTCTTTCTGCCAGAATACTTTACTTTTTAGTTATACATTATACAGATTTCTTTACATTGGTACTTTGCGAATGCTCAGGTAAAAAGGTAGTCTTGAAACTTATAAGCTACATTGGCTACATGCTAAAAAAAAATGATCTCTGAGGACAAGAGCCAGCACTAAATTGATATGCGAGGTCCTGGAATAAACTTGGATTCTTGTATTAGCTTGGATTCACTCATAATTAACTTTGGCTACTCTATCCTGACTTTTAAAATATAGCTTAAGTGAAAACCACTTGTTGGTTATTTAAGAATTTCTAAGAGACATAGTATAATTTAATATATAAGTTAAGACATCCCTACAGGCCACAGTCAATTTGAGTATTAAATGAGATGTCATTTATTAAGTATGTATGTAACAGTTTCTGCATCAAAGCCCTACAAATCATTTATAAAAACAAAATTTAGCAGTTGAAAGATGCTCTTAGAACACACATGATACTTTTATTTGAGTTCAGTTTTTCTGTTTTGAAAGAGAGGGTTTTTTTAGGATTTTTCTGTGCTTGAGTATGATTTCTTACTAAGCCTTTTCACATCCGGTAACCAGGATCAGATGTCTAGAAAACATTACATGGACACAGCTTTGTCCTTGGACTTATTCTTTTTAGTTCCTCATTTTTAAAACAGATTACTTCTGTATAGAATTTGTTAGCTGAATAGCTAAATATCTGCTCAAACAGTTTGTCTACTCTGTTTTAAACAAATGCTCATTTGAACTCACTAGTCTGTTCAGATTAGCTACTTCAGAGAAGTACAATTTCTGTATTAGAATTACATAATGTGTATTTTTGTTGTATACTTTGCTTTGACAGTCAAGAGGCTTTGGATTTTTTCTCAGTGTCTGTCATATTAATATTACCAAAGCTTTACCTTTCTGGATGAGGCCTAAAGTACAGTTGTTTAACTAAAGGGAAGACATGACATTAAGAAAGAGTATTCTAGAAGTAATAATTATATATTTCTTTGATAATTAAAGTTTGCAAGCCTCTTAATTTACTGAGGCACTACTAGGCTACTGGAAATGACATACATGGAATGATATATTTTGCCTTCCTCTTACATCTGAGTTTTTACTTCTGACTGCCTCTTCTTGCTTCAGGGAATAAGAATTCGAGATGGGAGGTTGAAGAAGCTCCAGTAGTTTTTAGCTCCCTAGTAGTTAGCTCCACAGTAACTTAATGTGGTACTCAAAAGTATATAACAGTTTCTAAAATATTGAATAAACATTTCACAATTAATTTATCATATTGATCAACCTATCTTGATCAGTAGAACATGATCTTTCTTTTGTGTCTTAATGGTTGATTGAAGATTTTTGAATTAAGACAAACAAAAAAATAGTACATGATCCAAAAGATGCAAGTTGTGAAAAAAAGAAGAAAAAGGAAGGAAGAAAAACTGCAGTTGGCACAAGAAGGAAGAAGGTGGTTAGCGTTACCATATAGTGTGATGATGGATGTCGGGGCAGAGGAGGGTGTTAAGTCATTGTTTTAGACTTGTGAGGTGGATTTACTAGAGTTTGTGTGTTCCCTGAGCAGAAAATATTGTGTTGATCCAGTTATTTGGGGATGTTTTGGTTGCTCCAGTGAATGTTATGTTAAAAGTAAAAGCAGCTTTAAATATTCTTTTAAATGGTATGCATTGCCTTTATTCTCACTGTGGAGCAGTGCTTTTTAGAGCTATATCCCTAGCCACACACTTGTGAAATTAAAAAAGCTTCATGGCTGAAAAGCTGCCCAAATTCCGAGAAAGCATGTGTTTCTGAAGAGAGAGATAAATAGTCAGTCAAAACCAGGTATCTGTAACACTTTGTAGTCTAGATCTAAAGAGAGACATAGATGTGGTGATGCTTCAGTATCTTAAACTTAGCAGTTTGGACCATGAAGTCGGAGGGAAGAGAACAGGGTTCAGATATTTGCGTTTTGAACTCTTGTTAAATTTTCTTTTCCTATTAAAAGGCAAGTAACAAAACAGAAATAGTCCATGGAACAGGGACTAGAATCTAGGTCTTCTCTCCCAGTTGAGCACCCCAGCTATTATGCTACAGTGTAATCCTTGTTAATTGTCCAGATGCCATAGCATTTTAATTTTTAGCTGGGTAGTTACCTAGCTTTAGCAGACAAGAAGCTTGTTACTATCCAACCTTTTAGTTTCCTAATTAAAGTGCTCTTCTGGGAAATAAATGCATGTTTTTGAATCCCCATATGCTAACAGGGAATTAAACCCAAGTTCCTTGCTTCTGTGATACTTGCTGTAATCCAGTATATGTCTACAGGAAGAGTTCTGGGTTGGTGGTTCCAAGCCATTCATAGACCCTTGTGTGCCTTGCAGTGCTGTTACACAGCCCCCACCACCATCCTTTCACAGGGTGTATGTTTGCTGCCTCAGGTGTAACCTCTGTGTTACCTTGCACATGAACCTCCTAGCGTGTGTCTTGATGGAGCTTTAGCCTTCTGTAAAGTTTCCACCAGAAAAATTCAGTGCATATATCATCTCTATTTCTGGGGAAATCTTGTGGTATTTATTGGATTACTTTGTATAGGACTTGAGGGTCTGTATTTTGCTTGTATGCAAAAGTACTTTTATTACATGCTGCCAAGAATTCAGAAGCCATGCAGATAATGAGAAAACATCATGCTTATCAAGTATTTGAAAATTATAATAGCAGGAGCACTGGTTTTTATTGCCATTTAAATAAAAATATCTTAACAGTTAGAAAGTTCTGGGGTCAGCCAGCCTGGATGCTTTATTAAAACACCTGAAGGAGTGAAGCTGCTTGACAAACAGATTTTCCTTTCAGTTGTTTAAGTTAAATAAGAACAAATATTTTTTTAAATAAAATCAAAATAAATGCCTCTTTTACTTAGAAAAGTGTTACTTTCATGGCTTCTCTGATGCAGTCTGCTTCAGTGTCTTCCCATAACAAAAATTATTTGGGTATACTTTAAGATTGTAGCAAGCAGGAAAAAAATTTTGGGACGCTCTCTCCATCAGTCTTCCTCATACCCTTATTTACATGCCATATGATTTAAAAAAAGAAGAAAGGAAAAAACATTTGAAATCAGTTCTCCTCCCCTCAGTTTGTTGCCTTCCTAGATAAATAAATCATTGGTAGTTCACTGCATTTTTAAATTATGTACATTTAGTATTTTCACAATTATCATTTTGCATCCTAATTTTTTTTTTGTTAGTGGTGGTTCTATGTAAAATCAGAATTGAAGTTACTCAGTGATTGATGTCATATTTTTCTGGTTTTGTTTTTTTTGTTTCTTCTTGAAAAAGCACACTGTGTTTTTGCTTGTTTGCTGGACTTCTTTTAATCTGATAAGGTAAATAGTTCTGAAAAATGTGAGTGCTGATGTGACCTTGTCCATATCTTAGCTAGTGGGTGCCTTTAGCATAAGACGGTACTGCATCATAATTTCCTGATGAGTTACAGCATCATGATGGCATGTGCTCCCACTCAGAATCTATTTTAAGAAAGGACAGAAGCACTTTCTTATAAGTAATCTTGTACTCAAAAATACTGGATTGGAGTGAAGAAAGTCTACAAAGTAATGATGCTCTGGAGATCAAAAGAGAACTAATGGAAAAGTAATTATTTAATCTGTATAGTTAAAAAAAAACAGTAGAAAAAAGCCTCAGCAGCATAATCTTTTTTATATTAGTCTATACATCTGTCTGTATAACAGATTCATACGGCAGAAGAAATACTCAAGATTTCCTCAAAGAAACTCGAAGTGGCCACTTAATTAGGCAGAACTTTCAGAGACTGTTCAGTGTTTAACACTGTGGTGGCTGTTAGAAATTGCAGCATGTGTTTTGGAAATTTGTTGTCAAATCATCTCTTTAGCAGAGCATCTGATCTCTTTGCTAAATGTTCGTGTTTTGACACTGGTTTCAGTCTGTCAAGAAAATGTAGTTCATTTGAGCACAATAATTATGAGGGGCAAGTCTTAAGACGAAAAATGTTCAAAATGCTGCAAATATTGACCTGCTCTTGGACAACTCTGTATTTTCCCAGCATATAAAGGTTTGGAAAGTGTATGAGGATACTCTGTACAATTAATGTTCATTGAGTTGACCGTAATAAGGTGAGCACAAGTTTTTATAAACCTGTTAGTTCAGATTAGCTGTATTTTAACCCAAGGTCTCTAACACACAGCTACATACACTGTAAATTGAGCATAGAAGACCTCTTATTATAGCTTTATATTGCACATAGGAAACCGGGTACCTGTGTACTACTATTATATCGATTAGTACTAATACAAGAAGAAAAACCTAGTACAAAGCTAAATATTTCAAGTCACGAGCCATAACATTTTCTGGTGGACTAGAGTATTTTTACCTTCTTTCTATGCTGTTTTCCTACAAGCTTCCCATTATGTGAATATAACTAATTCAAGTGTGCTCTTAACACATCACTGTTTCTTGAATGTCCTTTTGGAATAATCAAAATTTTGAAAATGGAGCACTGAGGGGACTGACTTCACCTAGCTTGCTTATTTTTACATTAACAAAATGCAGGTAAGAAATCTTTAGGTCTCTGCAGTCTTCACGTAAAAATTAGCACTCTGTATTTAATGAATGAGTGCAGTGAATATGTGTGTAGTCAGGATTGCATGATTAAATAATTTGCTATGATAAATTTAAAAGGCTGTCACCCCAGAGTATCAGAGGCATCCAGCCTTTGACATATGAAAATAACTGATTTTGAGGAACACAGAAACTTCCTAAAGAAATTTGACCTATAAAGCAATGTTATTATGTTTTTAAGGTTTAATTAGTGGGGATTTGCTGTGAGTAAGAAGGATGTCTTTCTTTGGAAGCAGATATTCCAGTTTTGCAAACAATTCTTTTCTATACTTGTAGTAAAATCATCTCTCTGTAAGTATTGGAATTCTACATTTTACAACGAAGAATTATTTTTGTGGCAAGCTGCTTCCTAGCAGCAGACATGACATGTTAAGAATAATTCTGGTGGAGGTAGTGTACTGATTCAAATCCAATCAAGAAATTGAAAATTGCTCAGAAGATGCAGTTTCTCACGGGTCTCTGAACAGTGTGGTGTTTTGGTCATGCTTATTTTTTGTGACCAGGTAGCCTGCAAGCTAATTTTTTGGTTTCTGTTTAAAGGTGCATTGTACACAGAATACTCACTGCACAAGTTCAAAGGTAAAAAAAACCTAAAATGCCCCAAACAACTCCAAAAACTTGAAGAGGAACGTTTCCTTCATGATTGACAGAGCACTTCATGTGAGCAGAACACAAATGAAAGCATGTTAAAGATAACATTTTTAAAGAAACACTGTAACACTCAAAGTGCAATAACTTGCTTTACTTAGTGTGCTTGATGTTGGTTTTTGTTCTGTTAAGCAGTTAATCCGTCAAGATTTACTTGAGATATGGAAATGTCATTGTTTTGATCTTCAGTAGAAGTGTAGCTTGAGGAACTTTGCTTGTTTACTGACACTGTGTGGGGGGGTACATTTCTGAAGCTCATTTTCAGATGAACGTGAGTATTGTGTGACAGACTGTAGTGTGAAATGGGACTTACCAGAAACTAGGGAATCCTGGTGAGGTCAGCTTGTTAACCTGTGCCTGTTGAATTGGTTGCCTGAAATGTGAGTTAACAATAGCGTTTGCCTGATTCCTTCACATCTCAGTCAAGCTGTCAATAAGTCAGTGCTCTTCTATGTACAGTTTTTTAATGTGAAAGAGAATATTCCCTTCTGAGAAGTCTCACTTTTCATTTGAAAAAAATTGAGCATGCATTTCAATATGTTATTTCAGTTTCCACTAATAGGGTAAGTTCCTATTTTCCAGCCTGACATTTGTGAAGTGAATAATATAAGTAATCTTCTCATTGGGTAGTCCTGTCATGGTTTAATGTGCATGTGACACATCTTCTGTTTCTCTATTTAGACTAGAAAAGTAAAACTAGTATCCAGGGTCAGAGGACACTTACTTTTTCCTGTCTTTCTGTGTGTTCTGTAGGAAAATGTTATTACAGTACTGTCTCAGACTAGAATCAATATGGTGTACTACCATACTGTAATAGGCATTAGGGTTAGTTACTTAGTATTTTTGCTTTTCCCTTTCTTGTGTCTCAGTTTTAACTTCTTATTAAAACACAAACAAGACATACATTTTTAGGATTTTTTTAGTCAAATTCAGTCGTTCTTTAGATAATGCATTTATAGTTCTATAATTGTAACACTTTTGTAGCAGTAATTTCATTTTATGGAGTTTGAAAGGTAATGTTTTGATCAATTAGGAAGCCTCAAATGTATATATTTATGTATATATTTTTGAAAAAATCTTGCTATCTGTCCACTTAGCAATGTCTTCCGTTTTTTCAGTCTGTGTTTCTTTTGGAGGGAACTGTTACCTTATTTTTGAGCTCTTTGGTTATTTTCAATCGAATTTGATAGAGGAATAGCGGTATTGAAATTTTAAGCACCTATAAGTGCCTAGACTATCTGGCAGGGAAAGGCAGAGGGAATATCCAGCAAGGAAAAGACTTGCATATGAGTTCATACCTCCTCAGAAAAATGACATGTCATTTATTCCATCACCCATGGAAATTCTGCTTACTGAATGAACTGAATTGAATGTAGAAACACAGAGTATTCAAATATGTATTTGCTTTCTATTTGTTGGGACATCATGGAAGCCATATAAATATTTTTTATAATTTACTAGTTGACAGTGGCCAGTACAAAATGTTTCAAACTTCCTGCCAGTTCACGTCCAGAAAACAACACTCTTCTGAAGTACAATAAATTGGTGCAGGATGTGAGTGTGTAGTTTTTTTGCTTTGTTTTTTTCATAGTAATGGCGTGCTTATTTCAATCCTGCTAAGCTTTTGATTTCTGTGACACATTCTGTTAATCATTATTTTGGAATAGGACGTTGAGTTGCAGGATTATGCTGTCAAAAGATACGTGACCAAAACTAAATGCATCTCATCAGCTTGCAATATAAAATGAGAAAGAAAAATGGGTTGTAAATGATAAGACATTGTGTCACAAAGGAAGAGGCAAGAGGTCTCTGCACAAGTGGTGAAAATTCAATTTATAAGAAAAAAGGTTTCTGTTAAAAATTTCATTGGGTACTCAAGCACAAGACAGCTGGAAGTAAGCAGCTGAACTTCTTTTTCCTCCAAAACTAAATACCGGGTTTGAGCTATGGTTGTGCAGTAAAGGATTATAAACCACACTCTAGGATTACATACTTTTTAAAAAAAATTATTTTACAGAAACTTAATGAGCAAATATAGGACTATACTCCGTGTGCTCTAGTTCTTATTTCTCCTTGCACAATTTGTTATATATGTGTTTTTCTTGAAGTTACCAAAATATGGAACTGCTGACAGTTTTTTGTTCCCAACATGTTGCACTTTAAAAACTTTAAATAATGACTCAAGATTTTTCTGACTTTTTAAATTTACTGTTCTTGTTTCTATGAAAAACATGTTTTACTTTTGTAACTAACACTCAACTTTTATTTTCCATGCAATGTCCATGGTCAAAAATTAGGTAAACACTGAATGGCAGCTGGCAGATGTCAACGAGCTGCTTAATATGCTATTCATAATGTCATATTCTCTGTAGATGATATTCTAAAAAAACCCTCTGTGTTCCAAAAGTGTTATAGAAGTTCATAGCATTAAATAAGAGTGATGATGTTTTCTACTTTATTCCAGTTATACCATTATCAGGCTTTTATCTTCCATTTATTCTTTCTTTATCATAATACCTTCTTCCAGTCACTCCCATGCTCACATCCATTATCCTCTCCCTAAACTAGCCTAAACAATGATGCGCCATTTCACTCACATCCTCTCCCTCACCCACTACAATTACTCTTGGGGGAAAAATGCAGAAAAATAGTTGTAAAAGGAAGTTGGATTATTCCCATGCAGTCTGAGTTAAGATCACATTAGTGCAGAATGCAAAGACCAAAATTCTAGATGCTTAAAGCAAGTGCTTCTAGGAAGAAGTAGTTTGATGAAGTGTAGGAGGAGAAATAACATTTTACTTAGGGTCTGCTAACTACAGAAGGTGTACTCTGTAAATTTTAGTCAAGTTCAGCTTGCATAAAAAGGGAAAAAACCTGAAAAATCAGACTGAGCATATATAAATTGAGGCAGCTAGGTAAAGGGAAGTCAGAAAGAGGAGCTGAATGGTTTGTGATGCTGTGCAATCTCTTCAAAGTCATTGAATGAGACTCAGAACTGGAATGTGGGCTGCAAAGGGAAAGGCATCAATTAGCTGACCTCTAGCTTCTTTGAATGGTGCAATGTATTAGTCTTGGTTTTATCTAGATCAGAAGGCCATTAGTGTGCCTTGCATCTCCCATTTAGCCTGTGTACCTGCATTTCCACTCTATGAAAATCAAGCTGTGAAGGTGTGGAGAGGTCCTGTTTCCCCCAGAATGGAACTGGTATGTAGCCATCATAAGTGCTACTCTGCAAGAACTACAAAGTACTCCTCTGTTTCCCTGGGCTTTGATACAGTATCAGAAGCCAAAAAAATTAAAGGTGACATGTTGAAACTTCAGGAGAAAGGAAGTTGTTAATAATAAAAAGATGTAATGCAGAGGAGAAGAATAGATCAGAGCGCCTGTCAAGTTAAATGCAAAAGTAAGAAGGCAAACCCGAAAAAGACTGTTGAGAATCAACTTGCTAAAGGCATAATGCCTAATAATAACTAGTGTTCATGATACTAGGGAGCTGAAAGTTTATCAGGGTGTTGGTGGGGTCAGTAGCTGATCAAGACATAAAAGCAAGAAGAAAACAAAACCATAGTGTGAAAGTGAAGCGTGTGTTTGTGGGTTGTTTTTATTTTTTTAACAGGTTATTATTTCACCTGGAAGGTTTTTAGCAAGTTGCTAACTGTGAAGTAACAGAACTCTGAAGTGAAGTGTTTGTTTGCTTTTTAAAGGGAATATAAAGTTGCTAGTAATTACAGCAACTTTAGAACAAGAAGTCTGAATTCTGCACTGATCACACTTCAGAAACTATAAAAGAAACTAGTAAGTTTTCAACATATCTGCCATATGTTGGGGAAGGATTGATACAGCTTTTCTTGAGGTTAATTCGCTTTGCTGGAGGGTTTTTTAAGTATCTCATGATACGTTCAATATGAGGCATATGATATAAATTTGCATTTTCAAAGTGCTTCAAACAGCTCTTAAAGAAATTAAAGTGGCCTGCAATAAGAAGCAAAGTCCTTCCACTTCTTAATAGTCAGTTAGTAATTAGAACAGCGTAGGAATAAATTGTCAGACTTCTCAGTATAGGCATTTACAAACAGAATCATGTAGGAATCAGCTCTGCAGGCTGTCATAGTTAACGTAAGATAATACATAACACCTTCTGTACTACTTATTGCTTTCCATACTGCAAGTAGCAGGAGGCGTAAATGAAATTATGGGTTAGTAGTTTTAATTATATATATCATTACAATGTCTTCAAAGTTAACCTATACTTGGATAAAATTTGTACTTTTAGTCTTCATAGTAACAGTATGTAGTAGTGATCAATTAATTTTTTACAGCTGTAAAAGGACTTTGCTTGCCATTTTTAGAATCAAGGCAGCATCTGCCTTTTGTATTTTTACTTAATTTTATGGCAATTAGCACATATATTTGCCCAAGTATGAAAATGATAATTTGGCAAATGACAAATATTTAGGAGTTCTACTGGTTTCTTTTTAAGATATTGAAAATACTTCAGTACTCTGTAAAATTCATGTGCTGTTGATTGCCACTAAAACTGAGATTTTCTTTTTTCATTGTTCTTAATGATATTAAAAGCTCCATGGTCTTACTAGTAGTCTTAGTTTTAGGCTCAGGGTTATTGATTTGGGGTTAGGGAGGAATTGTCTAACAGATTAGGTTGAAAAAAGTTGTACTTTTTTAGTCTTTAGTTGTGAATGTGGTTCACTTTGCTAGGATAGTCTGAATCACTGGATGTATTTCTATGTAAGATTAGGCTGGATACTTGGTGCCAAAGACAGAAATAGAATGCAAGGACTTCGGAGGAATTGAATAGTGGCTGTTAATGTGTTGCTTTCTAAGCTCTTTGAAGAAGAATCTTCTAATAAACACCAACTGTTACATTGAAATTAATAGGAATGCAAAACATAACACTATTCAGTCTTTATGCATTACAATCCTTTTTGCTTAATTGTCTTTGTCTTGTCTAGTTTTTTAGACAAATCCTAATCTAACTTGGGACTACCACCTGCTTTTGCAATGGAAGGCGTATTTAGAATTAAGAAACGCTATCAATGTCTGATTTGTTTAAAGATGCTTAAATACTGTTATAAGTATATTTACACTAGAAAAAAATGCTGCTTAAATGTTCTAACTATAGGAGTAGAAGAGCTTTGTGAAGACTTACTACTTACATATATTAAGCATTTTGTTGTGAATTTTCCCGTTAACTTCAATTAAACATGTTGGTGCTCTCAGTGGAAATGAATATGTAAGTCTTCACAGGATTGTGCTTTAAGTGGTGAGGAAACAAGTGAATACAGTTGGCAGAGCACAGAGTAACAGCACGTGTTTACTTGTGTAATCATCAGTGGTCAGAGCATGCAAGTGATCTGCATTGTGGGACTACAGAGCAAACAGCCAGCATATTTGCACCCTAAATGGTAAATAAAGTTTAGTTTCAGATTATCACAGACATACATCTTCTGAATTCAGTGCAAGTAAGTGTAACATTAGCTGCAAATCACTCATCCTAGGATTTTGTTGATGTTTTAAAAGCTACAGAGAATTAGATACAAGTCTGAAAATTCTTCAGTAGCTAACTATTTGTAAACTCTTTTGTCTTATTTACTTAGTATGCTAATTTCTCATACAGTGTTACTCTGCTTTCATGCTGTGCTGCTTGCTTATGATGGGTATTAATAGCATTTGTATCATGAATATTTATGAGTTAAAAGTATATATGAGTTTCCAGAAACAGTGTCATGTATCAGAGTCAAAAATCAGGAGTAACAAACAGAATATATTCTGGACCACAGAACCGCTAGAGAAATTGAACCTAGGAACTGTGTTTCACAAACAAAAGATTTGATTTGAATATGAAATTATTTTCAATTAAAGTGGAGAAAAAAGTGCCATCAGTGTGAAAATGTAGTGCAACAATGGCAGATGCCAGAAGTATCACCTACATCTTCACATTGTTTTGCCTTCAGAGATGAAGGCACAATCTGTGCCATAACTCACCAAGATATGAAATGCTGATTAGGTATTTGACCCAGTTGGATCTGGTGAATGACCTGTGGTGTCGGCTGCTGTGTGCACAGTGTGTATTCAGCAATCTCAGCCCCTGATAGGTTTTATGTGATCTGAAATACCTGTAAATAAATAATAACCTGAACTACTGTATTTGTTTTAGCTCTGCATTTCAGAACTCTAGGGTAGACCTTGGCTCATGCAGTCCATCTGTAGCATCATTCTTTGATTGGGTTGTGCTGGAAAATGCAGGTCTTAACCAGAACAGGGTTGCACAGCATGTTGACCATCTGTAAATGCTGGCTTTTTGCCTTCTGCTACAGACTTTGCCCTAATTTTGGCAAGGAAGTAAAAGAATTCAGCTTTATTTTCATCAAGTAGTAGAAATTCTTGCCAGTTTAGTAATAGATGGATAGAAGGCTTGGCAGTATTCTTGATGCCCATTCCCCTCCTTCCTATCTTGGCCTTGAGACTCTGGCAATATACTCCACTCCTTCCTGTGCTGTGTATAACCATCATTCTACTACAGTTTTGATCTCTAGGCATGGGGGAAAAAATAGTAGATAGCAATTATTCAATGGGCATCGGGTTTAAATATTTTCAAAATAAACATTCTATCAAAAAAATCTCCAGCATTTTTTACTTGAACCTCACTCTCCAGAATCCCATCAATTCAGCTTGCCCTCAGTAATAACAGAGTTGTTCTGGTTCTTCCTATGTAAGAAATTTTGCCATCCTAAAATTGGCAGGCTGTAGGTAGTTTTGTAAAAGTGAGCTGATGCGTTTTGAGGAGAATTGCAGCTTGCAGTTCTGTGCAAGTGACTGACTGAACAATTAAGGTCATTTTGCTTTATAGTCTGTTTTAAAGGTTTGGCTTTATTTTGCTGGGGATTTTTTTTTTACCATTTTGGGGTAGTGCTGCCATGGACAACTTGAATACAGAGAACAGATGTAGAGTATGCAGTCAGAGAAACACCTATGCTTTCTTGAACTTAAAAATGTATTCATATTCCATGAAAGACAGTTTGGACACTGTAACTTGCTTGGGATGCTTTTTGTGAGAACTTGGATCTGTACTCTACAGATGAAGGACTTTAGTTTAAAAAACACAGCCCATTGTTCTGCTCAGAATTTTAGAGTTCTAGATAGAATTTTAGAGTTAGTTTGAGATATGATATCAAAAGTTTTGAGAGATGTGCATATGTTAAAACTTTTTCTTACAATGCTGATTGTAAGCAATGTAATTTTTAAAATAAAAATTATAAAGGCACATATCAAAATAGTTTAAAGATGATAAGACAACAGTGGTATAATACCCGTAATATGTCCATATACCCATATAATGCCCATGAGAAAGAATAGGTGACAGTCATACATTTCTGTTACTTTATTCCTTTAGCTTTCTTAGAGTTCTGAAGATAGAACTGCATGCCATTTTCAGTAGCTTTTCAGGGTAAAGGAGCATGTCTTCTTGCTCCAGGAATGCAATTGTGCTTGCTTTTTGTTCAAACTTCTTGATTGTTGTCCCTCTGACCAAATGACACACTACTTACCAATAATTTGATCTAAGCAAATTCTTCTAAAATAAAACAGTTGATTGCTCTAAAGTACGGAAAAACCTATCCAAATGTGCTGAGTAACTTCTCTTTTGTTAATTAAGTTTTGTTTTTTTCTGCTGCAATGTGGTTTTGCATGTTTGAAAGTCTTTTTAAGGTCAATGATTATGAAAAGGTCTCAGTGGAATTTGGTCATGCTGTAGCAGAACATAGTCATGCTTCTTGCAGAGCTCAGATTTGTCTATCTAGGGATATTCCTTATTGCTGGTATTTAACCCCAGTCAGTAACTACGTAGCCAGGTGGCTGCTCACTCACTTTCCCCTCCCTCTCTCCTCTCTGCTGTGGGGAGGAGAATCTGAAGAAACAGCAAACCCCATGGATTGAGGTAAGAATAGGTTAATATCTGAAACAAAATAAAATAGAGTAGTACTAATTATGACAATGATAATAATGGGGGCTGAGGGAAAGAGAGAACCTGTCAATCCCCTGAAGTCTCAGGAAAGGGCTCTGCTGCTAAAGAGACAAGAGTTAACAAAAACCACCCATATCTCACCCAAAACCCCCATAAATAACACTAATGATACAAAAGAGAAGCCCAAACTCGACAACCACCTGGCTCTGCAGCAGAGGCCAACACCAATCCCATTACCCCATAATAAGGTTAAAGATTGCATCCAACTGTCAATCCTCCGAAACAAAACACAAAGACAAGAAAAGAACGGTGTATGCCATAATAGTTCCTATCTGGCTTCTCTCCAAGGTCTACCCTGGAAAACTATTGTTATTAAATCTCAGCTACAGGAACGCCCCAAAAACCATTAATGGTCCTGTATTATTTGTCCCAATAGGAATAAATTCCTGTTTTTTCCAAGGGGAATAAAACTGAAGAGAAACAAGTGTTGCACAATACAATGGTGCACCACACTGATGCCCAGCTTGTTCCCCAGCAGTGATCAGCCTGTCCCAGATGACTCCCCCTAATTCATACACTGGGCCTGAGCTTCAGTGATATGGTATTCCTTTAGCCAGTTTGGGTCAACTGCACTGAGTGTGTTCTCTCAGGTTTTGTGCATCTCCTAACTGGCAGAACATAGGAAACTGAAAAACCCTTGATTTAGAGTAATACTACTTAGGAACAACTAAAACAGCAGTGTGTTATCATTATATTTTCATACTAAATCCAAAACACAATACTGTACCAGCTACTAAGAAGAAAATTAACTCTATCCCAGGTGAAACCAGGAGACATGTAAGGACTCTTAACAAGAGAAAAGTAACAAACGTGCTTCTTTGCTTTTAAAAAATCTCTTTGCAGTCTCCTGAGCTCAAGTGTTGTTCAGATATTTACCTAGGATATTGTTAAGATATTTACCTAGGAGTTCTTTAATAATGGGTGTGTTTTTAAAGTCACTTATACACAAGTATACGTTTGTAGAAATGAAAATTTTGCCTGTCTTAAAAAATGAGTCATCATTGTCTCTCGAATTTGTAGAACAATGAGCTGTCATATGGAATCATAGAAGTTGTTTGGCTAGAACTCTGGGTAGAACCTCTTGTGCTTAATCTAAAGAGCCAAGCCACATTTTTTACTCTTGCCCCATCGAATTTTAAAGTACATTTTTGATAGTTTTAAGTTGCTACAAGGTAACAGTTCATCTTTTTCTCTTCCAGATTGACTAAGCTCAACTCCCACAAACTGTGTTTGTGTCCATGCTCTGGGCCCCTGACCATCTCTACTAGAACCTCTCAAATTTTTCAACATTACTCTTCAGCTAGAGGTCCAAAACTGAACACACTGTTCCAGGTGCAGGGTCACAAGTGCAGAGTAGAAATGAAAAGTAACTTGCCTGGATCTGCTGGGCACCCTTCTTATTTTGCTTAGTCCTTAAGTTTCTTAGGTTCTCTGGGTTGAAGCGCTGACATTCGTGCTGATTTAAGAAAAAAACACAAAACAATTTAAGATCAACCATTTGGGCCCCAGTATTAACCTCTTTGGTATTCTGGTCTTTACGAACTACTAAGCGAATGTTGACTCATTTATTGTTACTTTTTGATCCAGGCAGAATGCCTAATTTTTAACCTAACAGTTTACTCTTCCAGACTGTGCTTCTCAGCTTCCAGACAATGATGTGTGAGATGGTACCAAAATGCTCACTGAGATTTGTTTTGGTGAAATATATAGCTTTTCCCTTAGTAGTTGTATCATTAAAGTGGTCAAGTGTAATTTGACCGTGGTAAAACAATGTTGGCTGTTTATGGTTATTTTATGGTCCATCTTGTGTTTGAAAATTGACTCTAGGAGGACATTCTCCATATGGGCTTCTTGGGTATTTTCTGGTTCAGGTTATCTGGCCTGTTGTTCTGTGGGTCTCTCCACTTCGCTTTTCTTAGGGATTAGCCTTTTTTGAAACCTTAGGACCCCTGTAAACACCTCAACTGTTAGAACTTTTGGTAGCTGGTAGCAATCTCATAATCACATTGGTCAACCTTTTTAGCTGCCTTAGGTGAATGCCTTCTAGCCCCAAGGGTCTGAATACAGCTACACTGCGTATTCCAAAACTGTTGGTCCCATATGTTGGTTTCCCTACCCTTTCCCAAATCCTGTCAGTACCTGCAGTTATCTGGGAGCAAGTTTTGTCTGTATGGAACAGAGGAAAAAAAAAAGAGTATTTCAGTTTTTTCTGTATCACTAGGTTGTCTTTACCCATCCACCAGAAGAATCTTGTTTTCCTGAACTTCTTTTTTCACTGAATACCCATAGTATATTTTCTCGTTGTAGTTTCTGTTCAACAAAACAAGTCTTCCTGATTATTGTCAGTGAATGATGCTTTTATTCTCCTCCTTTGTTGCCTGTTCTTGTTTCTACTTGTATGTTCCACTCTTCTCATCTTCTTGTAGAAAGGGAGCATCCTATCCCTAACTATGTGGATGAGCACATTTCAAATAACTGTGAAGAGCAGAGGGAAGAATGTTTTTAGCATTTGCTTTGTTAATGGAACTCTTAAGTGCCACAGAGTTTTCATATTGCCTGTCTATAATTAAGCAAAATGTGACAAAGTAAAAGGGATTCAGAAACATATCCCCAATAAACCTTCCTACTCCTATGAATGTGCAAGGCTTGGAAAGCATGTTTTAAGCAGCTTCTTACACTTGTATTTCTTTTACCTCTGCAAACTAGGAGGAATCTGAACTTACTGTTTGAGCTCAATAGTACCAATTACCATTAGACTTTAAAACACAGCAGTTTAGAAAAATGAATTACCAAGAAAGTTTCAACTTTAAATGCAATGTACTAATGCCCCTTAATAAAATCTAAATATTCTTTCTTCGACTTGAATTCTGTTTCAGGATCAATGGCTTCCATAGTCAGTCCTTCTGAGAATAGAAATGTGTGATCTTAAAAGCATAAGTCCTCCCCTTACACGTGATTGTTATCTATCCTTTAAAATAAATTGAATACTTACTATTGATTTGTCTTTCGAGAACATAACAGTAAGCAACTAGAACTTTGTTTTCCAAAGCGCACTTTGTGTTCCTGTTCTGACTATTGCCTACTGCCTGTCCATGCCTGAAGCACCTACAGAACAAGCATACTTTGGATGTGAGAGCACTAGAGACTTTCATTAGACCAAACTGAAGCTCTTCGATTTTTGTTGGTGCTATTTGCCAATAACAGACAGGGAAGTCTTGGAGCAATTGTATTTTCCACATAGATAAAAAGAAGATGTGCCCAGCCAGAAACTGAACAGTGTTCCTAGGAACCATGATAATTACATGGCCAGAAAATAAATTACATGGAAGAAAGTTAAGAATGCTAGAAGTGCGCTGTCTTTTAAAACCAACACCAACAACACAACTCCTTTGGTCTTCTTTACAGCAGAGAGGTTATTTAAACATAACTTTACAGTAATCAGCAGCAGTAGTAGTAATTTTCTTCTTAACATAAAATTTTTGTTGAATTTTGCCTTCCTCAGTATCCTCTACTCCTTAATCCCACTAGTGATCCCTGTATACTTTTTTCTGTGAGAAAGGAAAATCTACTTGTTGAGTTGAAAATTTCTTTTATGTAGTATGGAAACTGGTCCTATATGAAGCCCTCAAGGGACATGCTGTGAGAGAGTTTTAGTTTCAGTTTTGCTAAGCAAAAGAAGAAATTATTTTTAGGGAGTTAGTTTGCTGTAATGAAGTTCTTGAATCACCTTTAAAATGAGTTTGTTATGCTGAGTAGCTGTTTAATGACACTTGTGGCTAGGCAACTAAATTTTCTACTGATAAGGTCTTATTTTTTAGTAGTATGTCATTGGATGATTTGCAGTTACACATGCATTTGCCTTTGTGATATGAATAATTTTAAATTAAGGACTTCCTCCCGCCCCCATCAAATAACTCTGTTTTATTTCTGGCATGCTTCTACTATCTGTATTGTTGCTATGTTTTGCCCATGTCTTGGATTGTTCTTCATACGCTTAAAACATTGCAATTCCCAGACTTGTCTTCTGCAGCGGACAGATTTTCTTAAGTCTATTTCTCAACTGTAATGTGAAAAAAATTGTAACAAGTCCAGATATTTTGCTTTTTCATTCTTTGAAATTGTTGCAAGGACAGAAAAGGACTTCTGATTGGTGGAACATTACTTTGACAGGAGCAGAGACAGGAGTGGCAGTTGGATGTTGAACTCTCAAGGGAGCTGTGGAGAGTCCAGAGCGTCCTTTGCTATGTTCTCTGACTTGTTTAGATTGACTTTTTTTCTAAAATAACTAGTTTTTACAGACGCTGCTTTCTCTCCTATGTAATATTCTAAATGCATCTTTTTATTCCAGACATCTTTACAGGTAAAGCTTTCTATTCCAGGGTCATTTTCCCGTGCCTGGTGTTACATCTTGATAACATGTGCAAAGCTCTAACTACAGATAGTAAATTAGTCTTCACAACCTGCAAACTGTTCCAGAGACATGATGAATTTTTTAATGGCAATGCTTCTAGAAATCATACAACAGGGATATGAACCAGGCATGGTTAATGTTAGTATAGAGATTAGTATTTCTGCTCTGAATTGCCAAGCATACATGACATACCTTATACAGAGTATCCCCTGGGTCACTGAGTCATATTTTAATATCACGCCCTACTGCTTGCATCCCGCAGTGGGTAAAGTCAGCTTTATAACTCGATATTATTTTTTTCTAATTACAAGGATTATGGACTATTGTATTACTTATTTCATTAAAATGTATCCTTTCTTGCTTGAAATTTGGTAAGGAGTTGTCTCAGAAGATAAAGCAGCATTGAAATCACAAAGATTGAACATGAAAATATGACGTTTCCTTTTATAGCATTTTTTGTTTTCCATCTCCTTTACTGGATGTTTGTTTCCATACCAAGGCCAGCTTTCTGTGCCAGCACAGCAGTTTGTATAGCTGCCGTGTAAGTTAGATTGGTGTATCCTTTCTGATTTTTTTTGATGGTTTAGTGACTGTAATTTACTTATCTGTTATATATAAAATTGCTGCATAAATCGTTCTGTTGCCACAGCAAAAGGGACAATCAAGGTGGGAGCAACAGATAAGAATTGGACTCTAAGCTGACATTTCTGCCAAAGTTAAGTTACATAGTGTAATCGTGACTTTATTCTTTGGTTTTGAAAGCCATTTCTTCAAACTATCAGACAAAAAAACTTGTCCTGGAAATCCTAAAGCTCCACATTACTTCCTTCACCTGATCAAGTTTTAAAAGACTTATATTTCTACACATATTCTGAGAGAAAATTATTTAAGTTCTGTAGTAAAGAACTTTCACATCAATGTGGTGTGTGCCTGACCATCCTGAATCCCTTAATCCCTTAATCTTGCTTGGTAATGTAGATGTCAAAAGCACGTCAAGAAGCGTGTCTGTGTATTTGGAATGACGGTGTCTCTTCCACCCTGCCAGGTGGATACCTTGGCAAAGATGTTAGAATCTGCATTATCTGAGAGGAAGGGATAACCTCCTTGTAGAGAATGCTGTTCTCCAGTGTCTTTTGTTTCCTGCTTACCTCTCTATGTATTTGAGGAATATTCCTGGGAATTGTGACCTAGCAATGCCTAGCTGCTGTAAATGGCCCTGAAAATACACTGGCAGTTCCAGGATGCATCAAAATTACTTTTTAAGTTGTGCTAAGAACTGATGCTTCATTATGTGATTTGGTATGTGGTCTATAGTGGCTGTTGCCATGGTATATAATGCATGTTTTTTTCCCACTGGTCTCCTCCCTTTTGGTGGAACAGGTGCACTCAGGACACCTCTAGGCTTCTGTCAGTTCATCAGGGCTGCTTGCAACAGGTAGAAGTATAGTAGTAAAAATATGTTTAAAACAAACTGCTTATTCAGAACCTAAAATAGTTCTTGAAGGTTTCTTGTTTTCCCTTTGGGAAAACACTAGTTTTAAGAAAATAGTAAATAAAAGTAAATAAAAAAGTCAGTAGAAAATGACATTGTTAATTAATTAATGGTAGTTTAATAGTACTAAACTTGAAAGTTGGACTGAGCCTATTAGAAGTACTTAATTACCATCAAGAAGTTTATTTTAGAAATGTACCTTGCTTGTAAAACCTATTCTAAATACATGGTGCTTTGTCTCCCTTCTAGATCTGAAATATAGACAAGTGAAGCTTCTCTTGAAATAATTCTTTTAATTTGAAAACCTCCACTGTGGAATAATGCCCACTAATTCGTTAGCGATGCTGAATCCTAGGTACACGTGTGGTATGTAAGAATCTCACAAAGTGTGATGAATTTTGTTTGCCTTTATGAAAACAGCACTTGCAATCCTCTCCCTCTTTTTTCCTTCAGAAAGTGTCCTAAAGTGGCAGATCTGCTGCCCACCAAAGGTAACCCATCTTCGAGCTGTAAATGGGAAAAGTATATATATAAGCTGTTCTGTTGGATAAAAGTGTACGTAGTTGCTGAAAGTGCTTGTGTGTAAGCTCTGGGTACTTGGTGATTATTTCAAGGATATGTGTTCCACATAAATAAGAATGCTGGATCTGAGGGCTTTTTATCAGAAACAAGCGATTTTGAAGCAGAACAGAAGCTATAATAAAAAGTTGTAAATGAATTGAGTTTTGCCTCATGGTTGATGCCAGAAATTTGTCTTCAACAGGTTTTGCACAAAACTCTAAATACTTCATCTTGATGTTTGAGAACATCTGCCAAAGAAAAAGATAGCTGCCTACGTGTGTTTCTCTCTGCAGCCCATGGAAACTTTTTTGTATGAAGACATTTCCTCTCTACTGTTCTAAATTTGCTTTTGAGATAAGCCTTTTTAGTCTGATATTCTAGAAATTGTTTGTTCAGCTAGTCATTCATGTCCCCTTCCCTTCTTTCCACTCATGACGTGGCCTAATGTTTCAAGTAGAAGTCTGTATTCTTCATTACATCTCTGATCCAGGGGATTTTTTGAATCTGTTGCCTTGCAGGAAGAGTCCTTTGATGAAAAAGTATTTCATTATATTCTATTACTTCCTTCCAGCCTTTGTCTAGTTTTCATCATTGCTTTGTTTTCCTGAACCTCTGATCCCTAGAACTGAAAAGAGCTTTCAGTTTGGTAGTACCTGTTGTATAAGAATGAAAGAAATGAAACATTTGCCCATGAGTACTACCTAAAACACCCATTTGGGTGCCATTTTCTCTCCATTCTGTGGCCATGATAGGGGTTCATTGACTGACAGGTTTTTTTCCTCTTGATGGCCTCAAGAGGAAGTTAATATTATTTCCTCCTCCTTAAACCAGTTCAGAAGTGGGATTGAGGGATATGACAGGTCCGTCTCATTTCCTATGTAGTTTATTTACTGTCATAATTTTTTATTTCCTTGCTAAACTTCTTAATTACTAATCTCTTCTTCCATGTAATCTGTAGAAAATTTTTTGAGCAAGCAATACATATGTTTGCCTCAGCTAAAATAGACATTTTTACTTTTTTGAGGTACCTAGTATGGTACGTATTCTCCTCACTGCCATATATAACACAGAAAAGATTTTGGATGAGGAGGATATAGAATAATATTTTGTTTCAAGCAGTTTTGAAAGAGGTTACTGTGCCATAACCTGCAAGACTACCATGAAAAGTCCTGATGCTTTTGCATCATCTTACCAGGGAATGACAGCAAATACAAATCAAACTGGTTTTCATACTACACAGGTGTATGTAGGTACCCAGATAATGCAATATAAGAATTTGCAAGGTAGATGTGGTCTGTATTTCTACAGAAGCTTCATGGTTGCCACTGTCAGAATGTTACTTGAGTGATAATGGGAAGCCTTCCTTGTTGGGAACTTGTCAGTTGAGTCATTAATGATTATTAAAACAGGGACTGCAATAAATATATGTAGAGCTTACTATATGGATTGATTGTGAAGGGTAGAGTTGCCTATTTTTATGTCTGTATTTCTACGTGATTTTGAGAAGTGAGTGAAAAAGCTTTAGTTGCAGTTTGAAATAGCCAAAATCCTTTATTTGACTGTGGATCATTAAACTTGGTCCAGATGCTCTCTTATAAAATATATTGTTATGGTTCTTTGTCTGTGTATATCTTTGTGTGTACACATATATTTATATTTAGGTTTTACTTGTCTGTTTCAATTAAGCTATAGGTATGTCAGATGTCAGAAGTTTGGCATGAAGAGAATTCTTGAAAATTGGTGCTGGTGCTAACTTGCATACTGAAAAATTTGAGATACCATTTGATCATGAGTGTATCTTTATCTCATAATGCATGTGGGCTTTCTGTATGAAGGAAAGACTGTTCAAAAAATTATGATGGTTCTTGTAGCTGTTAGGGATCAAGAAAGATACAGCATAGAACTCCCTTTTTTTTGAGTAAAATGTAGTAATAAAGGTAGATGCTGACCTGAAGATCGTACACGATCTCTGTAAAAAATAAGATGAGGATATGGTTATGTTTTGGGACTGTTTGGCATTGCAGTGGCCTAGTGCAATTGCCGATCTCTTAGGGAGTACTTACGTGGGCAAACTGCCACAAGATTTTCAAGATGAGAGAAGATAACAATTTACCAGCTGGCTTCAGTTCTTTTCCTTGAGAATCACTATTGTATGTTCTAAATTAACTCCTGGGGTTTGGGGTTGTAGTAGTGCATCTCAAACTTCTGAATGGGCAGGAAATATTTTTTTTAAAAAAAGTGTGTTCAGATACATTTAATTAGAATTTGCCACTTTTCTTCCTTGAGCTTCTGATTTTCAATCTGTTGATTTATGCAAGTGTTTACCAAAAATGGAACTCCCTACAAATACTGGTGAACAGCTAAAAAAATGTTGGTGAGACTCATTTTTACAGATCCAGTGATGCATTATTACATTGTGTTGTGCATGGCTTCGAATAATGTAGGTTTTTTGTGTTTCTTTTTTTTTTTTTTTTTTAGTATTAGAATTTCAGTTATAAAAAAAAATTGGAAGTTTTTTGCAAGGAGAATTTCTTATCAAAATGCTTAAGGTATGTGGAAAAATGAATATTAGCGTTGTAAAGGAGAGGATCTTTAATTTTTATATGATACATACTTCTGTCAAGCAAAAGGTGGCTTTTTTAAGTGTTGCCTTAGAAATATGACGCATTTGCTTAAGCATCCGAAATATATGACTTTTGGTAGGATAGCAAAGTCATAAACAGCTTTCTGCATACTGTTGTTCTTTTGTTGGGGTTTGGTTTACTTTTTTTTTCCTTTGGCTTTTTTTTGTTGGTTTGGTTTTTGTTTTGTTTTGGTTTTGTTATTTGTTTGTTTGTTCTGGGGTTTTTTTGTTGTTGTTGATTTTTTTGTTGCTTGGGGTTTTTTGTTTGTTTCTTTTGTGATTTTTTTTGTTTTTCTGCTTGTGGGTTTTCTTTTTTTTTTTTCTTTTGTGCTCATATTTCACAGTGAAATGAAATAATCTTCAAGTATTGTATAACAATACAGGCTAACTCTTTTGAGCCATGCATTCATGTTAAATTATAGTATATAGAAAATATGCATAATACTTTATGTTAGAAAAGTCCAAAAATACAAAAATCAGAATTAAATGAGCTATTTTGGTAGCTTATGTAAAACTGCTACATAATTTTATATTAAATGAGAACATAAAATTGTCATATTTTATCATGTATTACATCTTTCTACTTTACTATCCTGGTCCTGATAGTAACTAATTACAAGTGCTTAAGAAGACAACAGAAGTTTTCTAAAGTTGAAAGATTATTTACTTCTTCACAAACTTGATCTTTTTTTAGAATATTAGCATGCACACCCCGTATCAACGATCTTCCTCAATTACTTGTGTGTTAGTATTGAGACTGTTACAAGCAAAACAAACTACTTTTGGATTGATTGTCTTTTTGGTTAGTGGCTCCTGGCTGTGAGAGTTTGCACACTTACATCATACTGCATTCTGATATGTTTCCTTTGTGTGCTTATGAATTTTCTATCTTCCTGAATATCTTATGCCTTGTTTTGCAGTGAATGGGAAGCACTTGAGATGCCAGTTATTCTGTTGTCTTTTTGTTCACATGCAGTTTTATTAATTTTCTTTTCAATAACTGTATCTTCCTAGTAATTTGACACATTTTTGCATAGATGACCTATGCAGAGTTTTTAAGAAGCATCTGAAAAGGATTTGTTTATGCTGGTGTTGCAACAAAATAGTTTCACTTGTCATTGGTAATTGCTTTGAATTTTTTTCGGTTATGAAATCAGCTATTTCATTTTGCATAACCATATGTACATTGTGTTATTTGTAAGGAGTTTTGAGCTGATAAAAAGAGCCATTTAAATTAATGGAATTAAAAATTTTGAATGGAGAAGACAGTAAGTCATGCAGAAAAGGTTTAAATCCCTTCTGACATGGTAGCAGGAAAAATAATCTTTCAGTAGTCTTTTCTTCTGGTTGTCAAATTTGAAGCACATGTATTACTTGAGCAACTTGCTTCCATTTACATGAAATTTGTATCATATAACTGTATATATGAAAAATTAGTGTCTTGCGTCAGACTAATATGTCAGATTCCAAATACTATAAATTTTTCAATAAATACTATATTCTATGGTATCATCTTTATTAATATGAAGCACCAAAGTTCATCTTTGAGAGCATATAATTTGAATTGAAGGTGACTTTTCATTGTTCTGCTATGGATGCATTAATCTAAAACACCTGGTTTTCTTAGAATGTGTTTAAAATTGTCTGTAGGTGTGTAAGGACATGTTTAGGTTGTACAATGAAATGCGGTGCAGAAGGTGGCAGAAGAGGTGAGTCCGAGATATCACCAGACATGGGAACAGTACAGTCATTGCATTAGGGTGGGTCTGTGCCTGAGGTAAGAAGCCCTTTACAGAGGAGACAGTGGCTTGTGTTTGAAGAGACATTGTCAAAGTCCTACTGTATTTAAGAAATAGGCTGCATTAATTAGGAAATAGGCTGCATTAATTAGAGATTCTTTGTGTAAGATACCTTCCCTCTCTCCTAACTTTATAGATGTTCTTTTTGGACCTTGAAAAGTCTTGTGACTTTGATGTCATTTTTAATTTAAGTAAAGTTACTTTTTCATTGCACTATATTAAAGCTTATATTCATTAAAGAAAAAATTTAAATTTATAATTTATATTGTTTTAAAATTTAATTTGAATTAATATCGGAACAAAAGTAGGAGCTGAATATTTATGAAGCTGTTTGGGAATTAGTTGTCAGCTTGAAACTGTGGAATATCTTTCATCCTTAAGCAAACTCTTAATATGTTGAGTGACTTCTTAAACTGAAAGTGATATAATGTAATAGGAGAATTCCACAGTGATTTTTTTTATTTAGTTCATGTCCTTTCATATTTAGTGAATTTCATGAATCTATATGAATACTACAGGAATTGGTAAGTAAATGGCTCAAAGAACAGTCACGTAGCTGTGAAAATATCCAGGAGAAAAGCTGGGATGGAGGCCATTTCTTGGCAG
The DNA here is from genome assembly GCA_013397935.1 of Dasyornis broadbenti. Lineage (NCBI taxonomy): Eukaryota > Metazoa > Chordata > Aves > Passeriformes > Dasyornithidae > Dasyornis > Dasyornis broadbenti. The sequence continues at coordinate 2,666,419 of VZRN01003663.1, read as the reverse complement.
CTCTCTCTTGTAATCACACCCAGGGCCTGTTTCCTGTTTATGAAAGTGTTTCTACAGTGTATTTGCAATTTTTATTAGTGATTAATGTCATAGGATGTCTTCAAGGATTGGAAAAAATGTAGGAGTCTCATTGTATGTGGAAAGTCTGCGAAGCACATTATATATATAGTTATTTATAATTTTGGAGTGGTTAATCAGTATTAACCACCAGCTGTCATTTAAAAATATTATATATAGAGACATTGTATATCAGCAAGAGATTTTGAACTGTTTTGTTTTAAGTAAAGAAGATTTTTGATAGATGTACCGTGTACTGTAATCCTGTACATGTCCATGAGACTGGCTTACTAGTTTTAATAAAACTCTGCCTATAAGAACATTTTGAAAATATTTTCTTAGTATTCTGTGTTTGCAGGCTGTGTGTATATTTAGAAAGAGTTGTCTTTAATTAGTCTTGTCTGATTCACTTGGTGATACAATATACCAGTGAGTTTTTCCCATCACATCTGTTTCCATGGAGATGAATAGTGACAATACTCAGCGAATGAAATGTGAAATTCATGGTGAGTTTAAAGGGAGAACACTCACTTTTACATCTTGTTGATTGGCATGATTAATGGGGAACTGAAATAATGAATCTTAATGTCATTGTATTAAAACATTTGAATGATTGGTAGAGGTCTCCCATTCTTTCCTGACATTTGCATGTTTTCATTCTTGCTGGTGTGACTAAACCTGACCCCCAGTACTCTGTGTAAACTTGTTGGCACTGCAAGTGACCAGATTATTGCACGTGAAGCTTGTATTGGTATTGTCATTGGCTGGGACAGGAGCTGCGGAGCTAGGGAGCAAAAGTAATAGGAGAAATTCAAGACTTCCTTTGCTGTTTAGTAGAGGATATAGTCTAGTTTTAGTACTTTTAATACGCTAGTTTTAACACTTGTAACAAACAGGGGCAACCAGTCTCTTCATGTTTATTCCAATTCTCCAGACTATGCACAGCTTTCTAGCTAGGCCCTAGCTAGATGTCTGGCAATTTCTAAATTTCTAAATTAGCAATTTCTAAAACCTGAAGTTAGTCCATATTGCTGAGAATACTAGAATTGGTTTCTAAATATCATACTTCTATTTTCACCTACCAGTCAAGATCCTTCAAGCCATATCAGAAGTCATTTTTGCAAGCTGGACTGTACAGCTGGGCCATTTCACCAATCTGTAGATACTCATAACTATTTTTAGGAGGAATATTTTTTAAAAGGGTATATTTATATCAATTTTTCTGCGGAGGAAGAGTATAGCAGAGGTGGAATGTAAAACAGATAAGGAGGATTTGTATCACCAGCACTACGGGACTAGTGTCCCCAGGAGAATAGTTGTCAGTTTCCACAGATGATTGTCAACAGCATATTCGTGGAATCCGGTACATGTTTCATAAGTAGCCTTGGCTTCTGTACAGATTAGGACAAACTATTGTTTCAGTCTGTCTGCTGTATGGCTAATGCATTGTATTTATCAGCACTCATGCTAGTTTCACCTTGCTTGCTTAGAGGTTTAGGATGCTTTTGTAAATCTTGTGATTCAGTTCCTGGTATTTTTTGCCACAGAATGTTACATCTGCTACATTGGGACATCATTAGACAAATGAATGGAAGAAAAATCCCCGAGTGCAGTTAATTCACAGGTGTCACTTCTTGTGCAGGAAGCCCTTAAAGCAGAAGATTGGGAAACTGGGAGTGTGGTCTTGTAAGCATTAGGATGTAGTGGGTAGACAGGCTGAGCTATGGCATGATGATGCAATGATGCCAAGATGCTTAATCCACTCTGCCAACCTGGGAAAACTCCTATTTCCTGACTACAGATGCAGGTTTCACAGCATGTGGACAACAGATTTGGTTTGTCTGATTGAGGCTGTGGCAGAGCCATCCAGCATATATTCCCAGAGAGCAGTGATCATGTAATTTACATGCCTTGATACAGATTTTACAGTTTTCTGACCCTCCATTGCGCTTCTTACAGCTGTTATTTTCTAACCCAGGCTCTTCCAAGTCAACAACTCACCCCTAAATACTTTCTCCTCATTTGCTTTGTCACATGGGTGCCCAAAATGGTATTTCTGATACTGTTGCCAAGGGAAGTTCATGTTTATATGGTATTACTTTAAGGTAGCAACAGCTTCTTGTGTCCTGCTCATTTATCTTAAGCTCAGGCCTGATTGGCAGCCTGGCCCTTTTCCTGCAGCCCTGACAGGAGGTACAGGAAAGGTCTGAGTGGTTTTGGTGGTCACACCTTCCTTGGTGTTTGTTATTGGTGAGGATCTGAGGAGCCATATAATCACACAGAATCACAGACAAGCCTTTGCTCTGCCCACTTCAGCTATTCTTGGTAAAGAAATCATGCTGTGATGGAGGCTGGAGGCTATGGTTGCATGAGCACATTAATTCACTGTGCCTCTGGGCCATTCCTGAACAGCCTTCTCTTGCAAGTCTTCCAGTCTGTGTACGTGCAACAGACACCCTGCTCAGATACCTGCAAGCATGTAGACACTCCCTTTAGCTGCCTGGGAGCTCTCCTGCCCTGCTGAGAAGGTCCTGCAGGGCTTACCAGGCCCAATTCCCTTTGGGGAGGCTGGAATTTAGCCAAAGTGCAGCAATCATGACACAGTAAACACCAAACCTTCTTGGTTGTGCAGTATTTTAAATAAAATACATGGTGTAGAGAGCTGGAGTAAACTGTGACCAAAGAAAATAATTTTAAGAATGTGTGTAGTTGCAAGACTTAAGGACTGGATGGTCATAGAAATGCTACCACTTTTCCCCCTTAATTCAGCCTTTTATGCAGAATGCCAGACTGTCAGTGAATGTGCCTTCCAGATATGCTGTCTCTTTTTCCTTGTTTTTATGTACGTTGTAGGGAAAGGTGCAGGAGGGCAGACTTCTCAATCATACACAGCAACAGTAAGGTAAAATAGAAGAGGATTCCAATAAGAATAATGATAATTCAGATAATAAGTATCAAATCATTTGTCTTGAAAAATGCATAGTGTAGTTGCTTTATTTCAGAAAGTCTGGTGAGTAGGACTATTCAGATATATGTGGAGGGGTGATGATAGCAGAAATGTGAACTGACTGTTAGTCCTAGTGCAAGTTGGTTTTTAAAGAAGAAAAAAATCTGTATCTTTCCTTTGGCTGTACCATTTGCCTCCATGCCTAGGCTCACAAATGGTACATGAATTCTAAAAATTGTGTCAGGATTTAGAAAGCAAGCTCACTGGTTTGCAGACTTGTTCAACGGAGCAGGTATGTTTTTGTGCTTAAAATGCAAATTGAGCATCATGGAGTGTTCATTTGTGAAATATAGCTGTTCCAGTCATATACAAGATGCATCGAATTTTAGGCACAACTTTTCTTTTTCGGGGAGTTTCAGCTAAGCTGTTGGTCAGTGAAACCAGCAGATTGTATCACAAGGAGCTGGTAGCAGAAAAAATACAGTTTCAAGAAAATGCAGTCTTAACTAGTGGTTCTGTTACGAGGGACAAGTTGGTATACTGTTTTACAACAAACAACGCTGTGCTTTTATGTTTTATTGTTTTGGTTTGTTTTATTTAATTTACTGAGTTTGGGTTTAAAAGTCATTCCTATTAAGAGAGAAGGAAATTCTTCGTGTTCTTTTCTCTTTTTTCCCCTAGTCAAAATTGACATTTGGAAAACAGTTCAATGTTTCATTGAGAATTGTAACAGTTCTAGTATCAGTTAACTGGAGCACCGTTTTATGGTGACATTTAAGAAGCAAACAACAGTAGAGATCAAAGGGCTTTTTTGTTTATTTTGAATCTTGTCAGCAACTGTAGAAAGCTTTTTGTAGTATTTGAGTTCTGCTAATAAATTGGTTTTGTGATGGAGAGAACAATTGATACTTTAGTGCTGTGAACTGTGAATTCTGAGTAACAGGTTTATGGGCACCAGTGTTAAGTTACCAACATCTCATGAAAAGAGTAATAATGAAGTATATATTGCTGTTCTGCATATTATGTAAACAGTGTTTATGCCTCATTACAGTTTATGATCTCTGTTGTAATGCATTATTCTATTAGTAGTAGCTTACAAAAGTTAAGGAATGATTGTATTCTCGTTTGTTTTGACTCCCCTCATGTCTAAATGGAAATTGCTGATAGTGGGGAGATGCTGTGTGTGTATGTTTTTATTCATTACTGAAATAGTTTGTTTTTAAGTCCTTAAGTGCCCCATCTGGATAGTCATGGAATTGAAGTGGGTCTTGCTGTGCTAGATTGAAATGAAAGGATAACCTTATAAATGTGCAGCTCAGAATGCAGCAATGTGTGGGATGCTTGCATACTTGCTTGCTGCAGAAGATCTGGGAATGCTGATAGCAATTTATTTATTGCAATGAACAGTTGCAAAGTAACGAGTGAGCTGTGTGACTCAGAAAAATACCTCAATCTTCTCTTGGCTGCTGAGATGTGATGAATTTCCAGAACATATCGAAGAACTGTGTGATGCTTATTTCAATCCAGAAAGGGGATGACAGTTGCCAAACTGAGAGGAAATCTGAAAGGAAGATCCCATCCCCTCAAAGGCACAGGCTATGATTTTGTTTTAAAACCCTTTCCTTTTAATACGTCTTATCCAGCAGATCTGAGTTTCCTTAGTTCAAAGCTTCCTTGCTATAGTTTTATCTTCTTAGAAAAAGAAAGCTGTGGAGATGCAGACCTCTTGCTGTGGTTTTGTTGTTCTCATTTCAAGGAGAAAATTCTGAAAGTTTTATCTTGAAGTGTTGACTGACTTGTGGTCCTGCCATCGCAGTTCAGAGAGTGTTTTATCAGATTCTTTAGAGTAACAAATATGGAAACTCACAAACTGTGTATTCCTGTCTATTTTTAAAGTGGATTTAATCTCAGCTTGATTCCATGTCTAGTCATTGTCCAAGTTTTTTGCATGTGTTTTCAGTGAGCATCATATGTCTCCTTATTGTGTATCTTAGCTCTAGCTCACTGCCTTTATTTGGATGTTGTGGTAGCTGTCATGTTGAACAGCTGCCTCTCTCAAACGATGTTCTGTTCAGGGCCTGGAACTAAACTCCAGTATGCATTTGTTGTGTAACTTAGTTGCTAAAAATCACAGCAGAGAAGATCCATCTTGCATTTGCTAAACTGATTTTTGGTTGGGTTTTGGTTTTGTGGGGTTTTTTTGGGGTTTTTTTACTCCCTATTGGGAGCAAAGTGTTAACCACTGTAAGAACATAAACATTTTCTGTTTGGCATTTGTACTGAGAAGTTTCCTAATTAGTCATCTTGCTGTTTTTTGAAGAAGAAATCTTTAAAATTTCACTGCAGGGAAAGGACTTTCTGTTGTAGCAGCAGAAGCTCTGCGTTGTTAGTAAAGGCAGAAGTCTTTCATATGCATTTGTTGGAAAAAGCAGTCTTTGTAAAACACTTAAACTGGAAAAAAAAAAATTCCCAAATGTAGTGTTCCACTTCTTTAGGTGAAAGAGGAATTTACTTAATTCCTCCTTTTTAACTAATCAAAAATCAGTCAGTTATCCTGAAAAATTTCATGAACAGTTGCTGAGGCATTGCAAATTCTGAAAGCAATTCTGCAAACAATTAGCTTGAAAACTTTGGCCTCTGTGAAATTTCCACCCCTTTCTTGTCCATGAGCTCTCTGTATCTTGTGATAATTTTCTGCTTTCTGAAGTGTTGGCTTTCATTTGCTTTTGTAACTCTTCTGCTTAATATCCTTGGGTGATTTGTAGTTGTCTTCTGCTTCTTGTATTTTTCATTTAATTTCTTTTTCTTTTTTACAAGGTCTGGTCTTAGACAATGGGAGGATGTTCAAATAAATATCTGTAACTATTACCTTTATACTGTCAGTTCTTACAGTACTTCACTAGTGGTGAACTGTCTCATTTGTCTAAACTAAACCCAGTGTCTGTAATATTTTTGTGGCTGTCCAGTCAACATTTTAAATGTATGCTTAAGGTCTTGACAGGTGAGAAGCTACATAATTTTAATTAACATGTTACTCTTGTCGGGCCTGACTTATGGCCAGTTCCACTAATTTTTTTCAAATTCACAAGTTACTTAATCAGAAATCAAAGTCAAAGCAGACTATTTCTAGCTAATTGTTATACTTTTCATAATATCTAGACAAAAAAGATAATCAGACTTTCACAAGTATTATGTTGAGGAAAACAAACGTTTCTGAAACATATGACTATATAAGCAAAATCATCTCATGTACATATTTTTTCATATTAAATTTGGGGTTCATACCACCTTCCGTTGTAATTTATTCTGATACTTCTCTGATACTACTTCTGATGTTGCTTGTGCCACTTTACTGTTTTTTTTCTACTCAACTGTCAGATTCTCTCTCAAACATTTGTAATGGATTTTTTCTGCTGACAAGTTATGCATGGGAAGAAAATCTAGTCGCTGCCTTGACTTCTTAAAATTCTTCCTCAAAATTTGCTTAAATATCTGAATCTCAAAACACTGCTTTGGTTTAAGTGAAAACTTCTGATTTTTGGGGGTGATGTCAAATACTTCCTCTATTTTTCTTCCTGACTTTACAATTCAAACAGGATATTTTTGGCTTTATTTTCCCTGTCTCTGTAAGCTAGCATTTCTAAGTGTATGGAGACGAATATTGGAAGGACTGAGAAAAATGTTAATGCCTTTGAAATATTCTGTGGAATGGACTGGTTTCCTTCTGGGGAACAAAGAGGCTTTGTATCCTATGTTTGCTTCATGTACTTGCTTTAGCATTGCTACTTGGAAGTGATGTCATGAAGTTGATTATAAAACAGTGTGAACTAAATGTAACCTTGCATTGGAATTTATTCAACTAGTGGTTTCTCACCACTGCAGGTTTCTGCAGTTCTTTCCTTAATAATGCTGTTAGCAGGAGTAAATTCATAGTGTAGATGAGTCAGAGAAAACATTTTAAGACATGCTGCTTCATCTGTGATGCATGTTGTTTTGCCTTGACGTTTTCAGTAGGTACACTAACCATGGTATCTAGCCTGCTACATATCTGGAGTCTCGTGTAGTTTCTGCTTTTTCCTACCATGGGTTTTGAGGATTAATTATCCTCTAGTTTTCCCAGAAGACAGTCTTCCAGCTGGTGTATTTGGTCTCTATATATCTAGAATTTGGAAAGCATATTGGGGACCCCTAGGTGAGAATTTCCCATCTTATATCACTGAAGATACAAATTTTCATTTAGATAAATCAATAAAAGAAATTGTAATTTCTAGTGTTTAAATAATTATTCTTTTAGTTCAGCATTAGAAACCATGCATACTAATTATGTTCTCCTGGCTCGTTTGGACTATAATCATTTTATTACAGGCTGCCAATTTGCTATACTGTTTCCTGATAGTTTTTCAGTGATGCAGGAAAGTGATCTTGCCGCTACTTCCAGTGCTGGCACTCCAGCTTTAAGAATGGATTCTGCAACCTATTCTGCAAATTACCTGATTGTTCACAGACTATTAAAATAAATTTTAAAAATCCTCTGCTCAAGAACATTAGTCAGTACTAGCTCCATAGGAGTCTTTTGATGTCCAGTGTTTTTCATAATTGCCTATTAAAGAGTTTCTTGCATCAGCGTCATGGAAAGCACGTGCAAATGAAGACTCTTCTGGCATGGCTGCCTGTGGTGAAGGCCAGCTGGGCGAGATACAGATCGCTGGTTTGCGGCTGACTCTGATGTGCTCTGCTCTAACTTGGGTGTTATGGGACTGCACCCTCTGTTGGAAAGGTCATTGCCCTGCCTGACTTCTACTTCAAGAAGTAGGAACCGTCAACTAAAAGAAGTATTTAGCATACTCAAACAAATGGAGATGGTTCATGACATACAGTGTAGAACATAGCTTCCCGCAGTATGATGTTATTGATACTAAGTCTTTTATGTTCAAGGACTTGATAAAAGAACATTACTGGAGAAAGTAAGGGTAAATACTTCTTCAGGTCTTCAGAGGCTCTGAAAAATTGGGTCCTGACACAGTGTTCCTTAACGGTGTCACTGCATGCTGGGCTTAATATTACTGAGGAGTCTTCTCTTTGCCTCTGTAAGAGAGCCTGAGCTCAACAAACATTTGTCTGACCCAGCATAATCGTTTTTTTGTTCTTAATGTAAGGTTACATACATACATGGGGAACAGAAGTGGCATTCATGTTATGGAATGCTCTTGTTCTAATGTTAAATAAGAAAACAGTTACTGCTATCATTATGATAGTATTCTCAGTACAGTTCAGTTCATTTAGCAATAGCAATTGATCCCCCCCCCCCCATGCATCTCATAGGTAATGATCCTTTACTGTGTTCAGTTACAGCACTGTGAGAGCAAACCAAGAGATCACATGTAGGATTAGCTAGGCAGCCACTTCGCATTGTTCCTGATCACTTATGGGCTTTTTTTTTTCTTTTCAATGCTTTTTCCCACAAGGTTTTCTATGCATGCGGTGTTAAAAATATGACATTTTAAAATGTAAAAGTAAGCTATTACTAAACTTTTGTGTCTGAAATAGCAAGGTACAAGAACAAGGGACTAATGAAGCACTTGTTTTGAGATGATGGTCTCCATCAAAAGTGAATAATTTATATGCTTTTGCTGTACTCCCACAAATAATGTCTGGTTTACAATGGCCAAACATTTGAAAAGCAAGAATAAGCTGTAAAAAAAAGGATGAATGTGAAAAGGAGAGATTACAATTTTCAGCGAAGTTGCAGGTGAAGATACAGTTCCATTTGAAGTGAAACTTGAATCTTCTTGGAATATGCTCCCAGCAATGTAGTTTCTCATTCGAAATCCATCTTTCACTTTTTCTGATGTGTCCTTTAAGGCTTGACCTACCCAGGAGAAACAGTTGCGTGTAGTTGATGTGCTATTTTTGTAAACTGAAACTTGGAAAGAAATTTGCTATCTAACTCTGCTTGGGTGATTCAAGAGTGGGATCACACCCTAAATCTAGTAGTTTAGGGTAGCTAAAACTAAATTTGGCATAAGCCTATGGTTAGATCAGTGGAAAGCAGATTTAGTGAAAAGTATGTCCAATTTATAAAAACCCAGTAAAATAGTTAATAGTTAGTTACTGACAAGATAGTATTACGTCTTTTATTTTACAAATAATTTATCAACTTGTTAAGTCAATATCTCTTTGCAATGCACCTACCCCTTCCCAAATTCTGCAAATTAAAGGTGGGAGAGGGGGAGATACTGCTTTTTCATAAAATATTGCATTCCTTCCATCTAGAAGGCTTTATGTTTTGTTCATTATGATCTACCTGTCTAATAGCAGTAGGCTTTTTTGAGGAATGAAGTCAGTTTTGTTTCCTTACACATAGTTTTGCCATTTCTGAAGAAAATGTCAGCTGCTTTATCAAAACCTGTGTTCTCATTTCTTTTCCTGTTTCTTGAATTGACTGAGATTGGAGTTGGTTTAATCAATTATTTATATTTATGATGTACTCTAGAAGAGTATGAGAATTTTTGAGTCTGTGTGGTTTTTATGTTCTAGTGTATCCCGCTTCCAACCATTCAGCAAATTACAAAAAAATAATTTCGTCGTTTAGGTTCAATAAGTACTTCTTAGTGATTCTGTAATCATGGTAACTTTTTAAACAATGAAATGTTGCTAGGGTCTGATTATTGGTTTTGTCTTTCATATTGAAAAGACTGGAAACTAGGAAGATATCATGGTTTTGGTGAGGCAGAGCCTTTGTGCTAGAACAGATAGAAAAGTCTCTTCCATTGAAGAACTGTTCAGTTGGGGGAAAAATATTATTTAGAGAAGTAAGTTTTATTGTAGACTCTTTTTTCCCCCAGTTAAATAAATAAATAAAACCCTCTAATTTTGAACATAGCTGGACCCTTTGCAACCAAGTGTTATTTCCACTATTCTGAAGTACTCATATTGTATGAAAAACATCAAAAGGCAATGGCTGTCTGTTTCTTCTAGTCAGCAAACACAACATACACACAGTGAGGCTGCCTCCGCTCACATCCTCTTTCAGTGTAAAAAGTATTGATGGGGAGGTGGGTGGTGAAGTCATCTACTATTTTTTAAACCTGACAGTCTGCAGAAATAATTCAGGCTGGTCTTGCCATTTCTTTATCTCTGTTACATATTTAAAACTATTGGGGTGATATTTTTTTCCTGAGTGTTCACAGCACTTTTTTTACATTATTTAAAAGAAAATTTCTATATGTATGTCCAAGTCACCAAATGGGTTCATGTCTGTTTGACATGATTCCATAACTAGAAAGCTGTATTTCTTTCACCATACTGAGTGACAGTCTCATATCTGATATGGTACTTGATTCTGAGATCCTCTTCGTGTAAATTAAACCAGGGTGTAAGTATATAAGAGGTAGAAAAAAATCAGTATTTTCTCCTAACTGATGATTTTCACTTATCAGGATGCAGTCTTTTTTTCTGTTTCACAGATTGAGAAGGACCATGTTATACATGTGCAGTGTATACATTGTGTTACACAATGCAATGAGGATTGGCTTATGAAGCCATTGCACCATGGAAGCAAACCTATGCAAGGAAAATGGAAATAGCATCTTGCCGTTCAGGAATATTTACTTCCTGCAGGGCCATTGCTTTTTCATACCTCTTTTAGCTGAAGAAACTTTGCAAAGCTTTTTGGAGGGTGAATGAATTTGTGGTAGTGTTCCCTTAGAGAAAATTATTGCCTATTTATAATTCTTCCTCTCTAAAGACTCTCCATTCTTAGCCATCTCCTTCAGAGAATTCTGATGTTGCCAAGAACTGTTTTTGTAGTAGCATGTGTGGTGTTTTGAAACTGACACCTTGCTTTTACAACTGACTTCATTAATTTTCTGAAAAGAACTCCTTTTGAAGTGAACAGGATTTTTAAGAAGGCAAATTTTTGAAGGTACTGGCTTCTTATCTGGTTGAAAAAATCTGTTTACCATCTCAGAGAGTCAATTTTTCAGTACCCATTGTGTTTTGGAATAACAGTTTGCAGGCGGGAAATATACTGAAATAATGGTTTGAATTATGTTTTTGTGAGTAAGAGAAATTGATATTTGGGTTTTTCCATAATAATACTGAAATACTTAATAAAAAATGATGCTTTCTTAGCATTTTATTAATGCAGAGCACATATTCTACATTAGAAGAATGTTTACCTTTTACCCAGTGGAGATATCTCAGCTGGCTGAGATGTTCTTCTGTTGCATTTTTGAAGACTCTGTAACTGGTCATAGCAAGTTTTATATCTAAGACTGCTCAGAACTACTGAATAGAATTTTAAGTTCTAAGTGTGAGTGTGCTTTTATGTGGGCCTCTGATGTATTTATTTACTTTTTGTAAAGCATTTTGAAAACATACTGGTAATGTCTATTACATCATCTCAAGCCTATTTCTGCTTTACCAGTCAAAAGTTACATGTTTTCCTGGTAATAGGCCCAAATTAAAATCCAGTGATAAACTGAATATATTAATCCCACCTGTAGGTTGTATGACATATGTTTCTTAATTTATGTGACATACAAAGTTTTATATGAAACATAAACATGAAATATATTTGATTTTAGGAATTGTACCATGCAAATAATTTGCACTGAGTTTTGAATATTGCCCATAGTAAAAAAGAAGACCATTTTCTTTCAATGCAAAGCCACTGTTTGCTTGGAATTTCATCTAGTTAGATGTCAAGATATTTATTAAAAAGTTCTGGTAATTGTCACAATAGCAGGCAATTTCATCTAGGCTTCCAAAAGGTAATTGTTCTTTCCAGAATAGTAGTCATCCAGGAGAAGTGTTTTGAAACTGCTTTTTTAAAACGCTGCTGGTCAGTAATCTTGAGGGAACAAAGAAAATGAGGGTTTGAATCCAAATAAAAAAGAAGACAAACTTACGTTTGTTTATCACAATCTGTCAAATCCTCAGCTAACGTAGAGGTGCAAGTCTTACATAAGAAAGGCTCATGGGCTCCGTGGATGGGAAATGTCTCGATATCTGACTCATTGTGCAAAGAATGACATTTGCTTTAAGATTAAGAACAGTCTTAAATCTGACCTTAGGTCAGAGATGTGAGCATCTTTATAAAATTTCTATTAATCTCTTTGTAACCCATGGGATTGGATATGTTTTCATTTGGAATATTGCAAGTAAATGTTTTACTTTGATTTGTATTTAGGCTGTTTCCAGACAGGATAATCTGTTTTGTTTGTGGGAAATCCTGCCGCAGTAGTCCCTAAAACAAAACTACTGCACTGCTCTTGCAGTGTTTGCCTTTGCAGTCCTGTTCTCCAGGGATGTATGCATGAGGTGAAAGTAGAGCTGCACCAAGTTGCTGGTGACAGTGATGGAGCTGATAAGGAGAGTTCCCTGTGGAACAATTCTGGTGGTTTCTCTTAGGAAATGAGGGGAACCATTAGGGATTTAGGAAGATAATAAGGAGCATATTTTTGCTTGTTTGTAACAGTAGCTTATAATTATTTTCTTTAATATGAACATTTCTTTTAAGACATGGATAGGCACTTAGAAAATTTTTACTCCAGGAAATTAATATTTCTAATAATAATTCTAAGAGATGTGTAGACATATGGGGAAAATAATATCACCTAAAAAATAGGTGATAGATAACAGGTGTTTAGCAAAAGCTTTTAATTTATTGTTATTTTCTGCCTTTCCTATTCATTCAGTTATCTTTTGTAAACTGCAAGCAGGTATTTTTGTACTAAGGCTACCCAGTCAGTCTTGTGGTTCTGCTACTCCAAAAGTCACATTAATTAATTTATAAAGTATCATACAATTCTAACAGATAATGTTAGTAATTGAATATTAAATTAAAATTTTCATCAGGACAAAATGACTGTGACTGTTGCCATATAAGATCTTACAAGGAGTATATATAAAAGTAAAATTATGGTCAGTGCCAGAAGTATATATACCTAGAAGGATGCTACTCAAAACCAGTAAGGCTTCTTTGGATTTCTTTGTGTTTATGATCTCAAAAGATAATGTGAAGTATATTTTCTTAATTAGAGAAAAAACTAAATTATGCTAAAAACTTAATGTGCGTGCACTTACACCACGTATTACTGAATCTAGCCTTTAAATATGCATTTAAAAGCTATGTTAAATGTTGTAGTTTTAAACCTCAGCACATAAAATTCAGTAAGAGTCTGTATTTAAAATGCCTGTCTCCTTAAGGCTGAATATCATGTTAGTCTGTAATCACATTTTTTTGCCCTTCCTGTGGTGAACTTCATCAATGCTGTAAATGTGCAGCTATACATTTCATTATAACATCATCATTTTTTGTGAGCAATAAGCCTTCTTCACCATTCCCAGAGTGGGGTATTAAAAAGAATCGAGTTTTGCTGGCATGTTTTCTCTAATTTGTCATCTCAGCATAGCCATTTGTCTGAAAATGGAATTTATTTATCTCTGATGTAGGGAAGTATTACTCCTTTTTACAAATGGCAAGCACAGAAGTGGAGATTTAAAGTTTGTCTGTTCAAAAACATCATATTGTTTTGTTTGCTGAGAGACTGCCTAGTTTTCTAAATTCTTCATATTAGTAAAGTATTTAATTTCTTCAGTGATTCCTTCTTGATGACTGTAGCTGCTGGAAGGACATGGTCATTTAGAAGTGGTTTACAGGGAGGCCCATGTCAGATACCACATGTGAAAGAGACTTGGCCAGTGTTTTGTAGCAGGTTGGTGGCAAGGACAGGAACAAATGCTCCAAGGATGCAAGTTCTTCACTGATCCAGGAGACCTCTTCTGCACTATTGATGTTGATTCACATTTAGAAACTTAATATTTTAGACAAAAATAAAAAAGATGATGAAAGACACACTGTGGATCCAAATGATTGCAGTCTGCAGCATAAGCATATAAATTTTATCTTAGGAGTTTCTTTTGAAGTGGAGTAGAGAAAGAATCTTTTTTCTGCATTCACTCTTGTAGGTAAGTAGCAGGGATTTTTAATGAGTTGGGCACATAGCCATTTAACTACAAAATAATAAATTTTTATGCATGCCTTTAGCTAGGCATGGAATTACCAGGCATTTGGGTTTAACTAAAGGGCAGTAATATTCAAATATTAATGAAAGAATAATTCAAAATAGTGAGGCAAACAAAAAGTAGCATGAAATTCAGCATTGACAACTAGATTTCACTAAAGGTAAACTTAATTTTATTAAATTGACTGGATTTTCTTTTTCCTGCCAAGTAAATCTAGATTTAGTTTGGCTTGTCTTCAGTCAAACAGTAGTGGTAGTACATGAGAAGTTAGTTAAATTGGCCGGGTGTAGACCTCTGGTACTTATTCTGCAGCACCCCTTGGTTATAGTGTCTGTATGTTGGTTAAGCACAAAACTTAAAGTTTATGTGATGACTTGAATGTGTTTATAATGTTTACCTTGTTGTGTAGAAAGTACTTAAATATGACAAAAAAAAAAAAAGGAGGTTGGAACATTGGGAGGATATCCTTCTAGTTTTACATAAGAAGGGTAATTGTCATTGGGACAATAATAGCTGGAAAACACCATTGATGAAGGGCAAAATATTATGTAGAAGAACATGAGTCTTCCTGGACTGACATAAAGTGTTAAGGTGTTGCAATGTACAATGTGGGTTTATGTACTTGATAGCTAGAAAAATGTTGCGATAAATTTCTTCTATCAACTGAAAATGGCAGACAAGAAGAGTGAGTTTGAGGAGTGAGTAAGTGTTGATTGTGAGATAATTGTAGATTGTCAGTGTGATGTGACTAAGAAAAAAGAAACTTAAAAAAATAGGTTGTGGTAACCCTGTTTTTTAAAGCCTTGAGAAATAGTCTCTGCTTCAGGTCAACACTTTATTTTGTCCCAGAGTCTTGGAAGGAAAAGCGCCCAGCTTCAAACCTAAAATCAGACACTTGACAATTACACTGAGCATGGTAATCGGTCCTCCTGGATCAGTATTTCCAGATTCCTTTCCAGGATTCCTTCAGAAGAGATTCACTGTAGATCAGGAGTTGACATAAGCAAATGCCAGACAAATCTGTTTCAGGAATGAAATACAGAAGACTTAGGGTAATTGGCTGTTGAAGTAACTTTTGTCAGGACTCTAGAGAAAAGGGTAGCTATCTCCACTGAAAGCCTTTGACCTTCAGCAGCCTTAAGACCCAGACTGAGGATGCTTGAGAAAATTTTAAAGTTTTCCATCTACATTTATCACTGCTGAAACAACTGTTCCTGTTCGTTCTGGGAAGAAAGCTGTGGACTAGATTCTTCAGACTAGTCAATGCATCCCTGCTGACAAATGAATTGAATTATGGGGCCAAATTGTTTGGATTGTGTCAAAAATGGTCAACAAGATGATAAAAATTTATATAGAACCAGAAATGACAGCTGACTTCAGGTCTTCCTGTGCAGAATAATTTATGTTGGAAGCAGGAAAGATCATAGAATTACAGAATGGTTGGGATTGGATGGGTCCTTAAAGGTCATCTCATTTCAACCTCCCTGCCATGGCCAGGGACACCTTCCACAGGGCCAGGTTGCTCAAAGTCCCCATCCAGCCTGGCCTTGAATCCCCCAGGGATGGGGCATCCACAGCTTCTCTGTGCCTCACCACCCTCACAGCAAAGAACTTCTTCCTAATATCTAGTCTAGACATACCCTCTTGCAGTTTGAAGCCATTTCCCTGTGTTCTGTCACTACTCGCTGTTGTAAACTGTTCCTCTCTGAGTCTCTTGTAGACCCCTTTAGGTACTGGAAAGCACTGTAAGATCTCCCCAAAGCCTTCTGTTTTCCAGGCCAAATAACTGCAAGTCTCTTAGCCTGTCTTCACAGGAGAGGTGCTCCAGCCCTCTGATCATCTTGGTGTCTCCTTTGGACTCACTCCAACAGGTCCATGTCCTTCCTGTCCCGCAGACCCCAGAGCTGGATGCAGCACTGCACGTGGGAAGGGCAAGAGCAGAGGGGCAGAATCCCCTCCCTCTCCCTGCTGCCCATGCTGCTTGGTTGCAGCCCAGGACACCATTGGCTCTCTGAGCTGAAAGAGCACATGGCTGGGTCATGTCCAGCTTCTCATCCACCAGCTCCCCCAAGACTTTCTCAACAGGGCTGCTCTTAATCCATTCTCCTCCCAGCCTGTATTTCTGCTCGTGTCTCAGCTATCACCTAAACTCAAAGCTGTATGCAGCACCTGAGTGGAGTCAGTCAACTGCCTACCTACTGGTTTTCCTATCTCCCCTTTCTTGTAGGGAGAATGACAGCGGGTTTGACAACATGATTATGTGCTGTGCACTTTTTTACTGGGATATAAGAGTTTTCAAATCATAATCTGCTAGTGTTTTCCCTTTCCTTCTAGAATGATTTCGAGTTTCTTGGTAGCAGCAGTGAAAAGTTTAAGACCTCCCAAAAAAGAAATTAATTTAGTCCCTGATGTTACAAGGAAATTAAGAGTACTCTCATTCACATTAAAGTTAGAGAACTGTTTCATCCTGAACCTCCAGGGGTTCAGTCAAAATTTGACAATATAAAGAATTTAACATTGGTGACTGTACTAGAGTATGACAAACTTTTTCTGTATACTGCTTATATGCTCCCAGATAACTACTTAGAACATAAGAAATATTTGTGGTTTTTAAAGCAACAGCTCTTATAGTTAGTGGTGGGTGTTGTATTTGTCATTCTAAAAAGAGGTGAAAATGTTACTTACTATATAGAGTAGGAGTCTCTGTGTTCCCTCTCTTGTTTTCTTTTCATTTGGGGAAGGATGGACCTCTAGAAAGTGTCAGCACTATGTGTCTTGGAACGGAAAGAGTCAACTTAAATATGTAATTTGTCTCCCACAGAAAACATCAGTTTTATTTCAAATTTTATACAGTTTGCCTTGTCTGTGTGAGTCTTATGGCTACAACTATGTTTGTTGTTCACAAATTATATTCACATACCTGTTATATTAGTGTTATAACATTTCTGTCAAATTGTATCAATTTCTTGGAGAGACCGTTCTGGTAGTGGCAGCCCATTCTCCATTTATTAGATTTTTAAACTTGCTAACAACCAGATAGACCTGATACAGCCTGAGGGAATGCAAATGGAAGAATTCTTCATCCTGTCACTCCTTGTCCTGGGAGCTGTGATAAGCTAGTAATGCTGATAATTGTTGTGTTAGGGAAGAGTTCAATAACTAGGGTTTCTCAGAGACTGGAGGTCCAAAGGACCTGGTTGGCCAGGTTGGCCTGGCTGGTGGCCAGGCTGCCAGTGTTTTACTTTGACCAGCAATATTCGGCATGTTAGTTCCTTCGTGCACTGCTGAAAATTTCACTTGTGAGAGTGAGCTTTTTTATATTTCTGGCCCTTACACACTTAGCTTAGAAGGAGAGCATAATGGCAGACAGACTGATCTATGCTTGATTTTCCTGTGTTGCTTTTGAATCCCAGATCAGTGAGTAAAGCTTGTAGTCCAAGAAAAACAGAAGATGAGTCCCCAGGCTGGAAACTGCTCATTTTCTGTTGCAGCATGGCAAAAGGATGACAGTACTAGGAGTTCTCATATAGTGTCCTAAGGTCAGTTTAGTCATATACAGTATAAATCCCAAATAATTTGATGGAACAGCTTGTGCTGTAATTATTTGTCTGTGTTGCAGCAGCACCTAGTGGTTCAAATTAAGATCAGAAGTGAACTTTCATGGCATGTGATCTCTGCTGGGAAAGTTTACATTGAAAGTAGATAGAATGGAAATAGGAGGATATAGGATATGGGAAGCCAAGGCAGAGAACAGGGAGATGTCTTTTTAGTCACTACAGGAGAGCTGAGGTACAGCCAGCAAGAGACCTAAATTTCCATAAAGGGTCTAACTTCCCTTTTATGTAGAAACATGCTTTTTCCTAACATCAGCTCTTGCTAGCTCACTGCCTTTGGTAAAATGGATTTTTTGAATATGGACATACCTACTTACTTCTAATCTTGGTTAGAAGTCTATAATTGTAACACTTTGGTCAGATTTGAACAAATACTGGAGCCCAGCTGCCTGCTGTTAAATATTTTCCTTTGAAATTCAGAGCATGGCATTAGGATTACTCACTGCATCCCAATGCGTGATGCTTCTGTCACTTGGCTGCTCTAAAGACTTCACAAGTATCTAGTGTACATTACTATTCCAACTGCATTGACCTTCTGGAAGGAGGTTTGTAAAGAGAGTTTAGTTGAAATTTCCAGGCATATGAAGGACAAGAAGGTCATAACGAGCAGTCAGTGTGGATTCACCAAGGGGAAGTAAAGCTTGACCAGCGATACACTTCTGTGTATTAATGACTGGGTTGAAAATTGGTAGAACAGCCAGTGATTAGTGGCACAAAGTCTAGGTGGAGGCCAGTAACTAGAAGTGTATCCCAGGAGCCAATACTGGCTCCAGTCTTGTTTAATATCTTCATTAATGATCTGGAGAATGGAGCAGGGTGAACCCTCAGCAAGTTTGCAGAAGACAGAAAACTGGGAGGAGTGATTGATACGGAAGGGTTGTACTGCCATCCAGAGGGACCTCAGCTGGGGATAGGGGCCCACAGGAACCTCAACACACCTCACATGAACCTCAGCCTCACATGAAATTCAACATGGGGAAGTGCGAAGTCCTGCAGCTGGGGAGGAACAACCACAGGCAAGTGGAAAGCAGCTTTGCAGAATGGACATAAAAGTTCTGGTGGACAGCAAGCTGAAATAAGCCAGTGGTGCACCCTTGGGACAAAGAAGACGAGTGGTGCTTGGGCTGTACTGGGTGATGTATTGCCAGCAGTTTGAAGGGGGGGTCATCCATGCCTTCTACTCAGCACTGGTGAGGCCACACTTGGTATGCAGTTTCCACTTCTGCGCTCCCCAGTAGAAGAGAGACTGGGAGAACCTGGAGTGGGTCCAGTAGAGAGAGCTCAACAAAGGGTCACAAAGATGATCACAAATCTTGATCATCTCTTTAGCAAGGAAGGGCTGAGAGCTGGGACTTTATAGCCTAGAGAAGAGATAGCTCAATGTTTATAAATATCTGAAGGAACTGTGCAAAGAAGCCCAAGCCTGACTTCTCTCACCGCTGCCCATTGATGGGACCAGAGGCAATTGGCACAAACTGTAACACAGGCTCCCGCTAAACATCAGGAAACATTTTTTTACTAGGAGGGAGACTGAGCACTGGCACAGGTTATCCATGGAGGTTTTGGACTCTCCATTCTTGGAGAGCATCAAAAGGGGTCTGGACATGGTCCTGAGCTCTAGGTGGCCCAGCTTCAGGCAAAGGGAATGGGCCAGGTGACCTCCAGAGGTCCCTTCCAGCCTCAGACATTCTGTGATTCTATCATATAATAAGATCTGTAATTCATTCAAACAGGAAGTTGTTATGACAACATTTTTAATACTATGGAAATATGAACAGCTTTTAGAGTATTTGGATCAGAGCCTTGATCTTACTTCTAAATATTTAATTTTTTAAAAAAAACTTACAAAGAAAAGTGTTAGCAGACTTTAGTCATGATTCATTGGTGAGTAAGGAGGAAAAATTAAGGACACAAACAGGGAGTCTATCCTTGTGGCACAAACCTGGTATTCTTGCAGTTCCCTTCTGCAAATTTTCTGAGAGTCTCGGAAAGTTATTTTGCGTTGTGAAAACCCTATGTGTTACATCATTCACGATGTAGAATTATATAACAATGTTTGTACAACACTCAACCTATTAAATTTGAAAAAATAGTTCAGAAAAATAAGATAAAAATTTAATTTGGATTCCCAGTCTCACAGCTTGTTTGTCAGCTTTTTTCAGACTCAATTTTGATTTCTGCTCTGCAGCATCAGTGCATGGCGCAATCTAGAAGAATTCGTCTGCTGGTTCTTCCCCTCCAGCCATCACCCTTTCATCTGGCCACCTTCACAGCTTACACGCCAATTTTGTTGTGATACCAGTAGTGAATGTAGATGTTTTGCTTGACTTGTTAATTTTGTTTTTCCTGACTTCTTTCTATTTGCCTGCCTGTCTTCAGAGTCTGAGCTCCCTGGGGTATAGACCGTGGACCATCCCTTCTCAGATGTCTAGAAAATGCTAGCACATTGTGGCTACTACCATGTGCACAAAAAATCTGTGGCAAGCAAAGATTAAGAGGATGAATGAGATGCGTAACTGGAAGATGTGAATTTCATCAATCCTGTTAAACTGTAGGAACATTTTGTATTTTAAGGTCAGGAAGAAGCTCATTTTTACTTTCCTAATATAGCTCTCATAACTGTATTCTCTCTTCTGGGATGACTTCTAGACGTGGAATACGTATCTGAAATAATTTTCCCTTCTTGTTATTTCTTGGCAAATCACTGCCATGTATAATGAAGTAGTTTTTGTGGTAAGAGAGACAGAGATGTATGTAGCAACACCTTTATATGTCTTGCTTTTGTTGAAGTTTTCAAAATACTGCAAAGGCTCCTTATGTTTTTCAAGTTAGTTTTTTAGTGTAAAGCAAAAAGATAAATTATGTCAAAGATTGGAAAGCTTGTGTTAATTTAATAAAAATCAAGTTTGTTTATTGCACAGTTTCACTGAGTACTCAGAAAACTGAATTGCTAGAATACACAGTGATGTATATGAGCTTGTGAGTAAAGGACTTGCAGTGATCATTGGTTACTGCTACCATTGAAACAAATGTTTGGAACTTCCATTGCTCTTCTCCACAAGGGGTATTTGTTGCTCAAAGTTTAGGGTGTACCTGCATTTGTACACTTATGTATCCTATGATAGGAACTGAAAAAGCTGTATGTTGTAGGAGGGTTGTTTGGTTTGGGGGTTTTTTGTGATGCGTTCCTGCATTGAACATTCATTCTTATATGATCTTTGTCTACCTGTTAAAATGTGTAAGTCTTGTATGAAAGTGTCATTTTTATATTATTTTTTAAAAAAATCTGAGTTTAAATTTAAAATGTGAAATCATCAGATGTCATTATGGACAAGGTTATAAGAAACAGGCATGTTTTTTAACACCACTAAACAGTGTGCATAAAATTAGCGCATAAAATTGCCATGATTGGAAATAAATCCTATTTCCAGTTCACATATGAATTCTGTAAATCAAACACAGCTTCTTGCTTTTTCTCTCATTTTTACAACAAATTTGCTCCAGTCTGTACAAACCCTCTGCTAGGAACAGCATCCATTTTTAATAATAAAGGTATATTACAAATACTGAAATTGGAAAAAAAGTTGTATTGTAAACGGTGTTTCAAAATGGTATATTAGAAACATGTGCTTCCTAAACTGTATTTAGAATAAAGCTGGAATAAATAATTCATTTTCTTTGAGCAGTAACCCTGTTTTTATTAGCTTGATTTGTAGACGGCTTGTTTTTAACCTTTCCTGTCTGTTAGCTTTAATAACTGTCACTGTTAAAAAGCTTACTTCTTAATAGTTTTTCTGCTAGTCTTATTTTTTAGGGAGTGAGTATCACTAGTTGAAAGATTTTAGTTAATTAAAGTTTCTTGTTGTTCTCTTTTCAAAGACAAAATTGAGGTAGACTTTGTTATAAGCTTATGAATATACAAGACTGAAGGCTATAAATGCAAACATTTCCATTATGAAATGCTGAAAACATCAGCGCAGCTAAAAACAATTACACATATACTTTCTTTGCATTCTGTTTGTTGTAGAGACATTGATTTCATGGGATTTTGGAGATGATGCTATGTGGGCCAGTATTTGGGTCTGATAAATTGCTTTCCTGATTGGTTAATTATTGAGGCTTATATGAAAAGATTAAAAACAGTAAGACAGACACTGAATCATTTTAAATTAAATTAGCATAATAAGCTTATTAAATATTGGGTTGATTTAGGGTTTTTTTCTGACTGTGTTACTACCCTGAATGCTGGACATCAGATATTATACTCAGTGCAATAAACTGTTGAAATACTGGAATGTTCTTCTCTAACTGCCTAAGTCCGGATTTGTGTACAGGGGGATCTATAAAGTTGGAATATTTCTAGTTAGTATTATGAAGAAAAAAATGAAATTATAATGCCCAAATGGCTCAAACTCCAAGAAGATGTAAGTATTTGTAATTAACAAACAAACAAAGGAGGATGAAGAGTGGCAGGTTTGAATAATTAAGTGCTTAGGAACGGCATCCCTCGCCTTGTGTGTGGTAGGATTCCTGCTGGGCTGTTGTGCTGTAGCTAATGCAAACCATCCAGTCTCACGTGGGGGCACAAGCTGTGGCCTGGCAGTCACACTGAAGCAGGCAGCTTTAGTGTCACAGTCAAGATTTTGACTGCTTGTTTGGGGAGTGAGTCCAAATGTATTCATTCCTTTGCCCTCTTCATGATCTCTCTTAGGCCAGTACCAGAAGAAGAAGCAATTGACAATAGGTAGGTAGAGGACAAGGAAGGAATGGAATACCTGAAAGAGATTTTTTCTTAACAAATGAGCAGGATTGACTTTGCCTACAGTATTTATTGTAGTTTTTGGCTAGCATTACTGCATACCAATAACTTACTTTCTACTACATTCAAGTTTTACCAGATGACTATCAGTGCAGTCAAAATTCATTTTTCTTCATCATTTATCCATAATTCTGCTTTCCATTTACACTTCACCTTAAATCAAGTTAACTTCTGCTTCTGAACCAATTGCGTGTTATTTTTGTCATTCTTGAAGAAGAATTTTGCGTTGTTACCATTATTTCAGGCTCTACCTGAATGCTCTAAAGTTGTTCTGTCATTCAGGATTTTTAGTTGAGGATAGTACCTGCTGCATCGGTGGGAGCAGGCTGAGCAGTCATGCAGCGATGTGATTGTGGATGTGTCCACTGATTGTAACCTAATGAGAGACTGGAAAGGTCTACCCCTTTTTTTCTGCCAAGTTCTAAGAAATACTGTAAAATTAGAAGAGAAATATACTACAGAGGTGCAATGTTAATTTCTAGAGCATTGGTGAAGATATGTCTGTGTGAATGCTTAGTCCCTTTTTGAGTAAGTATAAATATAACCTATATTACCAGTTTTGTGAGTCATCTTATAGATGAAGTAGAGTAGTTACCATTAGCTTTGGTAAGAAAATTCCTGTAAATTAAGATTGTAAATGTTGTCTTTCATATACAAGTGAGAAAAACAACTCTGGTGTTATTTTAAGATGAGGAGCTGTAGAAGGGAGAATTTTCTTTGCAAAAACAGCCTCTGGTGTTGATTTACCCACTTTGTACTTATATTTCCTGCCTCTCTATCTCCATCTCTTCTTATTGGTAGTTTTTTTTAGAAACTTGCTTACTGCATTCTTCTTCTTTTTTTTAACTCCTTTACCAGTTTATGAGATGTGTTAAGTATTCATTATTTTACTGGAAATTGTGTTTCAGTGATTTTCATGACACAGGTTGTAATCATAGTTCTGGTTGCAGTTATCACTTTTTTCAAAGTGTTTGAATGTGCAGTGTTGGTGTTAACAGCTTAATTTTTGAAGAGCCTGTAAATTCTGAAACCTATCTTAAACTGAGATGTATCCTTTACTTTTACAGTTGTGGTTCTGCTGAAATTTCTTTGTCTTTTGTGGTGTGTTTCACTTTTTTGGTAATAACTAGAAGTGCTAATTTCTCCTTTCCATGAATATTTTATATTTTCTGCTGTAGTGGTAGGTGTTTTGGATCTTCTGATGAGCATTATTAAGAAAACTAAATTTGTTTGTAATCACCAGTTGTCTCAAATTAGTTGCATAAAATTCAACAGTTGTTGAATAAACAACTTGATTTCAGGGTTTAACATATCTTTCAGATTATTCTCAATGTTTTCTTTACTTTTGATATTAAAAGTAGTTATTTGGAACATGTGACTTTGCAAGAAGAGAACAGAGTGTCTGTTGAAATTTTGTCTGAGGTGTTACTACTGTCTTGGATTTACCCTTTCATTGTTCGTAGTCTAGGTGTCTTGACAGAATGTAAACTTTTTGAATTGTTGGGTGATGACTTTAGACTTGGTTTAATCAACAGATATATATCATTGTAGGAGTCTCTTTTAGCAAAATACAATTTTATTGGGTTTTTTATGGTTTTGAAGAACATTTAACTCAATACCTTATTATTTTAGAGTGATTATACTAAGTGCTGTTTCCAACTTCATTATATTCATTGGTAGAATTTTGAATTCTTTTCCATAATACAGGAGGATCCAGCCAATGATACATTAAACGGTATATACATATATTAAACTACATAGCTTATATAAAGATTATGCTTATATAGCATATCTAAAGTTGCATTGATAGCTGTATATGGATTTGAGAGCCCAGAAATTGTAAAGCGAATGCAGAGTGGGAAAAACAGGTAATGAAAATGACACAGATGACATGGAGGGCATGTAGCTCAGCTGTTTTTCTCTTTGTTCACTTTTTGTATTAATTCTGCACTAGAGTGAGGGAGTGAGATGTTGTAGGGTTCTTTTTTGGATCTCACTGAGAAAGGCTGGCCAATGAACAGCTTGCTACAATAGCCATATTAATATGGAAGAATAAAAAGAGAAACACAGCAATTAAGTCTTGTGTCCCTTCAGAGATTTGGAACCCCTTGATCATGCAGCCTCAGATGGACCTGAGGTGGGTTTTCCCACAGCAAGCTGTGCAGATGCTGTCTGTGGATAGACTCGTCTTCCCCCTCACAGTGCCTTTTATTTTGTGTAGCAAAGTCATATCTCCTAAGATCCTGGCATGATATCTCTGTCATGTCATCCACCAGTACCACCTGGGGTGTGCCAGCAGTTTCCCTGACAGCACCGCTTGTGCCGACCTAGGGGATGTTAATATAAAGCCCCATAGAGTGTGCATAGCCCATTCAAGATCCCTAAATCCTCAAGCACAGTGTTTTCTGTGGGACTCCCAACACAGTGTTTCCCTTGACATGGGCAAGGGGATGATATCTTCTGAAGGGGAATAAATACAGGAAAAAGACCTAGTGATAGTTTTCCAAGTGAAAATCTTGGTGCGGCTAGCCAATTCCAATGTAGTTTGAGATTCTGCTTTTGCAGTGAATTAAACATTGGTTGGCAAGAGGATGAAAAAGCCTATGTTGGCCATTCAGTGGTAGCTTTCCCTTCCTCCTACTCAGATACAGCTGTGAACAGATGCAAAAGGCTTCAAGCCTGTCTGCCAGGTATATGTATTATTTCTAACTTTATACAGATTTAAACAAAACTCTGCAACTTAGGGAATTCAGTCCAAAACAAAGAGTACCAGGTGACTGACTGTGTGATGTGGCTCACCCAATTTATTTTTAGTGTCTGATCCTTAGACATGTCGGTAAGCATGTAGCTTAAGGAGGGTTGTGCTACTTTCATTACATGTACATTCATACACACAAGCATTAACTGTTTCCTATATTATATTTTGTAAGCAGTTTTTGAGAACTTGCACTTCTGAAAGCTCTGGTGAATTGGAAGTCCTACTCTGACTACTACTGCTCTTCAAACAGTACTGAAGCAGTATTTCAATCCCTGCAAAATCATTTATTGAAGGCATTTCTGAAGCATAACTATCAAAACCAAGGCACTACTGCGGCATATTTTTTCTGTTATGCAACTGTTTCAGTGCTGTAGCAGTTTCAGTGTCTCCAGTTGTTTTCCTTTTTCTCACATTTTTAGAAAACAGCTAATTCATTATGGTAGACAACAGATGAGAGAAAACCAGCAGCAGGCTAAAACAGTGCATGATATAAAGGTGATGATATAAAAGCTGACGGCAGCAAAAAGTTTTGGGAGCCTGCATCTGGAACAGAGGTGCTGTTGGTTGAATTCTACATACAGAACTCATTAAGCGTTCAAGGTTGGAAGTATTAGAATTTCTTATTAGTGATTTCTATTTTGTTATCTCATGCTAATGTTGTTTAGCATAGTACGTTGTTAGGAAAACTGCTGAGTCTTGGCAACCAGTGTGCCTTTTGTGGAATTCATTGCCTTTCAGCTAAATAAAAATATTGCATTAATAATGCCTGGGCAAGTTAGACATAAGCCCTTAAGAAAGTTTGCTTTAAAGCACTTTAACAATGCAGTAAAGGTTGTGAGGGTCAGTCATTCTTTACAGTCTATTCTTTATACAAGTCTTCAAATAAAAGGCTCTTTAACAACTTGAAGATGCCGGAGTGAGCTCAGCATACCTAGCTTCTCACCTGAAATTTAGAGATGATGCATATGATCGATAACTGTTCCTTTACCACAGTGTAGTGTGTACAGTAAAAGTAAAATCTATTTGCACACACAGGCTGTTCTCTGGTGCTTATCCAAGGCTGTGAAGCAGAATCTCAAATGACCGCTGCAAAGATGAATATCTGCATTTTTGGTTTCTGTTGGGAGGTATTTTTCCTTTTTTTTTTTTTTGTAATAGGGAGTGGGTACAAGGAAGAAAGTAATCGTAAGAAATCCTTAAAACTACATAATGTCTGGGGGAAAAAAAGAAAATGTGGATTAGAAGGGGAAGAATCTGAAGCATGTTACTGAATTGACTTTTGGAAAGTGACTAGGTGTTTCAGTAATCAAGATGTTATACAAAAAGGATTTTTTTTCAGCTTAGAATTTGTACTCACTCGTCTTTTCTCCTTCCGTCTAAAGGAGTGTTTTAATGATTTCATGCTGCCCAGGGTGTCTCGCTTTACAGCATGCTGCAATCAACTTGCCTTTGGCCCTAGAGGCCAAGGAGCCCTCAGAAAATAAATGGGAAAAGCCAGAAACTGTCTCCTCCACTTAGCATTTTCTTTTAGCTCTGCTTAATGGCAGAATTTTCTTGGGTTTGGTCTCAGAATGGTGTCTCTCCAGTGAGAGCTTCCTCTGGCAGCCGCTGTCTGCTGCCTGCTGCTTAGGGGCATCAGCTGGGATGCTGTGCACAGCTGTCTCCCACAGAAATGCCTGCCAATGCCTGCCATAAAAGCTTTTTAACTACTTGTCCTGTATAGTATTGGCTTTTCAGCTAACCATAATCATCAAGAAGTGTCAAGACCATGATAATTCTGATAGCTATGCTGAGGAAGTAAATCTGTTGGTTTTTTTCTTTACAGTTCTGTACTTAAAATCAAAACAAAGAAAACAGGCTGGTAACTGTGAAACCCTTAAACGTCTGAAAATGTATAGATGGGTAATAAGTAGAGGTGGTTCTTTCCAAATATGGGTGTGTCACTGAAATCACAAGGCTGAGATAAACATATTGTTTGTTTCTACAACACAGAGAAATGCCTTGTTCCATAAGAAAATAACTGGATGGGAAGAATATAGCACTTTGTTACTTTAGAACTATGAAACAGATATCTGATTAGTGTTACTTTAATTCTGAATGTTCATGCTGGGTATATTTAGGTTTTTATTTGTAGACACACCTGAGTTACTTTGCCCATACTTCAGCCTAGGTAGCTGACGTCAGCGTTAACATGGTAGTTCAGTTCTGTAACTGACCTTGGCAGACCGGCCAGTTCAGCTCAGGCACAGCAGCACTTCAGTGGTCTGGCTGGCTTTTGGAGGAGGTCTGGTTTATGTCCACTCGGTTCAAAGTATAACTAAAGTGTATTTGTATGGGTGATCATATAAAGTTGTTAATCTTTTCTATTTGATTTTTAACTTATCAACAGGGAGCTAGTTTAACCCTTTATACACTGCTTTAGTGTCATTACATGTGAATTTTTAAAATAATTAAACGTCTTCAGAATCATAAGGGAAAACCCTTCTTCTCAATGGGTATGTAACACACTGTAGATTGCCAGTGGTTTCAGAAGACATCTTTCAGAAAGACGAGGGTGGCTTCGCAGCCACCTTCTGCACCTCACAGAGCTTTGATTGTCTCTTTTCCAGATTTAAAGTTAGTTTTATTATATACTAGTAATAGATTAGGATTAGTGATTTCGGACTTGTGTACCAGAAGCAGTTTCCATTTAGTCACTTCAGAACATTCATTTGAACAAATTTCTTACATCTCTTTTGGCAACAGCTCTTTTGTCTTGCTTGTTTCTGTTCCTTTTTTTTTTTTAAAGAAAGAAAAGGATCTTTTAAAAAGACATCTAAAGATTCATAAAATCGTCACCCAAAGTTAACATGGAAACATGGAAACTACTGTCCTTAGTATATGGAAACTACTGGTTGAATGGCTGGGTGCAGAGGGTAGTGATCAGTGGCCCAAAGTCTATTTGGAGGCAGATGACCTAGTGGTGTACCCCAGGGGTCAGTACTAGCTCCAGCCCTGTTTAACATCTTCATTAATAATCTGGATGTTAGCAGCAGGTTTGCAGATTACACAAAATTTGGATTAGTGGTTGATGTTTTAGAGGAGTGTACTTCCATGCAGAAGTACTGTAAAAGGCTGGAGAAAGAAGCCAGCCATCTTACTTCTGAAGCCAAGACCTACTGGTTTTGGTAAGAATTTTCATTGTTCTAATACAACTCTTAAAATATGCTTAATGTTTCCATTTGACAAATATGAAGAAAGAAGTTATTCTTAAGGTTACACAATAAGTAACACAAAATAACAACAATGAATGTTGCCTTTCCTTGGGGAAAGTAAATTTGAATTAATGGGGTCTTAAATTAAATCCATTGAGATATCTTGTATTCCAAGGAATGGATGCATTGTATTTGGGAAAAAGAGGAAGTGCTGCCTTTTTCTCTTAGAAATGTAAGATGAAAGTATTGAGATACAGGGGGTTTTGCACATTAAATTGATATTCATAGCTTTTACAAATTTTAGAGGACTATAATTACAGATTTGACAGTGAGATAAAGATTTAGTATTCTTTTGAAAAGGTTATATGTACTGTTCTGGCTTTAGCAAATTCTTTATGAGTTTGTAATACAAACAGTTGTATGGAAATTTTTTAAAGCAAATAGGCCACATTTTGGGCCCAATTTTTAGTTTCCCTGATATTTCTGATATCACAGAAAAAGTATGTGAAGTTTTGCAAAGTAATGAGATTTTTCTAAATGGTTGCATATGAATGTATGTATAGAGAAGAGGAACAAAATAGCCAACACTGCTCTGCAAGTCATTAAAATACCTGAAAATGTAATTCATGTCTTTCTTATTGTAGATTTGTATTATCTTCAGCATGTCAAAAAGTGTGCAATAAAATAAGAAAAGCAAGTTCTCCAGTTATCCCTCATTCCAGCCCCCCTGCTCTGACTCCCTATATTGTTCTTGATTTTTAGGTCTGCTCTTCTGTAGCCATCTGTTCACTTCCTAAAATAGCACTGCTTGTGTCTCAATTTAGAACTTTTCTCATTATCCATAATACATTTTAACTTCCCTTTGAATGATACTCATTTTGATAGAGTTTTTTAATGCATTGCTGAGTATGTATACGTTAAGTAGTTGAACACCAACTTTGACGTTCATAATTACGCCAACATGTTTTGGGTTGTTGAACATAAGAAATAATTCTTGCTTTTCAGTGTTTTCTGTTTGGGTAATTGTTTTACATTGTTCTTAGTATTACATCATTTGGAATTAGTCAAATATTAATTTATAGATACAAACTGAAAAATGGTACCACAAAGTCACACAGTATTTCCAGATTAATTCTATGTTTGCAGTGATTCAAGGCTATGTGTGTGTTGCATGATTGACTTCTGCTGGACTGGTGATGGACTAGAATAGATAAGAGCTCTATCTTTGTAAGGACACTAATCTGCCTTTGCTCTCCCCAAACACTGATTTCCCATATTTTCTCTCATATGATCTTTCATGTGTCTAATTTTCTGTAATGATTTACAAGCTTTGACAGCTTTAATTTTGTAAAATTCACTTGAAGTTGGTCATCAGGTTAAAAAAAACAGTATTAGGAAGGAAACATGGGAAGGGGAAAGGGAATTCGGCAGAGAGAATTGGATGGACAGAGTTTTAAGTAATTTTTATTGGCAAAAGCAGGCCTTATTACTGAAGAATTTAAAAAACATGTTTAGTATGTATGTCTGGCAGTCAGATTTTTTCTGTCACAGCAATTCTGAAAGCCTTATTCACTGTTGAAAATTATAAATGTTGACACTTTTAAAAGTTTAGTTGGTTACCTGCTCCATATTCATGTTCAGTTCTTTGTAATAGTTCTTTGGAGGAGCAAAATGGTCTTTCTCAACTGGTGAAGTTGCAAATGTGGGCTTTGGTTGTTTAATAGTGATAATGTTGATAGTTTTCACTAAGACATGAATTTTTTTTTTTTTTCAAGTACTTAGGAACATTTTTAATATCTGTTACGATTTTGTATTATACTTATGTAAATACACAGAAGTTATTAGTAGAATTCATGAAAACTGCATGGCAAACAGATGTCATGCGTACCCACAAATTTTAAGACCTTTTTTATTTTTTTCAATGACTTCTAATTTTAAGAGGAATGGCAGAATACACTAGGAAATTGTACAATCCATTTGGTCTCCCATTCACTCAACAGCCCATTTAAGGGGGGATTGAATAACATTGCAGATCTCAGAATACACCAGAAAAAAAAAAAAAAAAACATTTGTTAGAGAAGTGTTTTCTTCTTTCCCAGTTAAATTACCCTGATGTCCATTTCTATTTTTATAATCTTCAAATGGCTGGTTTAAAATGTAACAGCTCAAAGGTTTCAGTAAGGACAAAAGTAATTATATAATGATAGAAAATGACACCAAACTTTTCAATGGCATATACCATTTGTATCTATTTTTGTTGGCTGTTTGTGAACTATGAGGATTACTGATGGTGCAGTAGAAAATAATGATAATCCTATAATTCTAGTCATTCTTCCCCTCATTGTTGATCAAGCAGGATGAACTCAGAGCAAATAAGGAAAACCAGTATGCATTTATGACTTGGAGTTTCAGAATGCCCATAAGAACATTATTCTTTATAAGGCTGTAAGAGTGGCAGGAAATGAGCCCAGACAATGGATCATAACCTATTTAGACATCCTAACTGAGACGGCCACACATATACACAGCCTGAGACTGGAGCGGAACCTGTAATGCCAAGTGCTGTAGTATGTTAGCAGGTAGAGGCACCAAACCCAAGGAATCAGGCACGAGGGCCCTGTGATTGCCTGGGAATACTGTTCCTGTGGGCTCTGTCAACAGGAACCTCTCAATATTGTTCTGCTGCTCTGTTTGTCTCATTTCCAGGATTGCTGCCTTGGCTGATTTCATAGGGCAGAAGCTAGTGAGAGAGAACCCTTGGCGGGGGCTCTGCGTTGCCATGTTACAAATGTGGCAACTGCTGGGTTCCTTTTGAGCTGCAAGAAACTTACATGGAGTGTTCATATGGGGTGTCATTCTTCTACAAATGCCAGCATGGCTTGGTATGGTCCTGACAGCTGATTGATTGATTTGATTCATTGCCTGGATAAGCAAACATATGAGACATGACAGGCTGTATAGGCTTTAAAGACTTCTCCCATTTTGTTGCTTGCTGTAGGCTTAGAGTTAAATATAGTTAGACTTGGAATAAGCAAAGAGAGGGAACTAAAAGTTAAGAATAAGGAGTCAAATATCAGTGTAAGAAGATTACTTCCACAATATATTAATTTTTCTCTGTTCAGGAGAAGAAAAATATGATGTATTTATTCACATCAAACAAACAGGGACAGCAGTAAGATGACAACATTTGTATCTTGCTAAGGTGTTTAGGAGTAGAAATGATTGTGAGTCCCTGAAAGATGAAGTTAAGTAAATCAGCAACAAGATTATGTCAAAAGTCATGTTTAGGTAGCTAAGACAAACAGGAGAAATAATCTAGGCTACCTACTGCATCAGTAATTCTAATTGCATTGTAACTAATAAGGAGTGTAATTTTGAACATAGCTAAAATACAGTAGCTAAAAAAAGAATTCAGTACAAATAGAATGGTAGGAGCAAATGTGCTTAAACGCTTGGAGGAACATTCACGGTAGGAAACATTAGGCTACAGTTCTCTGGGCTCATGTCAGATGAGGGTTGCATAGGGCTAGAAGGCACTTCTATTTAATAGCCTTACACCTGCTATTAAAGTAAGCCAATGTTAAACTAAAAAAATATTTTATATGCAAGTCATGATTTGCCACATAGAACTGTTGTTTAAAATGTCTGATTGTAAAAGCATAGTAAGACTCCAGAAAGGGAATGAACAGCAAACTTCACCCTGTAATCAGAACCTGAAATCAAGGACTGGCAATCAAGACTTCGTAGTCTCGAAGGTTGCAACTCCGTAAGTGAGCATAAACAAAGGTACACAAATGTAAATCTTACTCCTGGTATAATTTCTTCACTTATTTTTAGTCTCCCTGTTTTTATTTTCTGTATTTCAGGTTTAGTGGAGCATATGTTTCAAGTGGTATATGAAGCATGACTTGTAGTACTCTGGAATCATTTGAGATTGTAATTTTAATAATTAGTTGAATGAGTGAGTGAGTGAAAACACTTAGCATTTAAACTGATTTTCAGGTTTTTCACAGCTCACTGAGATAATTGGCTTAGTTCCAACTATTTAAAGCTTTTTCAGGATCCTCCCAGCTGGAAGAAATGACAAGAGGCTTTGGTTCCCATTTTCGACATTTATTCATAAGCATTGGGAACAGACGTGGAAATAAATGAACCCTGAGATGAAGGACTGGTGATGTCACTTCTTTGAGTCAGTTCACTGAAAAGTGGTCAGCGCCAGAGATGTTAAAATAGGCACAGTTTATAAGCATAATGTTAAAATAAACATTGGAAAAAAGATTAAAGAAAAGGAAAGGTTTTAAATATTGGGGGTAAGGGGTAAATCCATGTTTCTTTTAGAGTTGTTTCATGAACTACAGGTTTTCTGATGAGATATGCCTTCTTCCCATGACACCTGAGTGGAACTTGCTCCACTGAGATCTTCACCACTGCCATCAGTAGAGACAGCAGTGAATGAAATGTAAACAATATTGAAAATCCTAGTTTTTAGAATCGGCGCTTTCCTCTGTAGGATTTGATATCAGCTGTTTTTGTGGATGGCAGCTCAGTGTTCTGGAAAGGCCTGTGGTACCTTCCCAGATTATTGTGTAGAAACAGTTTCCCACTGCTTAGGATAATTTTGGAGCCCTGGGAAGCCAGCAAAAATCTGAAACAGCATGACTAGTTCAGCTTTGTGTGAATGTGACTGTATTCCTTCCAGGAGCTTGAAGGTTCTTTAGATGCCCTTACGCCACTGTGAATCTCATAAACCCTGTCATGGTTGAATTGGCACCATGTAAAGTTAGCTTAGGTGTATCTGTCTTGGTGTTTCCTGACCTAAGCTTAAATATTGGCATTAGAGCGTATAGAGTGAGTGAATGTTGATCAGGATTTAATGTATGTGCCTCAGTGCTAGTCCTGCTGTATCCAAGCTGGTGCTGGTGGTGCTAATGTGACGTCTCTGCTTTGTGGTCTAGATTTAGCAGGGCTCTTCAGTTCAAACACAGCTTTTGCCAATCAAATGCTGCATCTGGGCAAGTAAGACCTACCAGAAACAGTGTGCGATAGCCTGGGTTGAACCCAGCAAAGAGAATGAACTGTGTCAATTGATGTGTTGGGCATGCTCGGTAATAACTGTCTGCAGGGCTTTTTCCCTCCATTATCTGAGGTATTACTTTTCTTCTGAGAATGGAAAGTTGATTGTAAAAAGAAAACAATATAGTGGTAGTTGCTTTTTAAAAAGCAGTAGGATTTATTGTAATGCACTTTGTTTTTCTTGATCAGTTCTGCTGTTGGGTGTTTGTTGCTTTTTTTTTTTTCTAGGTAGAGTTGAAAATCGCTCCTTAAAGTGTTTCTATTTTGAACAGTCTGTTTTGTACTACCACTAGTTTTAGGGAGGCTTAAGAGAAAAGTACAAAAAGATATCTTAAGAAGTACTTATGCTCTGGACAAAGAGGAGCTGTCCTATTTTTAAGGATTATTGCAAGCACTTTTTATAATACTGGTTTTTTCCACTTTCCTGCAGAATTTTCCCATAAACTATCAAGAATTCACATTTAATGAAATGAAAATTGTAAACATATGGATATAATTTACTTCATAATGAGATTTAGGGAAAAGTAGTTAAACAGTTACATTACCATCTAAACAGTATTTCTTTATACTAAATATATTAGTAGTTTTGTAAAACTTATTTTTCCTCATATTCTCATTTTACATTATTAAATTATTCTGATTTGTTTAAATATGTAATCTTCTAATTGTGAAAGCAAATAGTTTAAAGATCCCTTTGTATCAATGGGCATCCTTATATCCAAGAAGTAAATAGCTACAACTGAATTTTAATATCAACATCTTTTCATCATCTCTGCTGCCAGTAGAAAACTATGTCTTTTATACTTCAGTATGGTGTTTGTAGGGCCTCAGTTCAGAGTTTTGCATATAAAGCTGTGCTACATAAATGATTATTGTGTAATTGCTTACAGGAGACTCCTCTGTCCCAGGTGATGCATTCAGCAAGCACACCAAAGGGGACAGATACGCCAGACTGGGCCCAGGTGCTAATTTTGTCTAAAAAATAAAAGAGATAATGTCTTTTTCTTCAAGTCCTTGCCTGTAATAGAGTCATTTTTCTGCAATACATGTTTATGTTCTGGTTTATGTTCTAACTGGCATTATTTTGCTATGATTACACCTTCAGGCTCTGGAATCTTACAGCTGCATATGATTTAACACCATTCAGTCTGGAGTTGCACTTGATTGTCACTGGGATTTTTGCAGTTTTGTTAGCTCATTGATACATTTAGTGTTCTGCTTTCTCCTAATTTCTGGTGATCTTGGCTTGTGTCACTCCCCTGGTTCTGTACTGTGTAGTTGCTCTTACTTAAACTCAAAAGATGAACCCACAATCCTCGGTAAGACAGCTGGCTTTGTGCTCTCTCCTGCATCTCCTCCAGGTCCATACTCTGTCTATGTGTTTCCATTCTTGTAATCTTTCTTGGAAGTCCTGTAGTTCATAGTTGTACATCTGGATTAAGGGAAGGCAGCTGCTGAAACCGTGGATACAATGACTAGGGGAATGGTTTGAGTTGGAAGGGACCTTAAAAGATCATCTCATTCCAACCTCCCTGCCATGGCCAGGGACACTTTTCACTAGACCAGGCTCCTCAGAGCCCCATTAAACCTGGCCATGAACATTTGCAGGGATGGGGCATCCACAACTTCCCTGGGCACCCTCACCGTAAAAAATTTCTTCCTAATATCCAATCTAAACCTACTCTTTTTCAGTTTAAAGCCTTCACTCCTTGGCCTATCACTACATGCCCTCATAAAAATTCCCTCTCCAGCTCTCTTGTAGCCCTCTTTAGGTACTAGAAGGTCCTCTAAGTTTTCCTTCTCATAACCTCTTGTTGTCCAGGCTGAACATGCGAGTTCTCTCAGCCTGTCTTCACAGGATAGGTGCTACAGCCCTCTAATCAACTTGGTGGCCCTCCCCTGGACTCATTCCAACAAATCTATGTCCTTCCTGTGCTGGGGACCGCAGAGCTGGATGCAGCACTGCAGGTGGGGTCTCACCAGAGCAGAGCAGAGGGGCAGAATCCCCTACCCTGCCCTGCTGGCCTTGCTGCTTTGGATGCAGCCCAGGATACAATTGGCTCTCTGGACTGCAAGGGCACACTGCCAGCTGTGGTGTGACATGGGCATCACACAATATGTGTCTCAAGAAGTACAAAGTACCTTCTATTTTTTCCTGCCCTTTTTAAACTGTGTTTTTGAGGTGGTTTCTTTTAACAGCATTTGGCAGGCTATGTTGAACAGTACAGGAAATACCTCAGTTTCCTTAAGGATGACAAGTCACCTGATTTCTGGTATCTGGGGCTATTTGAGACATGAGCAGAAGGAAGACAGGACACTGAGGCCCTGGGGTCTCTGGGTTGGTCCTGGAGGATTATTTACCTATCTGCAGGTCTGTATGCCTTTAGCTGTGCAGCAATGCAAAGAGGGGTGTTGTCCCAAGCCATGATGTCAAGTTTCTTAAATCCTGTAATTATTGCATGATGTGAGCCGGTAGTCACAGGTCCCTAATAATGGACTGGTCATTGGAGTGGTTTATATAAGAAATGCAATATTTATAGATAGAATATATCACTAGGAAAATGAACTATAGTTTTTCATATGATTCTTGTGTTTCTTAATCAAGCTGGCAGATAAGATGTGAAATGTGATAGCATCTTGCATTGGCATACTTTGGCATAGTTAAAAGTGCATGTAACTGAGGCTGATTGTAGACTTGAGTAGTGTACACTGCAACCAAGGATCCATGTAAGATGTTAAAATGGGCCTATATAAGATGCTGTAAATTGTTTCAAGTGTTGTTAGCTAGGAAACTAAATGTATTCTTTTCCTGAACTAAATAAAGTACACAAAACTAAGTTTAGAGATAAGAATTTTATCTTTTTTATGTACTGAAAGAAAGCTCTCAGACATCCTCTAAAGAAATCAGAAAAGCTGAAAATCAAGACCTCCTTGTAAAGACTGCCCTTTAAAGGAATGGTTCTCGACATCTGCTCTAAGTACAGCTGTTCTAACCTGTGACAGAACTAAAAATTTCTGAGAAGTCTAAAAGGAGATATTACTCTTCAAAGGTACTAAGTTTTTAGTTGTTGTTAACTCTTCTCTTCCCCTCTCTTGGATGTGCTTGCCTTCTATAGTTTTCCTTCCTATCCTGGAATTTTTTTGGTTTTATAGTGAAAAGAGGAACAACACAAGCTTCCTCCTGGAAATACCTGTTGGGGAAAAAACCCCACACGAAACACAAACTGATTTATCTCAAATAACGAGAGCCCAAAGTAAAAACCCATCAAGTGCTTAGTATTTGTAGCTTCAAGGAACCTATTTTTTTTTATTGAGTGCAAGCAATTAGAAGTATTGCTAATGCTGCATCTCCAAAGATTTGAATGTCTTCAATGGCTTAATGTTTTTCTTCTGAAGTTCACCTGATCACTGCCATGATCACATTGACATTGGGATGGAGTTGAAACTCAAGCTTGTTAAATATTAGATTAAAACCCAGCGCAGAATTTGTAGCCTAAGGCCACACAACTATTGTAAAATTTAAATGATAAATCATTTGAGAGAGGCATAACCAACTAGACTAATGGATACACAGAAAAAAATAGCTCATTTAATTGCTGTTAGAAAATGGGAGAAACCCTGGGGGGTTTTAGAAGTTCATAGCCTTCAGAGAAACTCCAACATAAATTTTACAACATTAGCTACTGTGGTACAGAATGCTTCAGGTTATCAAGTACAATTTCTATGTCATTTAATCTATTCTTAAATCTATTGAGTATGAGTCTGTGTGCTTTCCTTACCTTCACTGTACTTACAGCAGGATTTATTTGTGAGGGCTCACCTCTAACTCTTTGAAAATTTCTGCTCTGTTTCTTATGATTTCTTCACAGTTATTTTTCTTCTGCAACAGTATTCTTTATCTTTTCTCCCTCTGTTATCTTTTTTGCATAACATTTACATAAACAGACCAGCAGATACCATCTAATGCTTTTTTTTTGTTAAGCTAACCAAGAAAGGTCTTTTCACTCCTTTGATGTCTTACTTTTCTTTATCATTACAACAGCCCTCCTTTACATCTGGTTTGCAAGTGACATTACTTCTTGTCTGTTTTCTAGAAAAAGAAAAACCATAGATTCACATGTCTAACTTGTAATTTCTGGTTTTTGATCACCCTGTTTTTCAGTAGGTCACCTGAACCTTTGCCTTCTGTTGTTCCAGTAGATTAGCTTCTTTTTTTTAGTAATACTTCTTTGTCAATCTGTGAGGATACCATTCTAGCATTTCATAACAGTTTGTCTGAAGGGAAAGGGAGAGGAGATTTTCTCTGCTCTGAAATCCAGTAAAGCACAGGTTGAAAAGCTTGCTATGGGATGTTCATAAGGGTGGATGTTAAATTTATTGTCTTGAAAAAATACGCTTAGACTTTCCCTGTGCTTTGTCCCAAAACACTCATCAGATGTGCTGGCAGATATATGCAGGGAGTCATGCTGATCATTGCAGTCTTATCTTCAAAATCTATGAAGTTGATAGTTTGTCTGCTGTATTAACCCTTACATTGTCAGAGAAGATAGGGACACATACATTGCACTGGTGTTTTCTGATGTCATAGAGAAGCAGAAGGCAGCTCTCACTGGGTGGATGAGAAATAGGCTACTAATGGGATATTGGTGAATTGAAATAACTGGAATAAAATAAATATGTTCTTTTTCTTGTCTGCTAAGAACATATACCCAGGAGTTAATTATAATATATGAAGGGAAATTACAGTTAGTCTTGATACTATGACTAGCTCTGAGTACACAATGAAAATAAATTTTATTAAGTAAATTGAAGTTACTGGTTTATTCTCTTATTTCAGATAGGTTAATCTCAGCAGCATGCTTATTTTTGATCAGAAGGCTTCATCTGCTAGTTTGCAGAAGCAGCCTTTGGGTTTGTATGATTTTTCATGTTGCCTCTTACAATAAAAATTCCCACTGGCAGATACATTCTTTAACTTAGTCTAAACTGTGGCACCTCAGCCTTCTTATTTACAATGACAAACTTTTCTAAGATAAGAGGAAAATGAGCTCAAATGGTGATGCGGCAGGAAGTTCTCAGCTGCTTTCACTTTTCCAGAGCTGTTGCTGTTCATGATACTTTCTCTGGTAGTAGAAAATAAGGAATTATGTCAGTTGAAAGGATACAACACTGACTTAGAAAGGCCTTGCTTATTTTTGGCATGCAGTTTGTTGTTCTCATGAGTAAAAAAAAAAAAATTTGAATCTGCACTTACATGAAAAGTATTAGCCATTTCTGCTACTGTGTGTATCTTATTTTCATCAGCACAATATTCTGAATTTGTTAAAATATAATCTGTATAAAAGAGACATTTTTTTCTTCATGTAGCTACTTTAACTCTCTTGATACTTTTAATTACGGTCTTGTGTTACCATTTTTTCCACAGCACTCAGGTCAGAATATGTGAACCTGCCGAGGTGATGGTATGTTTTCTGTTGCCTGACCCTGCTCACACCCAGGCAAATTTTTGAGTGCTATTTATTTGTGTGCTGTAAATGCCATCATGCTCTAACTTAATTTTTAAAGTTGTTACTACTGTGGCATGTTTGGGCAGATATTGCACAACCTATTAAGAACTATGTTAAGGTGTTGCAACTATTTTTGTTATTAAATGGTTGTGGGTTAAAAGTAAAAGTGTTGCCATTTTATGATTTCATTCTCTATCGTCCATTTTTAGCTAATGAAGTTCAAAAGGTAAATGAAAAGGGAAGGAAACTTGCAATTTGATGTGCATCAATGTCTTGAAATTCTGAAAATGGTATTTAGATTATCTGCCATGGGAGAACAACGTTTACATGATCAAAAGACTATGGCATCCTTCAGTCTGTCCATTTGTCTGTCAGGTTCCCCCTCTTCAACCTGCTTAACCTACATATGAAAAATGTGATAACAGAGTAATAGAAAAGTAAACACAATGTAATAGAAAGAAAATTTTAAAATTATCTCTAAATTAAGTGAACATTAGGAGCCAGGCAAAGAGGAGACTCAGGTTATTGCGCCCACGGAGGAGAAGGCAGGTTGTTGCTGACTGGTGCTTTCACATGCATGGTTTTGTATTAGCTTTAGCTCTCTTCCTTGTGTTGGTATCAAAGGGAATCTGGATTTGTATGGTGATAGCAAATGGCATTTAGATCATAAGTTCTTAGGAAACCAGCCTGCCTTATTTCTGCTACTCACAGACACCATATTTTCTTTGCAGTTATAAGCATTTGCAGTTTGCATGCAGACTTGTAGTTCTTTTTATTCTGCAAATATGTCAGAGATTTGTGTGCAGATATGCAAATAGTATAAGTGCTGCTCTTAAAATTAATTTGCTGTCTTCTTTGATAGATCTGGAGAAGGTGCTACAAAATTTCTGTAATGTGCCATCTGTTTTATGTATGTTTTCTGCTTGACATGCACTCACTTGAAAAATGTGACAGTAGCAGAGAAAAAAGGCAGCATTATTTATCTCTGGTGTTATTGTCCATGGAACCTATAAAATACCTTAAAATCATCTTAATATTAAGAGAATCAATCTTCTAGTGCTTTCTCATTCCTTTCCCTTCTGTAAGTCTGCCTATAGGACAGGAATTATGTGTTTGAAGGGGAATAGGCTTTTTAAAAGAGATGTTTTGAGGTCTGAGAAAAAATTCTTTTGCCTTCTTATATCCTAACCCTAAGACCTAAGCTTCCCTGGCAGAGTTTGTCATGTCTTGAAGCCAACAATATGTATAATAGGTGAAGAAAGTGCTTGCTGCCTTGTGTATAAGGTTGGGCCCATAAAAGCAAAATACTTGAATCCTGCTATGTTTGCATGCAGTACATGGAACAGAACCACCTGAATTTGGATTAGACTTCTGAATAATACTTGTTGCAAGCAAAACCAGACTGGAATACAACACTGTGCCAGATCAGTACTTTTCAGAACATCCCAAGTGTACTAAATATTTTTTATATTTATTAGCTGCTGAATAAATTTGTTATAAAACCTAAATACAAAAATGATCCTGTAAAAAGAGGGGTATTGTAAAGTCTGTCAAAAATACCATCGGCAGATGAAGAGGTCCTAAGAAAATGAACTGAATGTAGGAGATGTTACCACTTAAAATCAAAAATGTAAGCAATTGATATCTTACTCTTCAGTGCATACTGTTCAATGTTGTAGTAGCCCATGTATTTTCAAACTAATAGTGCATCAGTGACTACCTTCATGAGTGTAGCCTTTTTGTTGTCAAGATGATTTTTATCAACAGGTAGTCACAACGAATCCAACTCTGAACTCTGGGAACCGAGAGGAAAATCTGGCAGGTAATAAAAGTTTTCTGGAATTGCATATTTAGATATGGGGGAGGTAAATTTAATTGTTAATTTTCTTTACCAAACTATAGATATTCGTTCATTTTTTGATGGTAGTTATTGCACTTTTTCGAAAGCATAGAAATATGAAAATCACTGTCATCGGCTGTAGATTTGGAAGTGATTTGTTCTAAAGAGGGCTCTTTCTTACTGGGAGTATTCTCTGTGCGGTAAGAGATTAAGAGACATTTTTAAAGAGCTGCATGGTTTTCAACTTGTAGGAAGTATAAAAAGTAAAATTAAAGAAAGGATACATTTTGCAACAGATTGTGTCCTACCTCTACTTGAAGAAAATATTAGTTTAGCTTGGTAGTTAAAGGACTTCTCATTTTGGAAATCAACAGGATAATAATATATTTCTCTTCAGTATGGTCTAATTTAGAACTCTGCTAAAGAAAGCAAAGGAAAAAGAATCACATGGACAAATTTAGAAGTTCACAAATGCCAAGTGGGAAGGCTTCACAACTGTTGTAAATTGGATGTTTGCACATTAAAGTGTGAATGCTGATTTTAACCTTTCCATCAGGAATTTTGTATGCTATGTAATTGACAGGTGAGAACTATATTCCCTTATTAGCTTCCCACCTCTGTTACTTCCTAGGCATAAGACTAGACAGGGGTTGGAAAGAGAACATAAGTAATAGAAACCAGGAGCTGGAAGTAGGACGAATGTTGGGAAAATTGGAGCTATTGCTAAATCCTGTTTGCTTTTGATACACGTAACAGCTCACTTGGAAGTCAAAGTATTCAATGGATGTTTAGGGTTTTCGCCTTCATGTGATGTTTCTCAGACTATGTGTTTTGTTCAGTTGATGCCTGTGATATTTGTGCCAATGTTTGATGTATTGAAAACATTTCTAGTACCTTGCAGAGTGTCATTGCATGTGCAATACTTCATGGAGCAAACGTACTTTGGGGAGCTATTTTTGTTGTCATTTGCCATGTCTCTAAGCAAGTACATGTGGGGGATGTAATGCAGATCAGAGGCTCTGCCATTTGATATATATGTAGAGGGGAACAGCTAACAGTTCTGTATCTCTTCAGAAACCATCCACTCAACAATGCTTAAAGTACTAGCTTTTATGAAGTTTTGGAGGGTTAAAAAATAAAAATTTAACTTTAAAGAAAGACAATGAATTCCTGTATGGGGATTGTGTTCATATAGCTGTCCTATACAAAAGTATGCCTTGGTTGTGTTTAAAGAGAAGTTAGGCATGGCTGTTGTATCTGTAGTACAATTTGTGGCTGTGATGCAAAGTTTTATTCTACGTTTTCTTCTCTCAAGCCTTAAAGCACCATTGATCACCCCGATATTTCTGTCATACCATCACAGTTTCACTCTCCTGTTTAAAATAAATAGCTTTTCGATCAGGGTATACACTTTTTAAAAATATGTGTAGTGTTGACTTAGAGTTTTCTAAGCTGTGGGAAATAGAGTACCTACTCTACTTGATTGCTTCCACCTTGCATTTATTGCTGAGCATTTGGGTTTTTTTATTTATGGTGACAGTTTGCAAGGATGTGAAGGGTGCATGGCTGTGCTTGTATGCACACCAAGTGCTTATACCAGCCTATTCCACTGAATTATTTCCTGTCACTGGAAGCTCTCCTGTTGCTGTGCATGCTAGTCATTTTATTAACAGTTACAGTCAAATCTTAGTGTTAGCTAAACTGTTGGAATTCTTGATTGTTAAAACTGGCTTTGGAATTTTTTACATTTATCTGAAGTGTCTGTCTTCTAAATCTGGCTAGAACAGTAACCTGAGAAGAGACTTCATACCAGTTTGCCGCTTTACATTGTTCTAACTGTGCTACAATCAAAGAAGAAAACGAGGGAGACCAGGCTGATACATTTTTCAAAGTTTGTAGCTATTTGATGTTGAGTTAGTCTTTTTAGCAGATGATTTTATTGCCGAGCTCTGCTAAGTAGAGGGATGGTTTGAAGTTTTAGAATTAAAGTTTGAAAGGCAGGTATCTGCCAAGGGAGGCAGGAAGCTCCCTTGGAATGGAAAACGTAATTCTCTTCCCTCCCAATTATTATGACTTTGAAATTAAGGGGCTTTCAGGCAAAGATATGGGTAAAAGAATAACAGTTCTTTACTGATATGTATGTGTATAACAAGGTGAAGAAACAACAATAACGGCAGCAACAACAAACAAAACCAGGAATGCAGTCTGAGCCTGCTCCGGGCTGTCACGCACCCTCTCCTCCGGTGCAGTTACGGTCATGGCCGGCAGGGGGCGCTGTTGGATCCCAGCCGGGCAGGGCAGGGGTGATGATTCCCTGCGCCTGCAGGGGGCGCTGTGGCACGAGAGCAGCCGTGCCTCCCTCACGCGGTAATGGCGGTTGGGCTGGATGGTGGGATGGGCTGCAGCAGGAACCTCAGAGTGGTGGCTGGAATGGCAGGGCCAGGCATGCTCCAGGAGTGGCAGACAAAAGGTAGCAGAAACTCTGCAGCTGTAGCAGGACCCTGGCAGGCAGGGGGTGCTGGGTTACAGTGTAGTAAAAACCCTGGAGCAACAGCTGCCTGGCTCCCAATTACAGGTGGTAGAGGCTCTCTCAGAGAGGGAGGGGGTTTGGGGTCCCAGCTTTTCCCCCGAGGCACCAGAGTAGATGGTGAGGGTCCTTTCCAGTGAGATCGGGTGTTAATAAGGCCCCAGTTTAACAGCTGCTCTTATGAGCAGAGCCTCACAATAAGAGAAGACAATAGAGACAGCACTCCACAGTGGTGGCGAATTCTTCGCACAGCAACCGCAGCCTGTCTTCCTCCCCTTCAATCCTGAGAGAGAGAGAGAGAGAGGAGCCAGGCCCAGTGCCTCACGCCCCAGCCAAAATCTCACAGTATCTCTACCGCTCCCAGACAAAGCCCCCCAGCTACTAGAGTGCAGCTGCACCCCTCTCCCTACCTTAGCCACTTCTTTTGTGTCTCTTAAGTACTGGTCATTATCATCTCTTAGCAACAAATGGGACAAAATTCCCTCACAGAAAGAAAAAAGAAAGGAAAAATTCTATCCTCCAACATTAATTCATAAAAAGAGTATTATAATGTTAGAGTTACATTGAGACAAGTAAAACAAAGGCTGTCTCTGGCAAATCTAGGCATTCATTTTAAACTTTTATTTGAAACATATTTTGTCTTTTAAATATCATGATTTACAGACAAATAATGGCCAGTTTTACTGATAAGATAATTTTATGTTGTCATTTTTCATTTCCCCTTTAAAAAAGTTTTGAGACAATGACACTTGTTTCCTCGATTATCACTGTGATTGCTTTCAATGAGGAGATTGGAGGAGACAGTAGAAGAAATGCAGCATGTTTAGATTAAATATTTAATGCTTAAAAATGTTTGATTTGTCAGTATTGAAAAAACAGTGTCGAGCATAATTTTTATTCATTATGTACTGTGCTAGCATAGGAGATATGTTGATACACTGGTAGTGTAGGATTTATGACAAGACAATAGGTAAAATGTTCTGTTTGCTATTTTGTTGCCAAACTTGACAAGAAGCAAATATAAACAATCAAATATCAATGTAGGTAAGAATTTTTTCCCCCATAAAATCTAGCATGTAGATTGTGAGTCTCCTGATCTTGGAATGACTCCTTTAGCTCAAGAATTAAGAGATCCACTCAAGGGTCTTGGGTTCAATGGAATAGATGGGCGTGGAAATGCAA
This sequence comes from Dasyornis broadbenti, assembly GCA_013397935.1. Taxonomy (NCBI): domain Eukaryota; kingdom Metazoa; phylum Chordata; class Aves; order Passeriformes; family Dasyornithidae; genus Dasyornis; species Dasyornis broadbenti. The sequence continues at coordinate 2,621,870 of VZRN01003663.1, read as the reverse complement.
AATTCCTGAAGGCTCAAGCTGCTCAGTGAGAGCTTCCCTGTCAACGTGGGCAGCGCTTGTGAACTCAGTACAGGTAACTGTCAGTTTTTTATAGAGACAATGATTCAGTTGTCATGAGAGGAACAACCTGAGAGGTCTGGGCTTAGTTAGCACAAGTAGTTGTTGTTTAAACTGAAGATCTATGGCAAGTACCTCAAAGACAAGAGACCCCTTGTGAAAAAGTGATGGATTTTTAGGGACTGTGTGTGACCAGCAGTTGTTAGGTACTGTGTTCAGAGACAGCAGGTAAGAGAAGCTTAGGATATCAATTGGTTATTACAGTGTTGAGGTGAATGTTTTCAACACTTGACAAATATTTCTCATAAAGTGTCAGGCTTTATGACACTGAGGGCCAGGGCCAGTACCTGTTCCATCAGCTACACCAGCCTCTTCTTCTGGGATGCTTTCTTCCAATACTTGTCCTTCCCAGCAGTCTTAACAGGTTTCATGCTCGTGAGATGCATTGGCAATGAACGGTTCTAGTAGAAACATTTTGCAGTTTTGTAGTATGTTAGCTAGGTCTGTCACTGTATGTGTTGTAATCTGTGAAAACAATATATTTTGGGAATGATTTGCATTTTCTTGATGCTGGTGATGCTCGTGAATACTTAGAGATGTAAATTAAAGACAGTATTTTGCATTTAGAGAGAAAGAAGTAGGAACACTTGCTTTTGCAGATGACTTTAAACAGATCTCCTTTCACCAAATGTGACGCTGTATTCTCTGTTGAAAGATGAACAATAATGCATTTCTTCATAAACTTTCTTCTGTCTCACAGATTACCTTGCCCATTACGGCAAATTGATCTTTACACTGATTTTTCTATATCACAGCCTTTGTGTTCTTCAGAAAGTTTGCTGTAGTCAGAAACAACTATAATTCTTTTAAACTGATACTTTGTTGTCCTAAAAGTACTTGTGCCACTACTTTTTTTCCACCACTCAAATTGACTGTGGTGTTATTTAAGATAAATAAGATGCATTGTAGGATTGGGGTACATGTGCTGGCAGAGCCAGCCAAAAGAACAGATTTGGAGTTTGAGGTTTAGGTATCTTCTTTATTTTTTTTTTTTTTTTCTTTTTTTTTAAATGGTGAAGAAAATGAAAGCACACTAATACTCTTTTAAACTTCTGTGACATTTACTGTAATTTCAGTTATTGCAGTAGCTAGCTGCTTTATATGCACTTTATAAGTTATTTATAAATTACTTCAATAAATTTTTGCTCTTAATTACTTGTTTTGGTTATTGCTCATATTAAACATTTTTGCTAACCCATGAATAACTATGAACTTAAATACATAGCAGCTCTCACTATTTCTGATTAAGTAAAGTATATTGATCCATGTATGATTGAAGACTCTTCTGTTAAGTGTATGGATATTTCTGTATACCTGCACATCCACTGTTCATGTTTGAGCCTTCCTGTGCCTCCAGGTAGACAAGTAGTGAAGCCACCACCTGAAATGTATGCAGTTTATTTCTGCATAAGCTGTGATACAGTGTTTGTCACTTTCCATTGAGTTGACTTACCTTTGAATTAGGTTGAACCTCAATGAAAATCAGACTTTATATATGAATGTTCAAATTCCACTCAACAGAAAAAAGCATCTTTAGTTAATCAAAAAGACTGTGTTCTATTCTTAAATTTCCACCTCTTTTTTCCTATTTTTTATGTTTGTTTGTTTTGTTTTGTTTTAATTTTATTTCTATTTTTTTTAGTGAGTGACAGTTGCTTCAGGAACCTTGCCGAGGATCGTAGTGGGATAAACCTTAAAGATCTGGTCCAAGATCCTTCTTTGTGAGTATCTGGCTCTTATTGCTAAGCAAAGAAAAGCTTCTTCCTGATATCCTTGTGAGTAGTTTTGTAATTATATAAAGAAGTAGTACGATGAGTACACATAATGTTTTAGTGATACATGCTTGCCAAGTTGTTAGTCTTTAATACAGGCAGATATTATTCATGTAATTCTGTTCATGAAGTACCATCCAGAGAGCACATACAGTAAAAGGTGCAAGAGGCATCAGATTGTGCCTGCTGGTATTTCTATAAAGGATTTGTATGCACATTGTTGCTCCTCTTTTTTTAAGGAGGAACTGCATATAAATTAGAATATTACAGGATAATTGCATTATTGTCAGTTATCTTAACACGTAGAATCTGTTTTCTTTGATTTCATACAGCTGATATTTGTTTCTTCTTCTACTACTTGTTTTAATTCAAGTATATGAGCATATGAGCTAAATTTTGCTTAATGGCAAGACTGCTGGTCTTTATCTCAGTATTGTATCTTTCTCTAAAATAAAATTCAGTCTCATGAGCTCTGAGCCAGACTTGAAATTGTATCAGACCTTCATTATGGTTCAGGTTTTCGTTTGTGGTTTTTTTGGTTGTGGTTTTTTTTTTCCTCATCTGTTAACTTTAGTACTAGCTGAAAATGTTCTTGCTACTGTGTGAATGTACCACTTGTGATGAGGGAAGAGAAAAAGAGAAAAAAGTTCACATCTTTTTAACATGAATGATAGTGCATTCCACAATGGGTTCTAACATGATGGTCCTTGATACTGAAAGAGCAGATTTTTCAGTACTGTTTGAGAAGTAGTGAAAAATAAGGTGTGTTCGACATCTTATTTTAGTTACAGGGACTTTTAGTAATTAAGTACATGCAGAATTTATTTTGTCGTGTTGCTACAGATAAATGACATACATGCACATATACATGCATTCTTGGGTAATTTTGTCATAGTGTATGTAATTGATGATTTATACATCTGAAATTATAGAGGTACTGGGGGCAAATATAATTGTTGCTTGAGATGCACAGAATGAATGCAATAGGTAAATTTTTAATAATTACCATTTAAGTGTTAAAGTCAAGGCTATTTTTAAAGATCTTAATTTTCAACCAAAATTTGTCTGTTGAGTGGTTTTTTTCAGGTGTTTTTGATTGGTTGGTTGATTTTGTTGATTGTGTTTGTTTGCTTGCTGTAGAATTGTGTGTGGGTTTTGGAGCTGCTAGTATGCTTACATGCTACACATAGCTTTGGGCTTGCACCTCTAGAGTTTACTTTCAGAAAGCTGAATTGCCTTTGTTGTAAAATGATCATCTTCTGTATTTTTTACTAGAAGTGATGGAATCTTTTAGTTTTCTTCCTTGACCACAACTCACATAAAGAATATTGTAATGTTTAAAAGAAATTAAATGCATTTCTATTTCTTACAGCATAAGAAGCATAAGTGACTGCAATGTAGCCATTTTGTCACTTTGAAAGACTGAATAAAGTCTCTATATGTCTGTTACGTTTCAAGGACTGCTTATGATGCTTTTTTGTAAGACAGATTATAGTGCAAGAAAAGTCTCCTTCTTCCTGCAAAGTGATAGGAATGTACAGACTTGGGTTTGTTTTTTCAAATTGATATTCTTGCTGTTTTATGGCTGAGCACCTCTTAAGAGTTCTTGCAAAATGTGTAATAGTGTGAGTGAATCTCCAAAATGAAGAAACCATTCAAGGCAATATTGTTCAACCCAGCCTTTTGTAGATGACTCTTAAGGTCCCCTGGGATCTGAATTCTTTGTTATGTGAAGGACAGTATGGGGATGAAGCATGAGAGTGCCAGAAAAAGAGATGTTTTAACCTTTTTTTGAAATAAGAATAAAGTTTAATTAAAATCATATGCCTATTAATAACACACCTGTAGTAATACCTGGTATTGTAAAATAACATTTGATTAAGCCTCTAACCAGTTTAATATTTACAGTTTAGGATTTCTTTGGTGCTCTTTTATGCTGACTGTAGGTCCACTGCCTCTTTTCTTTGTAATCTAATATCAGATACAAACATTAGATTTACATAAAAAATTCTCATGTTTTCTCTGCAAATGGCTCTGTCCCTCTTTGTTTACCACTCTTGGCTCTGTAACAGACAACTTCTCTTTTGTTATTGCAGAAAGCTTTTTTTTTGGACAGCTGAAAGTGTGTCTTTACATTGAAATGAAACTCTATAAAATAGCATTGTAGGGCTTTTTCATTAATGTTTGATTTATATCAAGTATGCCTAATTATCAGAGTAGTCTTTTTTCCCCAATTGACTTCCCAGCTGGAGTAGTCTGGACTGTAAACTTAACCTGCTTTCTGTTCTCTCAGCATTGCTAATAAAAGCTCTGCTGCTCAAATCAGGAGTTCGATCACCTATACTTTTATGTGTTTAACTCTGTCAATAAAAATGGAAATACTGCTAAAGGAAAAAAACCCAAAACACCAAGCGTCTCAAATAAACCTGAAGTGAGGAGTTACAGATTGTGGGAGAAGAAAGCACGCAACTCTGAAATTAAATTTGATTTTGTGGTTAATTACGAAAAAAATTAATTTCTGCAAAAAGTTGGTTATAGGTTCAACTGTAACGGTGGTTTGAGAGTTAAGTGCTGGTTTTTATTCATTGCCGATAATCATAGAATAGTTTGGGTTGGAAAGGTCCTTTAAAGGTCACCTAGTCCAAACCTCCTGCAGTGAGCAGGGATGTCTTCAATTAGATTGGGTTCCCCAGAGCTCAAGGATATGTCTGCTAAATACAGTGTCCAGTTTTGGACACGAAACTTAGAGATCCAGAGGTGTGTAGAAGAACAGGAAGAAGAGAAGGCAATTAGAAAATGCAGTACATGGCAGGTTAATTAATTGAGAAAACAGTGTCAGAAGAGAGGAAGTATGAGTTCTTTAGAGTGTATAAAAGATTCTTAAAGGGTTTGTTCTGTTTGGCTGGTGAAAAAGAATTAGTTCAATTTATAGCAGACAAGATTGATTGGATAGTTTGAAAAAATTCTAAATGTCAGTGTGATGAAGAAATCAGAATCTATATCTTAGAATGTTAGGGAGAGCTCTGCAGATTATAGTCTACATATTTGATCCTGTGTAAGTATAGAGACCTAGAAGGGCTAATTTTTTTTTTTTTTTAAATTTCTTCCTTTTTTTCTTTTTCCTTTTCTTCTGTGAAAATGTATGCATTCTGGTTTGTCCTCTGTGTAATTAATATGACCAAAAACCAGATGGAACTTACTTTGATTCCTATAAAGGTAACTTAATATGACTATGAATATTCAAATATTATTATTTGGTTTAGATTATGCCCTGCCTACCATTCCAGTAACACATAAAAGAGATTTAAAATGTTGCATTCTACAGAGATGACTCTCCATGAGAAGAGTACAGGTATTTTTCCATGAATTGTCCTAGACAGCAGAGCTGCAGAGAGCAGGTGCAATTGAAGGAACTAGGCTGGTGGTTCTTAGATGATGGTTCAGACTATATTCAGCTGAAGTCAAATGCAGTGTAACAGTTTAAGATTCTAGCAAAGTCCTGCTTTTGTGGAGAGATCTTTGAGGCTCTCTAGCAAGGCAAAATTTCTTAAGCTGGTACTCAAAGAAAGATAAAAATACCGATCAGTTAATTTGACTCTTTGCTCATGAGCAGACTGAATGGTCTGCTCTCCTCTGTCTTCCTCTCCTTCTCCACCCTCAATAGCCAGGAGAGAAATGGGTTAGACACAATTCAGTATGTCTATCACCTGAAACTTATCCTAGGATTTTTACTGCTGCTTTTCTTTTCTAACTTGAAGTTATTTAAATACGCCTGAAGAGTGAACCATCAGATCATTAGAATGTAGGTATATGTCCACCTACTTCAAGCAAAAGCTCTATGTGTAGACATTCCCAAGTTTTAGTTCTTAGCATCACTTTATAAGATGTTCCTTTCAGCTTTACCCTGTATATAGATATAAAGTTCACTTGTCTAGACAGAAAGGAGGATGCTTTTAATCTTTCTGTGCCATTCAGTAGCTGCAGCTGCAGATAATCACTGATGCATTTGTTTTGGAAATATCTTCAGAGCTTCTTTGAGATGAACAATACCCAAGAGATTCTAAGTAACTTCTTTCTAAGCAAAATCACATCACATCTAAACTGTGTTCAATGTCTCCTTCAGACTGATTATGAGAGAGTAGATAAATCTAAAATGTATGAACAGGTAACTTTCGACGGGAAATTAGAACTGGTTTAATAAGTATGTACTACAGAGAAGAAAACACTATGAGAAGAAAATATTATTTACCCTCCAAGTAATTGCATTAGAAAGACAACCAAAATGGTTATAGGACTGTGTTAGAAACATGTGGATTAAGTCTGAGTTCCATTTGTCCATGACAGGAGATAGAAATCTGACAAAAGTCATTATCAGTTATAGTATTTTACAACCTCAGAAGGAGGAGCCAGGTAGTTCTTCTGTGAAACAGTTGTGAGATCCTTAGAATTTGTCACTTAAGGACTGAAGATGATAAAGGAATTCTTGAGGAGCTCAATACTTTTTTATCTTACTGAGTACATAAGCTATACTGTAGGATGAAACAAATACCTGGATGGATGAAGGAAGAGCAGTGGGCATTGTCTGCCTTGACTTCAACAAGGCTTTTGACACAGACTTACAGCATCCTCATAGGCAAAGTCAGGAAACGTGGATTTGTTGAGTGGATATTGAGGTGCTTTGAGAACTGGCTGAACGACAGATCCCAGAGGCTTGTAATCAGTGGCACAGGGCCTGGTTGAAGGCCTGTCACTGGTGGTGTCTTCTAAAGTTCAGTGCTGAGCCCAGAATTCTTTGCCTTAATTCATTGATGACTTGGATGAAGGGGAGATGCCTCCTCAGCAAGTTCACTGGTGACATAAAGCTGGGAGGAGTGGCCGATACCCCAGAGGGCTGTGCAGCCCTTCACAAGGACCTCAGCAGGTTGGAGAGATGGGCGGAGAAGAACTGTCTGAGATTCAACAAAGGCAAATGAGGGTCCTGCAGCTGGGGAAGAATATCCCCATGGACCAGCACGGGCTGGGGGCTGGCCCGCTGGAAAGCAGCTCTGTGGAGAAGGACCTGGGGGTCCTGGTGGACAACAAACTGTCCATGAGGCAGCAGTGTGTCTTTGTGGACAAGAAGGCCCATGGTGTCCTGGGCTGCACTAGGAAGAGCATGGCCAGCAGGTCGAGGGAGGTGATCCTGCTCCTCTGCTCAGCCCTGGTGAGGCCTGAGCTGGAGTGCAGTGTGCAGTTCTGGATGCAATTCCATGCAATGTGCTCTTAAGATGACCCACTGTGGTCCCTTCCAGCCCCATTCTGTGATTGAAGACATGATAAATGCCCTATTAAGTCTATGGATGTAAAATCTCACAGTTTCTATCTTCACATGGAGGAACCTGTCTAGCAGTTTTTGAGCAAAACTAGAAGTATTATAGTTTATACTTTCTAAGTTTTGCTCATCATTTGAAAATCAGTAGCATATTCTGTCTTGCTCAAGGTTACAAATTCAATGTTGTGATAATAGCAGTTCTCACCCTCTCCCCTTTGGACAGCCTTTCTAGTTTTTCAATGCCTGTTACAATATATGAATGTCATGCCTGTTTCTTTTCTTTAACTGCTGGTCTCAGTAATGCTGTATAGAGAGGAAACATTTATTTGGTAATTCTACCCACTGTAATTTCGTTGTGCAGCAGCCTTTTAGTGGGAGTTCATGCTCAGTTGTTTGTCCATTATTTGTATTAGCACGTTTTCCCTAATAGGCTTACAAAAATACTTCTCTGCTTCTCTTATCTCCTGAGCTCATCTGTAAAAATCAAGTAATTTTATCAGGTCATCTGAATTAGGCCGACTGAAGAGCTATCTGGTAGCCCAGAGTACTCTGTTGTGCAGAGGAGCAATGCTGAGCATTACAGAAGTGCTGCCCATTTTAAGTATTGAATGTAATAAAAAAGTTGTACTTGACAGACTTCCAAAGATCTGAGACCTGCCTAAAGGAATTCATAAGGATGAATCTAATCTAATAATCATTTCTTAAAGTTGATATACATGGAACTGGCTTCATGCTCTCCTTATGGTTTCTCATTGATCTGGGAGATTGAGTGAGACAAAATTCTATCTGCTTCAAGTAAAAGCAGAGTTTTCATGTGCCTAAAACAATTGGGTTTGCCCTTCCTTCAAGGGATAATTAAAATATGCTCAAGACCTTAAATGGCCAGGTTTTTTTCTCCAGCCAGTTTCCCCACTTGGCTTCTCCATAGTCCAAACAGCCTCCATCAAATGTATCACAGAGGAAGTTCTGTAGCTCATTTGCCAAATGATTTTTACCTCCAGTCATATGAACAAGTCCCTAAATGTTTTCTGCCTTACTTGCACTTCAAGAAAAGAATTTTGTCAACCTACGAAATTCCTTGGCAGTTTGTAGCAAAATGGCTAATATTGCATGTGTCCTTTGGCTGTTTAAGCTTAATGACTCATAAACCTATAGCAACGATTTCATCTGTCTGAAGCAAACCCGTAGCAGCAGACTGTGCAAAGCAGAACATAAGAAAATGTCTTTTTTAAGCACTTAGTAACTTTCAACTCTAATAATTTTTACATCTTGGCCCAAAGCAGTCTCCTGTAACCTCTTTAAAAGCTCCATGTCGGCTTTATCTACCAATAGTAGTTACACTCAGAACAAACACGTCTTCTCTTATCATGCAGTTACCAAATTCATAGAAGGAAATTTCTTCTTTTTGCTCTTGCAATGCCCTGTGGTAGCCTGAAATTAAGAAGTTTATGAACTAATCAAGTTACTGCAAAAGTTGTTCCAGAACTAGTGGCTGTGCAGCCCCTCTGCTGTGTCTGGGCTGCTAAGTATTGTTGAGGGGAAAGGGTTGTTTGTTTGTATGGCAGCTGCAGCCTGAGTGTTCCATCTCCTTTTTCAGTTCTACTACTACTTTCAGAATTAGTTCTTGTACTTCCCTGTGGTGCAAGGATACAGTACTTGAAGCTTGCTAGCCAGGAACCTCTATCTAAACAACTTTAGGGATTTTCTCTACTCATGGGATCTGTAACGTGGATATATGATGTTTGCTGAAATAAGAAACTTCATCATTGGTTATGGAGGTTTACTAGAGCCTTCATTTTCAGAGTTAAAGTTTGTTTTTACTATTATTAAATGTACTAAAACTTTCCTTTAGGAAAAGAAGTGAAAATGTTAGAAAATATTTTTTTAAAGGTTCAGAAGAAAAGCTATGCCCTTTGTGCTCTGTTTCGTTATGTTTGCTGTCTGATGTCTGAAAACAAATACATAGGACACGGGTTCAGAAATCTTGATCATGTTTCAATCTAGACAGTATCTCAACTGATTAAAAGTTGTTTCTATGTGTGTCTTAAACCTGCATTTTAAAATTGTCCACTCTGCTTTTGACTTCAAATTAATGCCAATTTTAAATTCTTCATATTTTTCCAATTGCGATTTTTAAATCCCGTTGTCTTAATAACTTCCATTCTCCAGTAGTACAAGAAAGAGCCTTAATACATCCCATCAGCCGGCAGATGTTTCGCCAATTCCTGGGAAGCCAGGCCTCATTATGCAGAAGGATTGCCTGGGAAGACAAACAGTGCAATGTCTAATGTTACCTCTCTTCCTCCTCCTTTCCTTGAGCATTTATTGCTGAGCACAATGTTATGGTATGGAATATCCCTTTGGTCAGCAATGCTGGCTGTGCTCCCTCCCAACTCTTTTCTATCCCCAGCCTTACTTGCTGGGGTGGCAGAGCAGGGAAAGAAAAGGCCTTGATGTTGTGTAAGTACTGTTCAACCATAGTGAAAACATTGGTGTGTTATCAATCACAAATACAAAACACAGCAACTGTGTTGCAGCCAGCTGCTGTGAAGAGAGTCAGCTCAATCTCAATCAGAGTTAGTACACATATGAATAATATTACAATTGTAATCTTTTTCCTTTTGCATTTGGAAGGAATATAGACAAGCTTCCAGTGTGTCTGGGTATATTCAGGACCAGAACAAAATGACTTTTATAGAAGAAGTATGAAAATTGAGTATGTACCAAGTACTGTCACAGTCTCAGAATTAAGTACCATTAGACTTCTTTCTGTAATCATTTGTACTAATAATTAGTAAGAATAGGTTGGAGTAGAATGTAAAATGTTCATTTGATTGAATATAATTTTACAGCCCATCATTTGCTTTGGAATTTAATGGCACAGCAACCCAGCTTCCTGGTCAATATTCTATTTCTTAAAATCACAGTCCAAATTATTTTTAAAAGCTTCATGTATAATGATAGGGATTTCCTTGAGGGATTATGCTGCACACCTCTCTGGCTTTGCATTTTGTCTTCTCATCCAACCCAAATCCACCACAGCTTCTAGTTGCATTCTCTAGTCTTAATCTTGCCTTACTTGATCTTCTAACTTCAGGCTTCTTTTAGAGGGGTCTTTTCATGGCATTTGCTATTTTCGTTACCTTTCCACTCTCTGAGGATCAATGACTCTCAAAACTCAAACAGCTTCTTCTAAGCCTATTTTGCCACCTCCAGTCTTCATCCAAATCTCAGCTAACCTGACTCTTCACCTGACTTCATTCTTTCAAACTTTAGTCTTTTTTTCTGTTTATATACTAATCTTTTCTGGGTATATAAAGGGTGTTGTCTTCTCATAGTGTCTACACTATGAAAAATATTTTTTTTTTTATGTCTGCAGGTAAAGAATGGTCCAGTCCTGATCTTAGCTTAAACTGCATTTGTTAAGACAATGCTCTGAAAATATTATCTTACTACTCAGTAATGTTTGAAGTGTGTTTCTGCATACTCAGAAAAGAAAATAAGAGATAAGGACTTACTAAAAAAATCAAGAATAAACAGAATACCTATTTATATTACTGTAAACCTCGGATGTGCTTAAATCTTGACTATTTTATTAACTTCTAATAGGGGTATTGTATGGATGATAAGATGAAGCAGAGATTTGGAACAGCTTCCACATAAAGAAGTTAAATAGACTAGAATTTTTCACTTTAAGTAAGAAACAATATATGCTGGAGGTTTACAGAATGAATAGCATTAAAAAAAAAGTCAGAGGCAATTATTCACTGTTTTTCACAGATCAGAAATTGTGACAAGAAAAAAACAGAGCAGCAGATTTAAAATCAATAAAAGTACATACTTGTTCAAGTGTAGCAGAACTGGATGTTTCATAATTAGTGTAATATCATATGGAAACCTGGAGTATAAATGATAGATACAAATAAAGGAATTAGGCTGATAGACCTACTATGGCTGTTAAAGCTGGTGATCTGCATACACCATCTAGGTCATGAAAGCTCCTCAACCAAAGGCAGCAAAAAGTAGTAAGTGTGTACCAGGAAACAAATCATGTTCTATGTCAGGTGTTTATTCCCTAAGCACTTGTTTCTTAGCACCAGAAACATCATATTGAGTTGAGTGCACATTTAGACTGAACTGTTATGGCCATTTTTACATACTTCTTTCAGGAGTAGTACTTTCGTAAATAGTTGAGCACCCACAAACATGAAAAATTTTTCCATTGCGTGAGCAAAAACTTGTCCTTCAAAGTAGAGCAGGTTTCCCTGTCATGACTAAACTTAAATTTGGAACTCCCAGTAGTGGAGGTAAAAAGTCATCTCAACAAATGGCTTTTGGTAATTTACTACATGATAGAAAATCTCACTCCTCTAATCTCACAATTAAAAATTATTAAATGATCTTCTGAACTGGTCTGAAAAACAATTGTGCGCTGACCCCTGGACATGATTCTTTTTGTACAAAAGGCTACATTTTGTCTAAAATATAAATACTTGAAGGAATGCCTTTTTTAGTGAAGGTGTCTCTGAAATTTGTGTGCTTATTTGCAGTTTAGATTAAGTTAGCAGGAGGATTGGATGATCTGCTACTGAAATATTATAACAGAATAGAGATTAAAAGGAAGACGTTGCTGCACATCTTAGGTCCGACCCTGAGATACAGAAAATTGCTATGCGCAGATGTGTTCATGCTTTTATGCAATATTATTCACTGCATTTGAATTCTGGATTGCTTTCTTAATTAGAATTGTCCTGCCATAAGTTTTATGGGGGACTCTTATAATCACTTTTTAGCACTGTACAGCAGAAATCTATACAGATGGTGGTTTAAGAGAGAGAAGTATAGTTATCCCACAGTAATTCTTGAGTTTTTTTCATGTACACTTTTCTCACTTTCTTTTACTACAGCTTGAATTTTACCATGGATTCTTCACTTACCCTTTTTTCCTTTATCCATGCTATCATATAAACATCACAAGGGTATAACCAGGACTTAAGTATATTTTTATGGATGAAGACAGCATTGAAGCTCAAAACGGACATATTAAGGCTTCAAAAATTACCTCAAGTGATTTTCCACAGACAGTTATGTCAAAGAAACAGTTATACGGCAGCAATAATGCTTCCCTTTATAGCCTTACTAATTCTGTTCTAAGCTTTTTGCTTTTTCCTAAACTACAGCATCGCTCTTCTTACCTCCAGTTTCATCCCCTTCCTTGTATTCTAACAGAAATTTTTACTCTATTAAAATGCTATTTTGTATTACATATTGCTTTCAGATACAAGAATGTATGTATCTTTTCTATATTTGTGATTGGAAGTACAGTGCAGCCTTTTGAAATTCGTTATTGGTGTCATTTTCAGATAGGTGTTTGATATAGAAAATACACGTTGCTCTGGAGTGAGTGTGATTTGACTGACATAATGGTAGCACCTCTTTAAAAAATGTGCATTCAGGTTCTTTTTTTCCTTAACCCCTCTTCATTCAGTATTTTTCTCATTGTCACAAGCATTCTACACAGTTAATGTGCTCTATGGCTTAGTATAATATGTGGGAATGTTCAGTGGCAAGTGTTTAAAAACAGAGTAGGTCGTGGAGGGACTGTTAAATGTGGGAATGCATAATTGGAACATCTTCATTTTAAGGAAGCATGTAATTATTACTTACAAGGTGGTGATTTCTAGTTTAATATGTCTAAAATGTGTTCCATTTTTCCAAAAGATGCGCTAAAAGATACAAGTGTGCACTAAAGTAAAGTATTTAAAGTATATAAAGTAAAGTAATGTATTTAATGTATTCTTTCCTCTTTTTTTTTGCTAACTTAAGAAAACCTGATTCTAACAGAGCTGGGAAAGTCATTCACTATATAGATTGCAAATAATCCAAGAAATACATTAATATCTAATTTCGTTTTGGCTTTCATATCCAGAAAATAGAGGGCAATGTCATTGAGAGATATTTACCACTGTATTTCTGGGATGGCTGCAGGATTCAGGACTGAGAAACAGTGTGTGGTACCACGTGCAGCTGTTGTGTCCATTTTGTGCCTGGAGCTCTAGTTGTACCCGCATTGTTGGCATTTTGTTCAGGAAAATCTGTATTGTACCTACCCTATTGCATTTGCAATTCTGTGAAAATTAGGGAATAAGATTTGAAAAAGTTTTAATTTAACCTATCATAACAGTTTCATACAGTTTAGAACTTCATCTTCATCTAAACATGCATGAATTTCAGGGGAAGATCAGAGGCTTCAGGGGTATTATCCTGTAGTATTTCTGGCTTCTGTTGCAGAGTTGAAACCATAAAGAAAATTTCAGGAAGGTATTTGAGTTTTGAATAATCTTGTAACTAAAACTCTTCAGAGCAGTTTTCATAGAGTAAGCAACAAAACCCAGATAATACTCTTCCCAAATGGGGTGATGCTTATCCAGTCTTCCCCATCCAGAGGTGGATCAGCTTGGTTTTGTTCTTATATGAGCTTGCTTTCCACCAAGCTACAATAAATACCCTTACTCAAAATCCATCTAAAATGGCTCTCAGAATCTTTACTTTCAAAACTGACATGAGCATAGTTACAATAAAGTATTTTAAGTGTATAAGAAAGTTCATGTGTTCAGACAGTATTCTTTGAGTACAGTTTACTTTTACATTCAATTTTTCAGAACCTTTCAGCATTGAATCCCTTCTGAAAACAGGAATTTTCCAGAAAAATGCAAAGAAATACAGTTAATTTTTTTACTACTTCTTCCTGGCTTAAGAAGGAATGCTGCCTGCCATGAGCCTTAGGCAAATAGCTTTTCAAGGGCAATTCTGTGTGTGAGGGGATGAAGCAACACACTTCACAGACTGATTCATATTTTTAACAGTATGCTCTGTATTGTTTTTTAGAAGCTAACAACCTTAAAAATACATCCTCAAAGAATGAATTTGTGACCAAAAGCTGAGTAAGATTTAAAGATAATGTTTGTGTTCAAATAGATGGAGTATCTGTGTGTACTTCATTATTTGCTAATGCTTATACAGGCATTAGTAATAAATGAGCTAGTAAAGATTTAGAGATTTCAGTACAATTTTAAATTTTTAATTCACATTTTTTCAAATAATTCAGTTTTATGTTGTGAAAGAATTTTGGGAAGTGTGTTTTAAAAAAATCAAAACTGAGCAGACTTCTGCCCTTTTTGCTAGTGTCTCAAATGCCTTTGAGAAGTGTGTCTGCTTCAGCCTGCATGGTTGAGCAGAACATTTTGAAGATATGTGAGGCAAAAATGCCCCCAAGTTTTTCTAAATCTAGTAGAAAATGACATTATCAGTTCAAGGTTTTGTTCAGAAATCCCAGTGATAACAGTGTGTTCCACGTTTAGGAAACTGGTTTTTTGTTTGTCTTCCTTCAGGAGTTCCTCTTGTCCTGCCTTCTGCAGTTCTGCCTTTTAATATCTTTAGCCAATTTATTATATATGCTGAAAGAAAGGGTTTCCTTATGGATTTTTTACAGTTCTTGAACGTTTATGATGCTCGAGACCTCTGATATAAGATAAAATTTTCTTTGGATTGAAACCCTTTTTTCCCCCAGTTACTGGTTTTATCATCTTTGATTTGGTACTATTATTTTCATTGCATAAATAAGGAAGTAAACAGTTATGTGAGCAGTGCAATGACTGCAGCATGTATATACATAAACTATTTTTAAAACTCAGATAGTATTCCTATATTACTGAGAGTAACCTTTCCAGGAAGGTTGTGTCATAACTTTTTATTTCAGCCCCACCACTGTTACCAGTGTCCAAGCTTTTCATTAGCTCGCCAGCTTGGGTATTTCTTCATAGCTTAATACACTGACTTACTGTGAAGGGATAGCTGTAATCTGTGCAAAGTTAGTAGTACTTAGAAATGCTTTCTTCTTATTATTTCTCTAATGCAGCAATGATTTATCTTAAAATTTGTTTCTGTGTCATCTTAGCTGAAGATTGCAATCACTTTCATTCCCCAACACAGAATTGATTTAAGCTTCCGTTTTTAACAAGGTCTTAACACCCTTTAGCTTCAGATGATGTTCCTGCCCAAAACCTCATGTTATGTGGAAAAACAGCTCTAAAATGAGAGATTATTATTAGTTCCTTTTATTTATCATAGGGATGGATCTTTATTCTTCACATAATTTCCTTCTGTCAATCTCTCCCTCAATGTTGCTCTTCATTTGATGCAGTGGTCTGTATATACAGAGCTTTCTCAAGACTGAAATTTTGATGCTACTTTGGTATATGAAATGGTGGTTTCTTTGTACTATTTCTGTTCTTCTGCACAGGATGGGACACTAGCTGAATATTTTTAACAGAAATTAGATTCCCAGACTATTAGCAGCCCTAAGACCAAGCTTTTGTGTTGCCCTGTCCTCTGTAATTCTGTTCAGACAGTTTACAGAAGGATTATGTTGGAATCGTCACTGGAGAAAAAAGAAGAGATAAATGAAACATCAGTAATCGTTAACGAGAAATTATTCAGGCTCATTAAGAGCAAGTTTTGAAATCTAATGTATTTGGACAAGAACTGTAAGTGTATCCACAAAGAGGTAGGCATCTGCAGTTTTTACAATTACAGTGTTACAAAGCAATATGTATTTCTTAAAGGATCAGACCACTGACAGCTTTATGACAATGAGGTTTGTACACATTTGACTGCTTCCAGAAGTGATGTCTTTTCCTTCAGCAAAGTTGGACTCCATACTGGTATATGGCCTTCCTGTCTCAGCAAAAGCTGCTCTTGAGGAGAGACTTCCTCAGAAAATGTTTTGACATTCTGTTTTTTTGGAACAGGAGTGAATTATCAAATAATACATTCAAATATATCTGCACCATTTGGGTTTTACAGCTGTTTCTGTTGCTGCTTCATTTTAAAACACATGGAAGAAAATTCTAACTGAAGTTATTGATCATTAGCCTATGTTGTTCCTGTGTTCAGCTCAGCAGCAGGTCTGCCTCTTTTCCTTCTTTTGAGGGTGCTGTTGTAACAATCTTACAGGATAAAATAAGCCATCTTCTGCAGTAGCTAGTTACAGGAGGAAAATCTCACAATCACTGGAGGAAAGTGATGTACTGTATGTTCCTCAGCCTTGAGAAAAGGAAGATTGAGATTTGAAGGGTTTTGTGCTCAGCAGAGGCAAGAGACTGGTCTTGGTAAAATTGTTAAAAATGAGTTGTTCTCACCAGAATCTAATAATCTTGACTCTTTCTAAATTGTTTCACAGCTATAGATCATGCTTTCAGGTAGTAGAAAGTAAAAATTTTTCTGACCAGTACTGTTGATTAATTTGTAAAAGGAATGCTGTGTCATGAAATAAGACAAGTGTTTGTTTTACATCTGTTGTTAATATAAAAGTCTAATAGTGGGATGGGTTGGCAAGTGTTGTTCCGTTTTTCGGGTGGTAAAAAATTGAGGCAGACACAGCAATAGCAGGGAAAAGGGTATTTACCTTGGTTTTACTAGGATCCTTGGAGCAAAGCCCATTACAGATGGAAATACGGCAGAAAGCACCTGGGCCCCCCACTCACACATCCAAGCGCAGTGAGCCCAAGCACGGGTCCACAGGTACAGGAACAGGCTAAGCCCCTGAGCGAGATCCCTGGTATACCATTTTTATGGACTTCACAAATTAGCATATCAATCTAAAATCCCCAATAAGAAATGTGATAGATTAAGTAACAGTACTCCTACCCTAGTCAACCCCCCCAATGAAATTCCAGTCTCGTTTACAAAATATGTTCCAGAGAAAGAGACCCATCAAGGTTGGAGCCTACAGCTCTGAGATAGTGTAGAGCTGTTGATGTCTTACTGCATGTGTTTCGTCTTCTTGCTTGGTAGGACCCCCAAACTAAGCTACATACCAGACTACAAGAGTTATAGATATGTAGGACTAGGGAACAAGGGATATGTGTAAAGGGTACAAGGAATAAGTGTGAAGGGTATAAGGAAAGGGAAAAGGGTTTAAAATGTATTAAGGGTATAAAAATGGTTTAAAAGGGTATAAAAGAAAAGACCTAAAAAACCGTCAGGCATCAGTGTGGGTGTGGATTAAGGGAGGAAATACTGAATGGATAATTTAAGTTAAATTTAATATGCCAGTGTGATCAAGTGAAGCTAAAAGTACTGAGAAAACACAAGCAAGTCCGTAAGGAAGAGGAAAGCAGATGAAGTCAGCAATAAATACTTTGTACTTGGCCAGTAAAAATGAGTGAAATGTTGAACATGAAATGAAACCGGCAAACCAAAAAATTGATTATTCTATTTCAGGTCCAAGTTTTTATAAAACCTTTCACTAAGGAACTTCAGTAAAATTTTATGATGCACAACAGTTTTCATTTTAATTGAATTACATATTTAATTGAAAAAGAGTCATTGAAAATTTGTCAAGTGGCTCTTTCCCAATTTTAATTTGAAATATCTCAAATTGGTATACATTAGTTATATTTGCTACTAACAACTGTTCATTTACATCATTCTCATGCAGCAACACAGTTTCCAATTAGACTGTTACAACATGCAACATATTTTATACATTTTATATTTAAATTATGTAATTAATTTACTTATTGA
Organism: Dasyornis broadbenti; assembly: GCA_013397935.1. Taxonomy (NCBI): domain Eukaryota; kingdom Metazoa; phylum Chordata; class Aves; order Passeriformes; family Dasyornithidae; genus Dasyornis; species Dasyornis broadbenti. The sequence goes on along the minus strand of VZRN01003663.1, from coordinate 2,604,083 downwards.
CTTGTTAATAGTTTTTGACAAATAAGGACAAGGAAGTACTCTACTCTGAGCTGGCTGGTTGTAAGAGAGATGTCTGTAGCACAGTGCTGAGTACAAGCCAATATGCTCTTCTCTCAGCATGGTTTATTAGTTGTGGCTCAATGCCTCACTCACTGTGGTACAGAGTTGGCTGTGATCTCATGTGGGATGCTGATATAGCTCCCTGAAAATAACAAATAGACCCAAGGTTTTGGCTGGTTTCTTTTTTTTTTCTTCTTTCTTCTCCTACGTTTAATATTTCAGTTGTTAATACAAGCTCTGAGAATTCTGCCAGAAGAAGGTAGTAAACATTTTTATAAACAAGTAGCAAGCTTGCATTATGATGCATCATTCAATATCTGTCACCAGCCTTTGTTCAGAGTTAGGGTTATGATTTTAATTTACTGTAAAATCAGAAGATTTCTAGTGCCTTGTACTTTCTTTAGTGCAATTTAATGCCAGACTGTGTCATGGATTGAATTGCTCTGTAAAAGAGAATTCTCCAATAACATGAAAGCTTTCCCTGATGTATTTCTGTGTTATAGCTACTTACTCAGCTAATTTTAGAAGGGGGAGAGATTGTGGGGAGGGAAATGGTTCGAAGACTTTTATTCTGTGTTTTGCTCATGTAGGTATCACTGCAGTTCTGAGGTTGAAGATGAGCTGGGGCAAGAGTAGAAATGCTGATAATGCTACAATACTGGTTGAATTTATCAATGTGAACTCAACGAGAAATTTTAAAATCTACCTGTAGAGTTTTATGTTTTAATGGCATATGTGGCAGAAGTGGAGTCACTGTGTTTCACTGTAAAGATCTGGCCTCTATGGAGTAAAGATCAGCTGAACTGTGAGCTAATCAATGGATATGACAGAAGGATAACCTTGGAATGAATATGTTTAGGTATCAGGCACTCAACTTTGACTTACTTTTATTTGTAAAAGGCTTCTCCCACATTTCATATATTCATTACAAATGGTTTTGTATTCAGTGCAAGTGGGTTTTGGACAAATTATTATATAAGACTTGTGAAGGTGAATCAGTGAGGGAATGTCTCTACTGAATATTTGCTTTCCCTTAAGTAAGGTGAAGAAAGATATTATGTTTTTCATACTAAAACATATGTAAAATAAGCTTCAGAACATGAGAAGTCTATTTTTTTTAAAAAGCCATTTATTATAATTATTGTCTGATTTATGAAGCCAGCTAAATGTGCACTGGTAGTCATGTTTCTCAGCTTTGAAGAACACTGCTGAATTTGGAGAAGCGTGCCTTCTTAGCGGCTTAAGGTATAGAGACACTGCAGCTATGAAATGTATCTTGACACTTATCTAGGGTAACATTATGCATCAATGAGCATTTAAAGTCAGGTGATGTGGCTGGAGGAAATAGGAGCTAAAGCGTTGGCTGCTGTTGTGGAAGGATAGCATCACTATTTGTCCTGACATGTTTTGGATGAAAATATAGCTGACAATATAGTTTATGTTAAAATAACCTAGTAAAATCTACCCATGATATTCTGCTGGATGGATGGGAGGGGGGATATTTATAAGATACAAAATCTGGAGTTTTCTTTTAGTTTGTAAATGATCTTTGGTCCACCAGCTTTCTAGATACACCTTTTAAATGGAATAGATGAGCGTATTAATTTGTTTGATTTGATGGATTTGAACTGAACCTTTTTCTCAGGATAGGCCTTTCATTCTTCCATTACTTGACCTGATGGCACCACCCACCTACCTCTGAGCTCTTTGATCACAAATGCAATTCCAAAATAGAATAAAACCTTGTAAAGCAATTACATTCTGGCATTATCAACATAATATGATATTGCAGTTTAACCAGAGGTTAAGGTCCTAAAATGTATTCTGCTGACATTATCTATAGTGGTTTTTCTATGAGTTCTTTAAATTTTCACTCTTAATCTAATGCCAGAGTTTAGCTCAGTTCCTAAGTTTAGGTATCACTTAAACTGATTTCTGTACAGACTGGGATAATTTCTGGGCTTTTTTAACTAGCTTTTTTGGTTATTACTGTTACAGTCTAAAGGGTGAGGGTATTTAGTGCTAGTTCTGGAAGGAAAAGGCAGGTTTCATAATAATAATTGCTTGTTTGGAGCGAAATAGTAAATCATGATTTGGCAAGAAAATTGCTGTTTCTTACAGTGATTTATTCATAAAGCCCAGCTATCTCTGTACACAAACATCATGTATTTGTTTTTTATATCATTATCTGTGAGAGTCATGCATACACTGTGCTGTCCTCGCTACCAGTTTGCAGGTAGACTTGCCCTAACCATCTTTGATTTCCTTTCTGCACCAGGCTCAGGAAGGACTGTGGGAAGTGTTAGCAATGTTAGTGTTGTCACCTTAGTAATTTGCCTATTGATAGTCAGGAATTTAGCCTTTAAACTAATATAATTGGGTTCTGGGAGTATAGTCTAAGCCAAATCCGTGGTGCTTAATCTTTTCCAGTGTGATTCTATGATCATGATTTACACAGTGGCTATTTCAGATGCCTACAAACACATCTAAGCTGTCTGTGATATTTGCTGGTACGATTCCAGGTTGAGCATTTTTAAAGACTGTTCTCCAAGTGCGTGAAATTGATTGTGAGAAAAGGGAGACTAGCACAAACATGCTGGAAAATGGAAGATCCCTAATGCTTTAATTAAAAAAAAAAAAAAAAAAAAAAATTGGGGGGGGTTATAATTTCCAAATACACTGATAAGTGGCAGAGAGTTCTAGACTAAATTTCTGATTTGAACAAGATACCGTTCTCCTGTCACTTTTGCTATATTTATCTAGACAAATTGACCAGGCCTCCTTGACATGGAATATACATGCCAGTGCTCAAGGAAGTTACCTATTTTATAGAAATGTAAATTCCAGGATTCCTCTTATCTGTTCTCCCTCCTGTGCTGGAGCAGAAACTGAGGAAGAGATCAAATCTCTACCTTATTAATGTTCTTCAGCTTGGGGATTGCTGGAGACATGTTGAAGTTCTGGGGCATGTAATGGTCACTGTCACCCAAAGGAATGTGATAGTAAGTACTGTAGTGTACTCAGTAACCTTGCAGTCGTATCTTAAAGTCATATTTATAGGGGGAGCAATAAAAAGAGAGAAGGGCTTCAGAAGATGGAACCAGAGGGGATTGTTCTATCTAACTATTATTTTTGCTTTTAAGACACCATCATACAGAATAGATGGAAGGAAAACATTGCTGATAGTGACTGACAAGGTAAATTAAAGCTGCAAATAAGGAGGAGTAAATAGTTATATTTTGCCAATGGATTATGTTTGTGCAAGCTATTTAAAAATTAAAAGTAGTAATTATTTTTGGGACCTGAAAGGACCAAAATGCAGAAATACATTTAATCAAAGCGTTCTTAAGTTGTCCATGATCCTCGTGTCCCCAGCTTCCCATGTTTTTGGATATTGAAACAAAAATAGCTGAGACAATACATCAGTGGTTTTTAAATTAATCTAGAAACTTTTGTTGACATTTAAATGATCAGATGCAAAGAAAAAGGGAGTGACAACTACAGAAAACAAAAATGAGTTCTAAAAACCCATATAATCAATAATATTTGAAGAACAAAGAAGTACATTTCAGTATCTTAGTTTGAACCATACAGACATATTTTAGAAGCAGCTGTAAAATATGGATGATGACCACTTCAAAAGTAACTAAGTTATCTGGAATGGAGATAACTATGTGAGACATGCAATAAAATCTCACTTGCAGCATTGTCAGTAATACTATTTCTCTATAGAAAGTTCCTTCAAGGTATGAAGACAGATAGATCAAATGTGGAGTTGTTTTACTCCTATGACTCCAGTCTGTGGCTAAACAGATTTTTCTTTTTCCCTTTCACATTCCCCTGCACAGAGCATACACTGAGAAAACTCCCTTTGAGTCAGATCACTGTTTTAAACAGAATTTAATTCACCCATTTAGGCCATACAGGGCAATATATGTATATGTATACAAACACAATAATGTATGAAGAAAAAAGAAAACTAGCAAATTCTGCTTCTGAATTTAACTGTGTGGAGAAAAACAGACATAACAAGATTGCCACTAGTTATTTGCTGGATCACACTCATGCTTAACATCTCTCTGGAATGTGGTGGAGAAAAATGAAGGGTTAGAATTTCCAGAAGGTGAATTATTGTGTGAACAAGTCTGTTAGCCTTTCTGGATGCTGCTTGTCTCTGAGACTCCTCTCACATTCTTGTAATTTCAGTATCATAGCATTACTATTTTTTTTTTTTAACAAGTTATTTAAAAGTTCTGGAGGTCATCCATAAGCCTTGTGATTTAAATTTGTAAAGAAAAAATTTTATCTAGAATCTGAAATGATCAGACCATTCCCACATATTCTCCACATCTTATTCTTTCCAAGTTGGAGTCATCCTGCTCTCACCTTTCGTTCTTACTGATTTTTTTGCGAATGAAGATATTTTCTGGATGTCTTTTTGCCTAATAGAAAGTACTGTGACTGCTCTTTTCAGCCTTTGATCTCCCATTCATTCCAGCCTGTTCTCCAACATCAAGCGTTCCTCTATTTCTGGTTGCATTTTCTGGGTTTATGTATCTCAGTCAAACTTCCTCTCTCTAAACCAAACACTTAATATTTTTTAACCTTGGCATAAGCTGGCACATGGACATTGTGTGTCTAACCGTGCTTCACAAGCATGTTCACATGCTTGAGTTTCTGAAAATGGAAGAGAAAATATATTCTAAAGATATTGGTAGGAAAATCGTGGTATTGTAATGGAATGTGAGCAGCATATAGATGGGAAAAAGCCTGAAGGTTTCATGGTGAAGTGCCATATTTTTAAAATTCATTTCTTGTTGGATCAGTCTGTAGGGGAGGTAGACAATGTTAATTCATACAAAAATTAGCTTTGCAGTTTCTACTAGTTGTGGGTCAACTTATTCTCATAGGAGGAATCTTCTTAATACTTGATTCAGATGGTCTCTATTTTACATTTGGGTAGGAGCAAATAGAGCTCAACTGAAATGATAGGAGTGTCAACTAAAATAGCTTTATCTGCCTGCACAGGTTTCTAAAAGCTGCTATGGTAATTTACCAGTGAAATCTTTCATTTCCAGATGGATCATTGCAATCCTTATCATATCATCTAAATCCTTTAATTTGCAGTGCCTTCCAAGGTAGGCAAAAGGTCACTCTCCAGCACCCAAAAATTTTGCTTTCAGTTGAGGTAGGTGAGGATTTTCTGACAGGCAGTTGCTAGCAATATGTATGGAAATACTCTGTATCTCTCCTAGGTATGTATTTGCTGGAAAAGATGCAAATACATACTTTGCCCTACCATGGTATTTCCTATAGGACAAGTTAAGATCAACATTTATTATTGTCTTGGCACTTACTATAAATACTTCTTTTCGTACAGTGTTTTAAAGTCCTCAGCCTACCAACTAAATCCCTACATGGATATTAAATATATCTTTCTTTGTCTAAATGGCGAGAGTTTTACTGGTTTTGCGATAATGATTTTTGTCTGCTTCTGCATATTTTTTCTCTCAGGAAATTTCAAATCTTGCTCATGTTGTTTAATGAGCTGGCTGGTCAAGCATCTGATCCCCCGGTGGGAACTTTCAAAGTCACTGAACACATTTTTACTTAAATCTAGCTGACATTTCTGTCTGTTTGATTTAATGTATGATTTCCATATTTAGATTACCAATCAGATGGAGTACAGTACAATCATTTCTCTGCACTATAAACACACATGTGTCCTGCATGGAAGTGGGCTCTTTTGCTGCTGGTCCACATGGCAAGAGTGTTTTTAGATTCTGTTGGCATTTGGGAAGATTTTATAAGTCAGTTTTAATTAGAAATAAAATTTTGAATCTGTAGTGAAAATTCTAATTGCAGAATTAGTCTTCAGTACTTTATTCTCAGCCCATTTCAGTTGCTATAATCTGGTAGAACCAGTCTATTACAAATCATGAAGTATTTATTTACAAGTTAAATGTTAAAATCCTTTAAAAAGCTTGATGTTATAATATCCACATTGCTTACACTAAATTCCATTTTATTCAACGGTAGTAAAATATTTGCATGCTTCAGACTCTTGCCATGAAGCATATAAGTATTGATGACAGGACTTTTGAGCAATTATTAATTAATTTGTTTAGTGAAAATCAAAACTTAAATAGTTTCTGCTTCTCATGGAAGCTCAGCATTCCTCCTGAGTTTGCACAGAAGGCACCATCCCATGCTGAGATTGGAAAAAAAATAAATAAAAAATTGCACCACTGAAAAATCCATGTATTCTAGGTATTTTCTCCATCCGGTTTATTTATTTTCGGTGCCAGTGCCTGCAAGCCCAAAAGTTCTTGGTGATGATGCCTTCCCAGCTCCCCTCATGCATCTTTATTAGGCAGTAAGCAAACTGATCAACCCTTTCAAGAGGAGGCAGTCCCTCTATTGAGCTGTCTTTTGGCTGACAGCAGTGTTACCCCAGACTGTCATACAAGGGTGTGCCCTATGCGCTAAGGTAAACCAAAGTTACCCCCTAGAAAACTACACTAAGCTCTGAACTCATGTGGGGCTGCATAACTATACAGAGATGTGTATTTTAAATTCGTATACTTTATAATAGTTCCAACTTTCCTCCCCAAAATTAAATCGAGTCAGATTAATTCTGCTAGAAAGGAAGAGTGGCTCCTGGTCCTGTGATTGCCAAATGACCTACATATGACCTCATCCTTAGTTTTTGACATATGTTGTGGACAAAGATCAGTGTTGTATTCTTTTCCAATAATAGACTGTTGAGGTGATAGTATTTTCCTGCTGGAAGTGTCTGAAAAATTTGCCTCTTCTGATTTAGTCTTGCTTTTCCGGTAGTAAAATCTCGAAGAAAAAAAAACAACGAAGCAACTTTGAATGGTGAAAGAGAAGAATAACATGGCTTTCCTCCTTAAAAATAATGTTTTCATGTAGTTTGCTGCTTTTCTTGGGGAAAAAAAGGCCTGAAAGCAGTGAAAAATGGGGTATACTTGTTACCCTTAAACCATTGATAAGGTAGGGAATAAAAATTTTGGGGTTAATCCCCTCCCCCTTCTTTTTTTTTTTTTTGTGTGTGCAAAGAATATTTGCGACATGGTGAGGCAGAGGGAGAATCCTGTAAATTTGATGTCTTAATCTCAGAGCTGTTGTTCATGAGACATGAACTGACAGAGGGCATGTCTGCAGTAGTTTGATTTCTGTGAGATTTTTGAGTACAACATGTTAAAGATAGCCTAAGATTGGGGAAGGAGGGAAGTGAGTTTTCAAGGATCTCATTATTGAATCCATTAAAATAATAATAATAACAATAACAACAACAACCCCCAAAAAGAAACAAAATACTGGGGTGGATCTTCATCACATAGTTTTACACCTTCGAGTAAGTAAAGCTGTCATCAGGATCCTCTTTGAAAGCTGTTTTGCACAGTTTATTGCTGGCAAGCAGCCAGCAATAGGAGCTGCAGTCCAGCTTGCTGTAGCTGCCAGTGTTCTGTTGTGTAGGAAGAGAGCCCAGAATAGCAGCCTTCTTACTACCTCCCTCAGGGTGCTTTAACAATTTCTGAAAGGTCAGTAGAAACTAGTTATCAATTAAAAGATCTCTGTGTCTCCTTTTAATGTATCTTACAGGTAGTGGAGAACAAAGCTGCTTTCAAATGCAATCCTGCTACCTCTTTGCTTGGAATACTTGGTGAGGATGTGAGGATCCAAGGCCAGTTGATTTGTTGATATCGTGGGGGTCAACATCAAGGTAGTCCAGTTGAGTAGGCTAAAAGTGCTGGCTTGGTCAGTTTGCTCTGGCAGGAGTGTTGTAGTAAGTATTCGTTCAGTAGCCTGTGATAAAATGAACATGCCTGTAGAATTAGAAATTGCCAGTCTGGCTCCCAGTCATTTGACCTGCTCCCAAGAACAGTCTCTCTTAATAAAATCAGCCAAAAGACAGAATATCCTGGCGGCAGGTAACATATATATTTGTGAGATGGATCTGGAAAAAAAATTCCAAGCGGAGGATTTTGAGTTTTGCATTCATTTAAAAAAGGAGTTTCACTGGGAGGCTTAGTGACAACTTGATATTGTTTAGACAGTGATCTATCTGAAGAAAGATTAATGTTAATTAAAGTGGCATTGGAGAAATTCAGCAGATGACAGCAGCCAAGCTGGCTACAAGCTATTTTTAGAAAATTTACTTTGTTGCATTCAGTATGAGTCATTTATTAAGTTAACGGATGAATCAATAGCTCAACTTCTTATGGCAGTCCCTGAATGTAGAACTGTATATAAAGACTGTGTTCATCTCTTTAGTCAGAATTCAAATTATAAAAGCTGACCCGTATGGATTTAGTCCAAGTGCTCAAGTGTCTTGCACAAAATGTAGCTCTGCAATAAGTAATGCAGTGAGTCCATCTGAATATGCATATATAGAAGGACACAAGGGTAAATCAGCCAGAAGACCAACTTGCAATATTTGGAAAGTAACACAAACAGCAAACAGGTCAGCTTAATAAAATAATGTAAGGGAGTTGTAATTTATTTCTCTGTTAGTTTTGTCTTGAGTTTACTTTTCTTTTGAGCTGTGGTTCCTTGTTTCTTGCATTCAGTTGAGCACAGTTCTTCCTCGTTTTCAACTTTCCTTAACTTGGATGTCGTTTTCTCTCTTCTGTGATGTTCTGCTTTAATTTGTGAGATAGTAAAACATCCATCTGTTCCAATACAACTGTGTTGGCCGTAGTTCAATTTATTTCCTGTATTTTACTAATTTCTTAGGTTTCTATAGAAACCTTGTTTATCACATTCTCCTGAATCCTTTTTGTGAACTTTAGTGAACCCAGTCTGAAAAGATAAAAGACACTAAATTTCTATTCTTTTTAAAACCTATATAAAAATAATTGTATTTATTATTTCCTGATTATTTTTATGGAATTTCTGTCTTATCTTTTCTGATCCTCTCCTCAAAGGCCTGAACTGGTTTAGCCCAGTAAAAGGTATGGTTCTTCATTATTATTGTGTCAGCTCTAACTTCTACATCTAAGAATAATTTCATTCTCTTCTGCAAAGAGATTAGGGAATTGGGCTGTCTGTATTACGTGCAAGGTACGATACAGAGCTTATAAGACTGATGTCCATCAAAATTTGAATATAAATTCCGGTACCTTTGAGATTATGTGTTGCATATACAAGTGAAACATTAAAGCAAACTAGTATTTAAAGTAATTTCACTGTTAAATAGTATGGCTTGCTATCGTGCAGTTTGGGAGTGAAAGACTTTGTACATTAGGTCTCCAGATGAAGCTTGTGACCATCTTTTCAGTGTACTGGAAGTAGCTGGCGGTATATTTAACTTTGCTTTTGGTTAGTTGTGTATTATCAGAGAGAAGATGCCATTTATATTGAAGGATGCTGGGTGGGGTGTTGTTCAACTGGAGAAAAGTATAATAAAATCTGTAAAAAAACTAAAATATGTGAAAGATGAAGAGAGAATCTGCACAAGAATTGGGTTCCTAGTGATCTGAATTCTGGCCATCTAGTATATTCTTTGCTGCATTATATATTGGCAAACAAAGCCCATTGTCGTTAATGTTTATTCACTCATGCTAACTGGTTCTTTGCTTTTCTGATCAAAGTTACGTCTTGAAACATTGTGATTATGAATGATACTGTAAAATATTTTTTAAAAAACAACCTGCAGAGAGAGGTTTTTTGCAACAAAGTGAAAAAATATGCCATATGCAAGTTCTCTGTGGTAGTCTGTGTACCATCCTGTAGCTGAAATCTCCTGTGTAATTGTCTGGTCTCTATTTTTTCCAATGTCAGTAATGAAATCAAGAATTTGCACAATGACAAGGAAGCTTCCAGACAGACCACAATTGATAGTTATACTTAAATGTAATTCAGAGAAACACTTGAAATATAAAGTTTTCTTCAAGTTGGACATATCAATTAATGCATTGATTTTCAAATTTCTTTGATTTACTGTTTTTTCGTACCATTCATCACAATGTTTTTGTTTTTCTCTGTAGCTTGTGTGTGCCTGACATTGTCTAGTTCCTTACACTTTGGATTTACCTAACTGTTGGAGATTTGTAAGAGTGATGTTGTAGCACCAAATGATTCACTTTCAAATTTTCCAGAGCATTTACTTTAAAGTTGGAATAAACTGGTATTTATGGTTTTTGAGCGAAGAGTATGCAACGTTTCATAACTGGTTCTGTCTCTTTAATTTCTTTGACGAGTGAATGGTATACCATAATAGTTTTTGCATTATGTTGAAACTAAGAAAGATGTTTTGCCATCAAAACTAGAATGTTTTTAAATTTTGTCTGTATGTTACTCTTCACTACTCAGAGCCCCCCAAACAGGTAACTTAAATGCTTTTTTCTTATGTATGAATTATTATGTAGTAGAAACAAAAATTCTGTTTCTTACATGTCATGTTTATGACCAGTAGAAGAGTTCAGGCTGTGTTAGCTGCATCTTCCTAGTGTGTGGGTTGCCTTAAAACTTCTGCAAAACTCACAGCCAAACTTTATATACAAAGTGAAATGTCTTTATTATGTGCTTCACAGTTAAATCTGGTACTATAATCTGCTGTGGTGGATCTCTTTCAGAAGTTAAAGAGAGAGTGAAGTCTAATGTTCTGAAATGAAGAAAGTATCAACTTCCTTAAAAATTTAATTTCAAATCTGAGGCATTGATAAAATTGTCTATTAATGTTCTCTGCTTCGCTTTCAGCTTCAAATTTGTTACTGTTTTTGTTTGTAGTCTGGATTTTTAGGATAAAGATGCCAGTGTAGGATTGTAAATGCATGAAGAGATATGTGAACTGGAGCTATCAGTGAGAGATTGTTTATTTAAACATAACTTTTAATATGTCTTTCTCTTTTAAAAATGTGGAATTGTATTAACTGACATTTTACTTTTAAAAAGTGGTACCATTTGTAATGCAACTTGGCAGATTCAGTGTGTTAAACTCTTGACACAAAACTTTGCAGAACTGTTTGCATAGTGATGCTAATTAATGGTTTAAGCAAGTCAGATGAGTTTACTGAGTCAATTAATTTGGTGTTTTTTTTTTTTTTTTCTGATATTCCAAGTAAGTGCTTAAGTTGTGCCAAGGGTGGCCAATAAAGAAATCTGCCAGGTGGAATTCCATGTTGCTGGAGTGCTGGGAGCAGAGGCTTCTGCTAGAGGGTAGAAAGTAAATGAAGTTATTTTTTGGGTACTCCAAAGTGCAGGCAGGAATGGATCTGAAAGAAGTACATAAAAGTTGCTTTCTTATGATCTTCATTCCAGTAGCAATAGGACTGGTCAGGTGCAATGTTAACTTGCCATCTGAGCCATGGCTTGTCAGGGTTTGATGAAACAATCCTTCATCATGATGCTAAAGCCAATTTCTAGTAGATATCCCTAGAAACATCAGTTGAACAAAAGTCATGAAAAAGAAAAGCTCATGTTTATACTTGCACTAGCAAAAAAATTTTCAGTTCTAATTTTAAGCTCTCTTAATGAATGCCAGCAATGGAAATTGCAGAGGATGTGGAAGAGAGCAGTTGCTACACTCTTTGTCCATGATGAATTTGAGTGTTGTAATATTTGAACCCTGTCTCTACATCGGGAATCATAGTTGATGTTTCCTGGAGCAGTGATGGACTTCAGACATTACTTCTCTTATGCAGACTTCCTCCTCTGTGTAAAGCCTTCAAACAGTTAATTTGCAAGAGTGACTTGCTCGTAGAGATATGGAAAGGCAGGATTTATGTGGAAAATCTTGATGTATTTTGTTTGTTATTCTCTTCCCTCTTTCATTTGAGTAAACAATATTTATAATAATTTCAAGATATCAGAAAATAAATCTGTGTAGAAACACTGACAACTGGAAAGAAAAATTCCAATAGTAGGGAGATAATTCAAATACACATTTGATAGCTGTATACTGGTTTACAAAAAATAGTTTCTTATGTGACTTCCATTTTTGTAGGATCTATAAAACAAATAGTATTGCTGTGCAGAGCCAGCAGGAGGTCATTGGTGCACTTATATTTTTAGGTCTGAATTTTCACTATCAACGATACTGCTTCATGAAATAAAAGAAGCCGTGTCTGCATGTCTTTGGGGAAAATGTAATATTTACCACCAATTATAGTACATGCTATTCATATGTCTTCAGTATGTGGACTATTCTTCACCAGGATTTTGCAAGATTTGAAAAAGAAATTACAGTGAGTTCTATGTGGAACAAAACCCTCTATTTTTCTGTGTCAGAGCCAGCTATTGCCCATCACCCACTTTTTATTACCAATCATTAACTGCAGAGATTTTTAGACATGGAGGCCACAGTGTCTTATGTGATTTGTGAGGTCTGTACATGCACATTTAATTAAAAAATTTCAATTTCTAGAATTGTATTTGGATACATTTCAAACTATATAGCAGCTTAGTGAAATACTCAGAGCAAAGCACATCAGGCTTCAAATATTTAAACTCATCCATATATGCCTTAGACAATCAATAAGCAATCATAGTATATGATGATTGATGGCCATTAGTATAAAAAATACCATTTTGATGATGGTAATTCTGCTTGGTTGACTCAATTGTTAAGGTGATGGACACCTTTGTTTCTAGTATTTATGTTAATCACATGAAGATTTTTTGTTGGATAAAGAAAGGGGGAGTTTTGCTTTTGGGGCTTACTGGGTTTTACCTCTAAATTGGTGGAAAAAAATATTGTGTTTTGAAACAAGTCACAACACTATTAACATGCTGTATTTTCTGTTACTGATTTTAAGAACATTTTTCTTCTCCTGATTTCAGGTTGGGTGGGACTATATCTGCATACAAGATAGTGCCAGATGAAATAGAAGAAATCAAGGTACAGTATTGCTGCTTTTCAACACTGAATTTCTTTGTTTGGAAAATTACAGAAATGTTACTTTAAAAAGCCATATTATTTCTTGTTTTGAAGTGTATCATGGGGGAGAGAGGAAAGTGTCTGAAGTAAAATTATTAGATCCATATTTACATATCTGAAATAGAATTTTAGTTATTTTTACAAGTACAGTTTAGTGTCAGCCTAAGCTGACTTCAGCAGGATTTGTTTGATGCCAGAAACCTGTGTAATTCAACATATTTCTGTTTTGCTACCTGAATACAGATGCAGCACCATGATGAACACTGAGTTATATTTTCAAAACAAAAAATATATATAGCGTCCTGCTTTTGAGATCAAAAGCACATCCATATTTTTCAATATTGTCTGCCTTAAGAAGAGGATAGTGTGAAGTCATTGGTACTCAAAATCATTATAAACTATTTGATTTTGAGTTGTGATAACAATAAATACTTAAGTTCACCTTCCAAGTAATGTCCATTATAGCAAAACTCTCTTTAGCCAAATAAAAGTGAAAACTACTTCAGCAATTTGTGTCAGTTTTGTTTTTCAGTGGAGTGAAAGGTGGCTACTGGGGGGTATTTTGGCCTGGATCTGATAGCATAGTTTGTGTAACTGATTCCTTATTTGTTTGTTATAGGTCAGTCTGACATATTGCTTGCTCTTTGTGATTGCTTAACCCATTGTGCTGTTTCACATACTCATTTTCAGCTGTGCAAAGAGAATTAGAGTAGTTTTAAAATCTTGTGAAAGAAACTGACTGTATAATATCTGATGTAGACATGAATTCGCAGTGTGTAAATGATGAGAATTTATTCCTCTTCAATCAGAATCAAACACCCTGCAAGCAAAAACAGTGACTGTCTGTATCTGCATCAGTCAAAGTTATCACACTATCATGATCAAAATTTATTTTTGTCATCTAAGATTCATGGACTTCTCTATCCTGAATTTTATCAAGGGAAGCATGATTTATTAGGATAGAGCTAATGTTCAGACTTTGGTCTTGGAATAAAAGAAAGAAAGCTTTCAAAATTTATTAGTGGTATTTTCATGATGCTCAGAGAACTGCTCCAAATCTATTAATAAAATGGTAAAAACTCTAACCCACAATCTTTTTCCTTTAATGTAAGAAATCTAATACCACTGACATTTTGTTGATGTTGAAGATGAAGAAAGCTGATATTTCTGGCTTCATCATACTAAACTGAGTTGAGTGAACAAAGAAAAATGGAATGTTGGGAAATAAGAAATAATTTTACTTTTAGGAACTTACTGCTAGATCAGTAGTCACAGGAATCTGTCACCTCCCTAGAACACCTGTTCAGAATTTTCAGATTTTTCTTATTTAGCTGGTGTTTAAGTGGTTGAGATCCTTAGAAGCAGCAAATAATGGGTTACTCATTAGTCTCAGTTCTGCCAGGATGTTAAGTGTGGAGGAGGGATTTTATTGTTCGAAGTAAGAGCTTTTTAAAGTGTTGGGGGAAAATCCCTCCCTTTAGTTGTTTCTGGTAGCTGTCCTGTCTTGTTCAGGTAATGGGTTTTTGAGGTTGTGACGGAAGTCAGGCCACTTCTCACACCTTAAATGACTGAATTTCTCAAGCTGCAATACATGTTAATTATATGAAACAAGGCACTACTGGAAGATGCCAAGACACACTAGCAGTGTGTATGATGGATAAATATATATTGGATATGGAAAAGTACTATTTTTCTTATGTATTCTGAATAGCAGCTGGTAAACAGGGAGATTGAGTGTCCTTGCAGTTAATATCAGGAGTAGTTTTAACATCTGAAAGGTTCTCCTAGTTGATTTGAGTAGGAAAAGGAGAGAGAAGAAAACAGAAGGCAAATCAGCTTAGTAGAGTATTACTTCTAGAGAGAACAGAATCTTCTTCCATTCACCTTAAATCGGTTATTTTGCCTCACAACTATCTCTATTAAACATGAAATATTAAGGGAGTTAATTTTATTAAATATGCAAAAATAATAGCTTCACTTTTAAAATATGATTTAACTTGATGGGTTGCTGAATTATATTTATGGGAGTTGTAATTTTCATGTTTTCTGATAGTCTTTAGAAAGTAAACAGCTTTCTTAAATGGCAAAGCACGTACATCATCAGACAGAGAGCAATAATTACTATGACAAATAAATAAGTCTCTTAGACAGCATTTGCATGTATTCTAGAAAAGGTGGTATATAAACCTCTTTTACAGCTCAAAATAACTTATGAGTAGAACCAATGTATTAATTTTGTTAATTCATTTAAGTGCATCTTAGGGAGAACACCATTGTAGGCATATGAATGAGGAGTATTTATGGCAGCAGTGATAACATGTACGCTAACTAGTCTCATGCACCATACCAAGGTTAGGAAGAATTGAGTGGAACCAATCAGCACTACAGTTCCACAGCATCTCCATCAGTCTGAAATGAAGTGTCATGAAACTTACCTTCCCTAGATTTTTGTCATAGATGCTTAAGTTCCCAAAGTGAGAACACTCAACAGGTAGTCTTATCTAGATATCAACACAGGTTTCTCTCCTGAAAACTCTTCTAGAAGGTAGATATGTCTTCTATCACATGATCTTCTGCTTCAATAAAAGCAGCTTTCAGAGAATGCATAAATGGATGTACTACCATCTGCATTCCTGTCATTCCTCTACACCAGTTAAAGCAATGTCACTTTATTTTCAGTACCTGCTGGTTTTAAAGTACTTCCAGAACTGATAAAGACAGTAAATATAGAAATTGCAGCACATTCCTGAGAAGGTGTCATTGTTTCAACTTTCTCTAAACTTCTATTCTCATCAGAATTATTCATTCTGAGCATGAAGCTTTTCAAAGTAGCAAAAATGCATTGTCCGATTTCAGTGTTTTTCCTCACCCACTGTAAACAGTATATGCCTAAAGGAAAAGTCTTCCAAGCCAGATGATTCCGTGTACACAGTGCCTGGCGAGCATACCAGGCAGCGCAGGTTTTGATGAACAACATGGAGATGGTCTCAAGAGTAAAGAGCATTTAATAACTATTACAGATTAGGGAAAGTTTGTGTGATGTGCTTATAGATTTATGTCAACAGTATCATCATATGGTTTATAGTGCCAGGAGAGATGTTCTTTTTGATTTCAGCATTCTGCCATTACAAAGGAAATACGTGACATGGTGAAGGGTGGTTAATATAGAAGAAGACTCAATGAATGAGAAGACCACTCATTAACAGATTTCTAAAAAAAAATACTTGGTTTGCTAGGATTTGCAAGTCAACAGCGAAAAGAAATTTATTCGTTTTTTGTTGAGTTTTTTATGTGCTTTCCTATATGCTTGTCATGTAGACATATGCATGCATCTCATCTCAAGACCAGAAATTGATTTTGTAGCAGGTGCTTAATTCATTAAAGTAGTATGCACAATAAAGGCACTGCCAGAACATTTCATTCGTATAATATTTGTGGCATGAGACAGATATTCCAGTGTAGAGAATAAACTTAAATGGTTGCCTCCTGTGGTAGTTAGTTTTAAGAAATCTTATTAGAAATATTTTATTAGTGCTGGTTGTAAATTGTAAATTTAGATGTAAAGCAGTCCTGGAGCAAGATGGGAGGGGGTTTTCATTCCATTAACCACCGTTTCACACAGAGACGCACTTTGTGCTCCTTAAAGGACACTCGTAACTCTTCTATAGGTACTCTTTAAATGAAAGCATATCTGCATAAAGTGTTAAAGGTTACATTTAAGACTACAGACATTTTCCCCTGAATAATGATAGGATAGCTCTCTTTTTTCTTTAGAAGTATGTGTTAACTTAATAGTTTAATATATGAAAATTTTTATTAATAGCTGAAACCCATTCTTCTCAGATTGTCTTTGGTCTTTGAGAGAGCACAGTCCAGTGATAAAGATTCAAGAGTAGAAAATAATAAAAACTATGAGGGAGAGCGAAGTAGCCAGAAGGGAAATGGTAAACCCTGTGTCTGCTTAGATGTCAGTTGCCCCAGATGACTTAGGAATTCAAGAGATTTTAACTTTTCCACACAGTCATTTTTAGGAATGTCTTAGGAACAAAGGAAACTGATTTCAGTATCAGTGAGCTGTATTTCAGAACAAAGCTATACTCCCTGCCACCAAAAATGCGCAGTTTTTGATATGATTGCAATTAAAATCAGTCTATTCTGAAACGTTCTCAGAAATCATTTGGTTTGCCAACTTTGTGGTGTCATATATTGTCTTGGTTTGGACGACAGGCATCTGCTAAGGAAGGTGGAAACCTGCCTTAGAGGATATGACCCCCCTCCCTCCAAATTGGTATAAGGTTGAAATCAAAGGCTCTCAGGCAGAGATATGGGAAAAGGAATAACAGTTCTTTACTCGTATCTATAACGAGAGAAACAAGCAACAATAACAGTAGCAATAACAAATAAACAAACCAGATACCCGGTGGCAGCTTTCTCTGAGCTGCCAGACACCGCCCTCCCCTTTGGTGCAGTTACGGTCACGGCCGGCAGGGGGCGCTGTGGCGCGAGGTCAGCTCCTCGGTGATGGCGGACGGAGCGGAGGGCGAGGCGGCTGCACGGCGAGCGGAGCTGCAGCAGGGAATCTCAGGGCAGCAAACTGGGCGGCAGAGCTTGTCCACTCGGGCGGGCGAACTAAAGAGTAGCAGAGACTCCAGCAAGGAAGAAAAACCAGGCAGTGCTGAGCTCCCGCGGCAGCAGTGAAGGGAAAGAAGAAACAGCAGCTGTTTCCTCCAACAAGTCTCGGGAACAAGTGTGTCACTGCCCTCGGCCAGCCACCTTTTTCTTCTCTTGCCACACCTGGCTATGTTTTTAGTCTCTTAAGTGCATCTTTGTCCCTTAGGTACCCAGTCGTTATCTCTTAAGTACCCAGTCGTTAAGGCTCGTTAAGGTATGTCTAGCCACAGGATGGAAAAATTCCCAACCTCCAACATATATCTATGTAGTGCTGTATTCCAGAATCTGTGTCTTTTTGCTGGTAAGAGTAGCTGATGAAACTAATGCAACCTTTGTGTGCAGCCAGGAGGTGCTGGCCTAGGTAATTCAAAGCATTTTCATATTTAGCAATGCATGGCAAAAATAAGTAGCAGTTTGTCAGTAAGTGCCAGCTTGTGGTCCTGTATAAAAAACCCACAAATTAAAGAAAGGTAGTCACAACTACTGTGGTGCATAGTCCATAAGAACAGGATTGTGGCTGAAAATATTTAGACTTCACGAAACTGCTTTTGTATCTCAGTACTGGAGAGTGGGGCAGTATTTAAATATTTCTTGCATCTTCTACAGAATCAACCTTTCTTTCCATGAACAAGGAGATGTGCTGTTATCCCAGCTTTGCATAGGAGTTTAAGTCCTGGATCTGGTTTACTTCATCGCTGTATGGATATTCATCTCCTAAGTGTATCAGCACTGGCCAAGGATCCTCACAAAAGGTTTCCCCAAAGTTTATGATGGGAGACATCAGAATTTGATGATAATGCTGAGATTATTGGTCATTTATCTGTTTGGATCCAGCACTGTCTTGGGTTTGAGACAAAAATGGTTTTCCCACTCAGAAAAAGTCTTCTGAAGAGGCTCAATCTGTTTGAAGTGTATGCTCCCACTAATCCAAAAGCACCTAGAAACCTTGCGATTTACCTTACAGGAAGGACAGTTCTGGTTCTCAGTTTTCTGCCCATGTTTTCCTTCTTCAACCTCTCAAATTATAATTACTAGCTCACAGCACAAGAGCTCTTACTAAGTATGACATAAAAGGGTATTATCCATTGAATGTCTAGTGAGTATTAAGAAGTAGCATCTTCATAGACTCTGAAGCTTACAGGTACAAGTTTAAAAAGATTTATAGGCTATAGGTGATGATCATGTGTTCTTCCATTAGATTGCTAGTTATACTGGACTGTGTGTTGCCTAAAACTGAGGGTTTGTCTTTTAACTTTCTTAACATGCACTCAGAGTCTGACCATCTGGTAGACAGTTTCATTGTACTCCTGCATCCAGGTAAAGAAAGTTTCTAAAACCTTTGCAAATGTCCTAACCAGTAAGAAAAATTCACACTGAGATCTCAACTTAGTATATTAAATCCCTGATAAATGTGCAGATTTGGTTTTCCTACTGGCTTCTTGGGTTTTCATGAAGGAGACTTTCTTATGGCCATGAATCTAACTAGGACACTTGAGAAGTGGGGTGTGTTAAGTTAAAACAACTTCTTCTCATCATATTTCCCTGTAATCAAAATTCACCGGATGTACACACAGATTTATTCCCGAGTTAATTTCCAAATCCTGCATTAGCAGAATCAATCACTGACTAGTATGCTTTTTCAAGCTACATATGACTCTGTTTTCAAGCTACATATGTCATTTTTTAGATGACAGAAAGAACTCTGAGTTTTTACTTGCTGTATTAATCCTTAAATGATGTTACAGATGTTGTTGTTTCCATGCTGGAGAGAACTAAAATTTTGTGTGTAGCATGATGTGAGAAAATGGTAAAAAATATTATATATAAAAAAAAAATTACTTTTCTTTTCTTGTTCATCCACATGTATGCATTTGTGGTACAAGCTAGAGATTTGCACTTCCTGCAGTATTGATAATGTACTCTTGGCCATGCATTTGTGCTTCATTCTTTTGGTTCTTGTCAACAGTTGATTTTTTTATATTGTATTGTAACGTATTATACTGCTCCTAGTTGACTGTGATTTCATTGTCTGTTGTATTATGTCATTTTTTTCTTCACATAAGTCCTTTGGTGATCTAAGTTTTGTTTCTTCTAAAACCAAATTTATCTCTTCTTCTGGAAAGTGCAGTCTGTATTACAATGGGTTCTGGCTCTAGGCTTTTGGTAAGCTTGGCTGTGCAAGCCTGAATAGTCCAGGCACACTCTCACAACAGTGAAATATGAGTGTTTCATAAGAATGCCTTTTCTGTTGTGGGATTTTTTTTTTCCCCACCTATGAAGCCATTAGTAGTTGTGAATATCAGTTTTGACTTTTGGATTGTTTCTGCTCTGATAGGTTTGAGACTGTTTTTGCTTGAAGGACATGACTGTTCTCTGTGCTATAGCTGTTACTATCTCAAGGTTTTGTATAGAAACTCCTTAGGGAGTACTCACTGAAGGGCCTTTTCATCTGTTTCTCTCATCCTCTGTGGTTGATGGATACTCACTGCAATCACAGACTCTCAACCAAAAAAATACCTTTACAAAAAGAATGTCAAATGAGAAATGGCTGAAGTGTCTGTCAAACTCTGATCTAGGACTGCTGAATGTATCAAAAGCATTCCTCTGCTTTCCTAGCAAGGGCATCAAATGCCCCGGACACTCTGGATGAAAAAGTGTAGTCAGTGACTTTCCACATGAAAATAGGAATTGTCGCTTTTTGTTTTTCTGCTGTCTTCCATCCTATGTTTCATAGGCTTTGTGGCTTCAGAGGCTTCATGCCTCTAGGAATGACAGATGAGACCACTTCACCAAGTTACCTTGCTCTTACAGGCTGTCTTGAATATAGAAAATGCTGAAGCATTGTTATAAATTCCTCTTCCCTGATGTGAGTAAGATTTAAACGAATGAATTTTATATTGTATTGTGTAATTTAGTCTTATGAACATTCAAAAGTTTAGCCCGTGATTTGCAGATCATGGAATATTGCCACATGGGGAAGGGAAGGGCAGGAAGACAGTGCTTCCATTTAAGTTGAAATGCCATGCTAACAACACAAAATCATTTAAATAATATTATTATTTACTTTCAAAGCAAACAAAATAGTTCTATAGTTTTCCCGCAAAGAGAGAGCAAAAATAACTGGAAGTTAATTTACAAGACAAACCAGTATATTCATCCTTTAAGCATTTCTGGTTGCCCAGCATGTAGGCTGTTGCCCTTGGGAGAGGACATTAATGTCTATCAGATTTTTCATTACCACAGACCTGTTTGTCTATTCAGTCTTTCTTAATTAAATACAATAGAAACAGGATTTGAAATCTCTTGTTGTTTTCCAGCATAAAAAATATCTCTGTGGGTGTAGTAACCAGTTTTGTCTAAAGTCCTCCTGGCGCTCTTTCATTTTTCGTTTTTGCTAAATACGTATCTCTCTACCAGCCTTTACCTGAAACCTAGTTCATTCTCAGGGCATCTTCTGACCAGCTCTGATACAGCTTCTTGTACTTTTCATATGACCCCATATGCTGGGCAATGTTTTGAGTTCCTTCTGTTCTCACTGGAAAAGTCACTTCTTAAATGGGATGTCACTTAGCATGAGAGGAGAAAACATGCTCAGCTTCATTAAGCAGCAGATAGCTTTTGGCAAGTATATAAGTAAATCAAGTTTATATAAAAGTCCTAAAAATTTTCCGTGTGATCTACTGCATTAAGTTTTGTTTGGTTATATTATCCTGTAAGAATGTATTCTGATGATTCTTATTTGAGAACTATGAAGGAAATCTAATGTTACCTTATTGTAACTGATAATGTCGTAAGTGATTAAGGGCTTGACTGAGTTTGAGGGGGATCAATATTATGTTCATTTCTTGTGGTAAATATATTTCTGGAAGTTCTTTCTTTTTATGGTTGTCACAAGAGGTGAATGCTGGACCTGTATATATAAGAAAAAAGGCCATCAGGGGTTTTTTGTTTTGCTTACAGCTGTTTACAGGTTGTGTCTTAGGTAATTATGAAAATTATTATTTGTAGAGAAATGAAGTATTACTGCAAATAAAGGCATTGAAATATTGAGTAGTTGCATGTCAAACCATCTGATCAAATTCAGCAGAGATTAATGTTAAATGATATGTATAAGAGATGGGGAAAATCCCCAATTTGCTTATCAAATAGAAGTCTGTAATTAGACTACTGTGATCCAAGAAAGAGGTCTGAGAAGTGTGCTAAGGTGGTTGCTATTAGCCCAATGCTCAAGAGCATCTGAAGGGGCGGAGGCATGGGAGCGATGAGGCAAGACTAAGGAATTATTAGGAAAGGAACCAAGACCAGAACACTGAACCTTTTCTCTTATGTATGAACCTCTGGTGCCACACCATATACAAGGGCATGTGAAGGGCTGATCCGCTAATCACAAAAATGACAGAGTTGCATGGAAGAAGATTTAGAGTCAGATTATAAAAATAATGGAATTTATAGAAGCACTTTCGTGTGAGGAACAGGTAAAGAGACTGGGACAGAAATGTCCACAAGTGGCATATTTGGTTGCATTTCAGCAACATTCTTCCTAATTTATACTGCACTTTTAAAATGAACTCTCCTTCTTAGTTTATGCAAATTTTAAGACTGCCTGAAAGCAGGCACCAAAGTTTTGATTATGTGTCTTCTATTGGTTGATAATGCACTGATTATAAGGCAAAAAAAAAGAATACACAGAGCACAGCAGTCATCTCTCTGTCAGAAACCAGTTTAATACACTGTATTTTTCTGAAAAAGATTTGTAACTGGTAGACTGCAGATAGTTCTGCTAGAATAATGGAGTTTATTTTGCTTTCATAGTATATTTTTAGATGATTTTTAATGTGTTTTAATGCTTGATTGGAACTGCAATAGGAAGACACCAAAAACTACACAAGCCTCCCTGTGATATGCAGGCTTGTAAACTCTATTAATAGAGTGATGCTTAATACTTCACTGTGTGATTGCACCTAATTCAACTTCTCTGTTAATTAATTGGGTGTTTTTTGTGGTGCCCTAATCCTCTTAGTGACCTTGTCATATATAAGGTCCATCGTCTAAAACAGAATATGAAACATGAAATGTTTTTAACAGAAAACCAACCAAAAACTTTCTTCAAGGAGACATCATAAGGGAATGGTATAAAAATATTAACTTGTTGAACTATAGCTTAGAGGCATTTTAATTGCTGAAATACTTTCTTTTATCAGATGCACAAGATTGTCTAGGTGAGATTTCATGCTGATGAGCTGTATCTGAGCACTGATGTAAAATGAAAAGTTTTACGTGGATTCTATGTTTTATTGATTATGTTGGGTAAGTGGCTCTTCTCATCTCTGATGCTGCTTAGAGCTGGAATGTTGTCTTAACTGATGTCCTAAAGGCTTCCAGAAATGTATGTTTTCCAGCAAAACAAAATCAGAGCCAAGTGTGTAGAGACAAATTTAAAAATGTCTGCCTTAGCCCTAGCCACCCTGTCCCTGGTGCCAAGAACTGAACATCTGTCTTGAGTCATATCTGTGTTACCATGTCATGCAAATCAATAAAACGCATCTATCTATAGTGTAAAGCATGTAGTGCTGGAGATCCAGCATGCATTGTATGTTTTTTTTTATATTTGTCATTTCAAACTACTTCTAGTATTATTCTGTGTGCCTGTTAACAACTGGAGTGGATTATGCATGCTGCTGAAGTCCATCTTCCAAAGAAGTTTTATCTGAAAGGATTCCAGTTCATATGCTCAAAGACTACTCTGCAATATAAGCCAAACTCTGTTAAGCAGAGAGGTATTAAAAGTGCTGTTTTGTGCTAACAGGCTGTGGTAGATGTGTCTCAAGCCTCCAGCCAGCACATGTATTCTCATAACACAGCATGTCAGGTTACAAATGTGAAATTCATAGTACAGATCCATGGTTACTAGTGAAACAGTGTTGTATGAGCTAAGTACTTAGAGAGTGCCCAGCCCTTCTGTCAGACTATACAGAGAAAAAAACAATGGTCTAGACTGTCTAGATGTTGTCTCCAAATGGTTTGATCATCTACCTCATCAGTAAAAAATTTTTGAACATATACCCTCCAATAATGTATAATCTAATATTTTCTCCCTGCACTACAGTACATCATAGAATCATTTAGGTTAGAAAAGATCTCAAAGGTCATCCAGTCCAAACATCAACCCAGCACTGCCAGTGCTAAACCATGTCCCCAGGTGCCCCATGTACATGTCTTTTAAATACCTCCACAGATGGGGATTCCACCACTTCCCTGGGAGGCCTGTTCCAATGCTTGAAAACCGGTCTAAATCTCCACTGGTGCAACTTGATGCCGTTCTCTCTTGTCCTGTCACTTGTTACCTGAGAGAAGAGACTTATCCCTACATTGCTATAATCCCTTTTCAGGCAGTTGTAGAGAGCAGTAAGATTCCACCTGAGCCACCTTTTCTCCCAGCTAAACAACCCCAGCTCCCTCAGATACTGGTCTATTCCATATTAAAAATACTGTATTGCAACAGTTTTAAGTCAGGAAGTCCAGCAGATACGTTATCAGGCTGAAAGAAATTCTCCTGAAGTTTGCTTCTGTAACATGATAAAAGTACTTTCCCAAGAGCTTTCTCTTTTTTTTGTTGGGTTTTTTTTTTTCTGAGATAAAAAGCCTTATTGTGTTCATTAACATTAATAACCACCATATTTTATCTGCTGTTTAGTTTGTGTGGTCTATAGTTGGTGGAACTATTTCTCTTCATGGCTTTTATGTAAGGGAACTAAGAAGAGATACCACCAGGTAAGAAGAAGACAGACATGAGAGCAGGGTGCAACTTGGGTGGAGGCATCAGATTCCTAAGGAAGTGGGATTCATATGGACAAATTGTCTCAGAGAGCTAAGGTTCTAACAAAAGCCTGTGAGTTTTGCCATTATGAGTTTAGCAAACACTGTATATGTATTTGACTGGACAACAGTAGTATTATATATTTGGATGCAAGATTATGTGCTTTACCAAACAGAATGTTTTGATATTGCAAGACGTAATGTAATTTGTTGTGTTTGAAGTCACAATATTCACTCTTCTGGATTATCTTTGAGCTCCCTATGGAAGTGTTTCTTAGCATGAACCTGTTTAGGCAAGAAAAACGATTCTTTTCAAATTAATCATAAATGTAAGATTAAACTTTAATGTTTTTCCTTTTCATTTCCTCTCTGATTTTGATGTGTTCATTTTCTGGATTCCCCCATGATAAAATAGCTAGCATTTTGATATTATTTACTGTAATACTGATTCTGTACTTTCCAATTATAGTAGGATTTCAGAAATTCTGTGACTTAATTGTCTTAAAGGAAAGGTATAAGGGAGAGAATGCCATTGAATCATCAGAGTTCAGTAAAGGTGGAGTGGTTTAAGACTTTCATTTTTTAAAATACATTATCATTAAAAATACACAAAAATTTCTAGAATTGTTCTGTCAGAAACAATTGCGTTCAATTTCAGCTGCCTCATCATTATGACAAGGTTAGGTGGGATCCTATGTCTGCTAAGGTAACACATATACTCACAGCATTTCTGCATAGAATGACATTTCTATTTTCTCTTATTATTTATCACCTACTTTGTTACTGTTATGCTTTATCAAAATACCCTTGATTTTAAAATTACAAATATGGTAACATTTTCTCTGAATAGCTTCAGTAGCATGATGACATAAACCTCTCTTATAACAAATAGGCTGATCCCCTATGGAAGTTTGTACTGCTTAGTTCTGTCATTTTAAAGTGTTCTTCTGCATTCTTGGTAGTTGAACATAATTTAAAATGAGTGAAAATTACCTAAGATTTATCATTATAGAAAATGAAACTATGTGTCTGAGGATACCTTATGAAGAAAAGAGCTTAATATCAAGATGTTTTAAAATTCCTGTCCATCTTTAACAAAGCAGAAAATAACCCTTCTTTATGTATTTAGAAGGTGTTCTGTATTTTTATAAGTATTTCTAGGGAATAATGCTATATAAACGTGTGAAAATATATGCTGACTGTCATTTGGGACTCTGAAGCTAACACTTGAGGTGTATGGAGTATCTTGAGGCTCTAAGTGACAGCAGACAGTTTTCCTCAGGCTGTTTTGAATGAAAGATGACCAAGTCAGAGAGCTATAAAGAACTGCTTTATATACAAATGCTCTAAATGCCTGTAAGTATTGTTCCAAACTGTGAAAGCATATGTTGGTGAGAAATCCAAAGGGATTGTTTCAAAAATGAAAAAAATATTTGTGAAGTAGTATGCTCTAAGTGTAATTAAACCTTTTGCAAACATGGTACCCTTACCGAGTTGACTTTGGAGACACCCAGCAAAAGAACCAAAAAATCGAATCTCACAGATAATGGGAAATTCTGAATTTTCTTGGGATTAAGTCTTTTCTGCAGACGTCATTATAAAGAGTGCTTAGGACAAACATTTGGACCATTTAGCCAATATTTGACATACAGGCATGAAGCTTTCTTCATAGCAACACAGTTCCCTACATTTGCCATTTTGCTTTAATTAAAACTGAGCTACACCTCATGTATTTGGGTACCCATGCATTTTCACTATGTGTTATTATAGTTAAATGTTTTATGTGAAACAACATATAAATTTTAATATGTGTATGCACATTCAGAATGTTTTGAATTTCAGTATTTTGTTGCATAATTTTAGTATCTTAAACTATTTGAAAACCAATCCTGTATTTGGAGAAATAATATTTTAATAGAGCCATAGCTTTGCAACAGGAAAAATTGAGCTAATTATGTTGCAGTTCATCTAACACCATGGCAATTTCATAATGTACAAACTAAAAAAAGAAAAAAGGCTTTTCCTTTCTGGTAGAATAAATAGCTAATTTTTGACTAGCTTTTGTTGAAAAGCCTTTTAAATTCACTCTGCTAGATCTCCAGCAATGAAAACAATATTGGATATGTTTGAGCACTTACTGCTTTCTGAGAGTGGCAAAATAATAGGGAAAGAAAACTAGAGGAAGTGTTCTTACTGTCCTTATAATTATGTATTTTGGATATGTATGAAACATGAAATTAACATGTGATCATCTATTTTCAAATTTTATCCTTTCTTGTGGTTTTAATTAAGAACCTGTTCTGTCGTAGAATCCTTTAGGTAGTAAAAGACCTTTAAGAGCATCAAGTCCAGCTGTAAAACCTAACACTGGCAAATCCGCCATTAAAACATTTTCCCAAGTGCCCCATCTACATCTTTTAAATACCTCCAAGGACAGTGACTCCACCACTTCCATAAGCAGCCTGTTCCAATGCTTGGTAACCGTTTTGGTGAAGATGTTTTTTATAAGATGCAATCTAACCCCTGTGGCGCAACTTGAAATGGATGCCATTTCCTTGATGTCATATTTTTTTAATATATGACATAAATATGTAATTTATTTATTATTTATTCCTTGTTACTTGTGAAAAGAGACCAAACCCCATCTCTCTACAGCCTCCTTTCAGGTGGTTGTAGAAAATAATGTCTCTCCTAAGCCTCCTTTTCTCCAGGCTAAACAACCCCAGTTCCCTCACCTGCTCCTCATCACAAACTTGTGCTCCAGACCCGTTGACAGCTTCATTGTCTGTCTTTAGACATATCATCAGCAGTCACAACCTAGTTCTTCAAATTATCACATGGGGCACAAGTTTTTCTCTGACTGCATGTTTAATGTCACACTTAAATCGCTTCAACATGTAGGTTTCAAAATCAGGAATAAGATGCAATACATCAAGCCACCTGACAAATAACAAGGGTTTTTTACACACAGGGTGGATAATAGCTTACCAGTGCCAATAGAAAACAGAAATAATGAAATTAATTTAAAATTGAAAGTTTGGTATAAACAGTTAATTTAAAATGGTTTTCTAGATCACTGCTGTTTCTCTCATGCAAAACTCCCAATGGAAACCTGATTTTTTGCTCTTTTCCATTGTAGATTATCTGCAGGGAACTGAAGGTAATATCCAAAGTACAGAGTTTGCAAAAGAATTAAATATTTTCTTATCAGACCTCATTCAGACCCTGAAATCTATCCAAAGAACAGAGATTACTGATTAAATTTTTTTGTACAAGTAGGTCAGTGAGAAATTTAGTATTTCCTTAAAAAGACATCATTATAATAAAGGGAGCCTGAAGGCATCAAGTCTGTTTATTCTGTTAGCCTGCAATTGTTTTCTGAGCCAAATAGTATTCTTTTGTCAGTACTGTAAATTAGGATGGCCAGATGTTAGCTTGCTAGTTAAGACCTTCAACTGAGTATATTTAATTAAAGAGGTAGTCTGTTTTCCTGTGCCTCAGTTTTATTAGGGTTTTCTTTCCTAAGGAGGCAAAAATACAGGAAATCCAAATTTCCCAAAAATTAAAAAATGTGGTAGAAAAGTTGCAGTCTGAAAAAAAAAATGTATTATCGCTGTTGGTTTTTAGAGTAGAAATATACTGTTCATTCAAATAAAATATGTTTAGTGTAGCCAATGGTCTTATGTTTTCTTGGTGATATTTTGAAATTTTGGTGACAGACAAAAATTGCTTAGAGTTTCCTGCTAAATATGTCTCTGCTTCTGGAGTTAGACAGAAGTGAAAGCTGAAACAGAAGCTAAAAGCTTAAGGGACTACTAAATGATCTGTGACATTTAGGAAGGAATAGCTATAGTGGCTTGAAAATTGGCTTAATTTTTTTTTTTAGTTGATCAATATGGATGGTTACAGCTGCAAAACCAAAATACTATGCTTAGATTAATGGGTACAAATGTAAAGGTTCTTGGAAGATTGCTGCTACAGAATTATTGGATTCCTGATAGACCTGATATTTAACCACAGATTTCTAAATCTTAGCAGAAGAAAAAAATCTTTGATTTCTTTTTAATGTTTTCAAATATCATAGTACTAGTGGGCCTGGAGAGAGAATTCCTGCAGGATAGAAAAGACTTGAATAGTAATTGCAAGTGAAAAGCAAAGGCTTCTTCTTCTGTAGTCAGCAGTGATGAGTGTTGAAATGAAAAGAGAATTCTCTGTATGTGTTTTTTTCTGTAGTGGGGCAGAAAGCAAGGGAGAGGGAGGTGCGAGGCTCTCTCTGGATCTCGGTAAGAAAGGCCTGACAACAAATGGCTGAATAAAATACCTGCTTTCGTAAAACAAAGGAAGAGGAATATAGGTAGCAAATAAATCTTACTTCCTTCAGATGGTGGGAACTGTGTGTTCATGCAGCATCAGATCAGTCTGTGGATGTATTTCTCCACTCCTGAGAAATTCTTGCTGCTCTTTTAGATGAAGGAAAGCCATGCTGGTGGTGTAATCACCAGTACTGGATTGGAGCTGCCTACAGACTCCTCCATTACAGTGAGGTGGATGAGTCTTTCCTTTGGCCAGAGGGGTTTGTGCATCATGACACTTTTCCTGAAATCCACACTGGACATAAACCACAGGGCAGCCTTCTGTGGGAACTTCAAGGGAACTGTTACGTGGTTTGCTAACTCCTTGATGTACAATGACCTCCTTGTTGGGAGCACTACAGTATTAGAAACATTATAAACAGAACATTGTGTGGTCTGTGGTTTCCAGAGGGTGTTGCCCAGTTTTTGCTCACAGATAAAATTTATTGCATATCTCCCTCATCCACTAATGCCACCTACCCTCTCTTACTGAAAATACTATCTGAATGACTATGCTGCCTGTGTAGGATCTTCATCCCTCTCCAGCACTAAAGTGGCAATTGTCTCTATGATGGAAAGCAGTAGTCCAGAGATAACATACACTGCATGCATCATAATCCTCAAAGTAGGATGTGTGGGAGATGATACAACTCTTTGAAAGGGGGCAATATGCTATTTTTAATTATTGAGATGATGCTTTTATTCTAAGTTACATTGAGCAATTGACTATAATGTGATTTGAATTTGTCCAGAAAGGTAAGTTTTGCAATTAAATAACCAAAAATCACTTACATAAACATTTTCATGTAACAGACCATATGTTAGAATAATGGTATATAAAGCAGGTGATACATAGTTGAAAAGACTCATTATTTCTTATGCAACTCTTCTTTGAAATATATAAATAACTCTGGATTCTGGTAAAGGTTACCATGCATGTGTTCTTAAATCTTTAAAATAACAAACAAGTACTTCTAGTCCAGAGGGGTTTCCATGGGTTCACACCTCTAGAAATTACTCATGCTTTAGCAAGGACGGTTCTGATCAGTGGCACAGGATCTGATTGGAGGTCTCTCACTAGTGGAGTCTTCCAAGGCTCAGTACTGGACTCAGTATTTGTTAACTTATTGATGACTTGGATGAAGGGGAGATGCCTCCTCAGCAAGTTCACTGGTGACACAAAGCTGGGAGGAGTGGCCGATACCCCAGAGGGCTGTGCAGCCCTTCACAAGGACCTCAGCAGGTTGGAGAGATGGGCGGAGAAGAACTGTCTGAGATTCAACAAAGGCAAATGAGGGTCCTGCAGCTGGGGAGGAATATCCCCATGGACCAGCGCAGGCTGGGGGCTGACCCACTGGAAAGCAGCTCTGTGGAGAAGGACCTGGGGGTCCTGGTGGACAACAAACTGTCCATGAGGCAGCAGTGTGTCCTTGTGGACAAGAAGGCCCATGGTGTCCTGGGCTGCACTAGGAAGAGCATGGCCAGCAGGTCGAGGGAGGTGATCCTGCTCCTCTGCTCAGCCCTGGTGAGGCCTGAGCTGGAGTGCAGTGTCCGGTTCTGGGCTCCCCAATACAAGGAGACATGGAGCTCCTGGAGCAGGTCCAGTGAAAGGCTATGGAGATGATGAGGAGACTGGAGCATCTCTCTCATGAGGAAAGGCTGAGGGAGCTGGGCCTTTTTGGTCTTGAGAAGAGGCAACTGAGAGGGGACTTCATCAGAGTCTTTAAGTATCTGAAGGGAGGGTGTCAGAGGATGGAACCACATGTGGAAATGGTGCCAAACACCTGGCATCGTAATCGTGATTAGAACGAGAGAATGCTAACCCTAAAGGCCCTGCTAATTTGTGTGTTTGCTGAGGATGCTGTGAGTCTGGGTGGAAAACCATCATATGAGTATGCCAGTTACTGTGATTGAAAACAATCACATGCATGGACAGCTTGAGACATATTTTGTGTGTTATGAAATTAGCAAAAGGCCCTAGAGACCAATCAGAAGGCAGCGGTTTATCTGTAATGAAGTTAAATAAAAGGGAGCACACATGGGAGAGAGAGTAGGAAGAGACAACACCACCTGTGTAGCTAAAAACTATTGCACTGTGTCAGTGCGTTTTTTCATTGCGGACATCTTGCTACCAACATTTTGATATTTTATATTTAGATTATTTCTTACATTTAGATTTTTCTTTGCATTTGATCCCATCACCAACAGCCAGGCTCATCCTGGTGATGCCAAGCAATAGGATAAGAGGCAGTGGTCAGAAACTGATGCACAGGAAGTGCCACCTGAACATGAGGGAGAACTTCTTTACTGTGCAGGTGACTGAGCACTGCAATGGATTGCCCAAAGGGGTGTCAGAGACTCCCTCCTTTGCACAAGATTGCATCCAGATGGTTCTAAAATATCTCTGCAGTAGTCAAGAGACTTGATCACTGCAAGCATTTGTAAGGAGAAAGCATTCTTCTCTCATTCTGATACTGATTAGTATTTGTTTTATGATTTAATAAGTAAATTTTGACATATGTCTTTAGAAAAACAAGAGATTACAAGTGATTCTGCTTAGAATCGTCCTTTCCTACTCTTTTAATGTGTTTCTTTGAACTTTGTTCATGTCCTAGTCAACCTATGTCGCTTTGTTAACATTATGAGACTGGGTTGAGCTAGATCTCTTCTGTGAAGCAGTTGTTTTATTAAGATTCTGTTAGCTCCATTTGCAACTTATCAACTTTATCAAATTAGGAAGACTTTTTACAAAGTTGTGTCCACTTTAGTTGGCTCAGAAAGATATATGTGTTTTATTTTTATATACATATAATCTTTATCATATAACAAAGTGATAACATATTGTTCTTTATAGCACAAAATAATTTCCAAGAATGTAGGACCTTAGAAACAATGGTGATTAGAATACAAAGAATCTTTTCAAAAGTGCTGTAGGTTGTTTGAAATTCTGTATATGATTCTACCGTAGAGATTTTGAACACTGTAAAGGCGTGTTTGAACAACCATAGTACCCTGGCAGATTTTAGTTTCATTTATACCAGCTGCAGAAACAGTTGGAAGGTGATTTTGAAATCTCTTTAGTGTTCTGAATGCTGTTATTGCCACCTGATTCCAAGTAATTTTGTTGTTAGGATGTATCAATGTATCAAGAAAAAAATGAGCATTTCTAAAAAAATGTTCCAAAAGAGAAATGACCAAAAAGTTTCAGCTTTTAGGGAAAGAAGTCTTTCTGATATGAATTGTTCTGCATCAGTTTTCTCCAGAGAATAAAAGTTGAAATCTTTGATTGTGGTGGGATTGGCTAATGCCAAGACACCTCTGCAAGCTGCAATGGAAGCAGATGATGGCTCATAAAGTTCTATAGTAATAGCTTTCACCCAGTATTATGTAATAGCTGTAATCATTTGGGCCTATAAGAGAGATTCTCCATGGACTGAATTCTGAAAAGGTTTTCCCTTTAAAGAGAATGGCCTTTCCAGTTCAGTAATTCAGTCTTGTAAGTTCGGTTCAGTCTTAAAAGTGCCAAAAGATTCTTTCACTACATTTTGCTCTTTGGATGCTTATACTCACTTAGGAATAAGTAATAACCTAATCAGTAAGGCAGCCTATTACTAGTTCATTCTATTATTCTCTTATTGTGCTCTATCTTTATAAAAAAAAACAACCACGAAACATAGGGAAAACGCTTTTTTTCTGTAATGATCATAGTTATTTATTTTTCATCACCTTCAACAGCCATCAACGTATTTTTTGCATTAAAAACCATCAATGAATCTCAATTGATTTTTATCCTTTCCTTATCACTTTTGAGACTCATTTTCAGGGTCTCCAGGATTTCTCCTACTCAACAGATAATGGAGAAGTGCAGACAATCTAATCAGTTCCAGAATACTCCAGTCTTCCTTCTTTTGTTTCATATACTTTTCTCTTTGTTGTTTGTATCCCTATCACAAGAATATACCAGAGCAGGATGCTCATATCTTCCTTATATTTAGAGAACTAAAGGACATTGCTTCATTATGAATGAGAGGGCTTCTTTACTGATGCTTTATTATTTTCTGTAAGCAAAATCTGGCATTGATTATTTGACCTGGAAGGTCATTCACCATCTAAAATTGACACTATCATAGATCACAATAATATCATAGCTTTAGGTGTTAGGCCACATGGCCTGTACATGCACTGTTTGACTGAAAACATCATATACATTGTAGTCAGATGTGAGAATATTAATATAATGATAGTTAGTAACCTTAAAATCTCTCAGCTGGTAGAAGGATGCCCTGCAAATATGTAGAGATGTCAGCTAGGCTGTCTTCTTTATTGCACAAGAGGAGCATCTTTAGGATACTCTATGATTCTGATTAAAGTTAACAGGTAATATCAGAGTGCTGTTCTGGATCCATGCAGTGATGATCAGAACAATGCTTTTTTTAGGGAATGGTACCATCATAGTGCACTGTAAGAACAAGCATGGAGATGCTAAATCTGTCCATTATGTAATTACTCCATCTATGGAACTGTTGGGCTTGACAAAATAATTGTTACAGATCTTCAGGATCTTCAAAATATGCTGGCACATCTTCTTAACAGCTATTTCTCTGCATATTTGAATAGGCAATTGTACTGACAATATTATTTGCCAAAGACTAATTAATCTATGATAACATCAAGAAGTTAAAATATGTCCTCTCTAGAGGGCAAGAGAGTCTGAGTTGATAGGGAGGTATCTTTTTATTTCCATGCATTTCAGATCGGTGTTTATCTACAATACCCGTATTCTGTTGTGGTTAAGAAAAAGCAGTGTCTGTGCCAACACAGTCACTCCATTCTGCCTTGAACAGTATCAGTACTTGGAGTCCAGGAGCTTGTGAGCGTCTGTTGTAGTCATGCTGCCTATTTTTCCTCACACTGATCATTTGGACTAGTAGACTTATACATTATTGAGGCCTCAATTTTCATACAGTGAAGTGTAATAACATACTTGACTATTCAAACATGCAGAACATTTTGGGTAGGAAGGAGACCATAACATTTGCATGTGCTACAAAATGGCAGTATTTTCACCTCAGGAGGAACCTATTATCTGTTAGGGCCTTGTTTCTCAGTACTCTGGAATATTAGAGTTATTGGAAACTCATGAGCCTAGAATACATCCAACAGTTATGTCAGCACTTCATCCACCAGTTTGGTCACATGTAAATTATATTCATCCTACATTGGTTATCAGACTTCCATTTAAAATAGAAGAGTTAACTCAAGTTTGGAATATTAATATGGTTCTTCTCAGTCCTACTTGTTTGAGATAACAATGTTTGTTGCATACAGAGGATGGTGACCCCTAACATAAGTGACTTTGGCTTCATTTACAGTCCTTTATAAGCTAGATGTCATACTTTAGACTAAATCTATACTCTTCTTCCAGAAGCTTGGATTATCCTTTAAGCTGGTTTATTTACCTGCTCTTCCAGTGGTTGGTTGTCCAAAAGTAAAACATTTACTGATCTTTAAGAGTATGGTTTGAATACAGGTGTATATCAGGGATGACCATATAATACTGAACTAGACAGAGAGAGGGAATAAATAAGATCCCATCCAGGCACATTTTAGTATATTCTTTAGAGTTGATGAGCTAGACTTCCCCAAGGATATTTCTCTGAGCAAACAGTTGACCTTTGTTGTTTCATTTAGGAGTATTATTTAGAGGACCTAAGGAAGTCAGCTTTTTGCAATGCTGACTGTGGTTGTGCCTAAATATGCTCATTGTTTTGGCATGTCATACAGATGCCTGGTTTAATAGAGCCATACAGCAATTTTACTTGGTTTAGGTTTTTTCAATGGTTCTCCTTTTGTGGTGTATTGATCGTAAGTTACCACAATTGGCAAACATACAGAGAAATATTCAGTAAAGACAAAGCTCTGGTTTTTGGGGTTTTTTTGTGATTTCACCGTGTTCTGACAGTGAGTGTAGTCATAAGCAGCTATGTGAGAAACATCTTTTGTAGTCTGCATAGACACTCTATTTTAGCTCTTCCCTCACTCTTCTTCAGTCTGTGGCAATCTTAGGATTCCCAAGTTGAAACATTAATCAACCTCTATGGTAGTCAGTTTTTGCTACTCTCCAGAGTAGTGACAGCCAGTAGCATGAAAGTATAATCTAGGCATGCATATTCTGTGAGGAAACTGTATTGTCTGTATGACATGTTTGTTACTGCTTTGATCTCAGCTCTCTGAATATTTGTTATGTGTAGTTCCTTTGCTTTCTTTTTATACTTTGGTGAGGGTAGCAGGTTACTCTCTCTGATTGAGTACACTGATGTTCACACATTTTACAACTCACATCTTCCTAACAGCCATTGTTCATGATTGATGACAGTTTCCCACTCTTCATACAGTAGAAAACCACTGTGTTACAGTGGTTGCTTCTCCCCTTTTGAGGTTTTAAATTCTTACCTCTGCTTATGTCTATGCAAGTGGTACATTTGGAGGCAGTTTCCTCACCCGGCTAGTGTAGTATATGGGTCCTTATAGCTGCTATTTTGCATACTGCCTGTATATGGGCAAAGTATCTGTTCTTCAGTCCTCGAGGAGTCCTTCTTGAAGTGATGCTGAAGTTCCAGAGTAGCAAGGAAATCAGTTCTTCAGTACTCATTTCCAGGTCTTGCGCATCTTTGACTGAATTTTATACTTTACATTTTGGATTTCATAAGGCCTTTATAATTTCTCTTCAAAAGTTCGAATTTTCTAATTTGTTTCTTTTCTTGTTGCACTGTGGAAATATCAAAAAGTTTGGCTGCCTTCACACAGTGGTTGTTCAGACGGCTTTCTGTCTCTGAGTAGACTTGAAGAACTTCACATTGCCAAACCAAATTCTGTAAGATCTCTGGACAAACTTAATATTTGTATTGTATGGTATTTAGACATGTGCTATAAGGTCACCTGGAGTTCTCTTTTTGCTTTTACACAGCATTGTCTTAAGTCTAGTAGTATCCAGGGCTGTTTCAGCCTTCAGTGGAGTGATGCTGCAGTTGTTTGTGGGAGTCCTCAGGCCTTCTCCTGGATGGGAAAAGGCAAAGGTAACTGATCAGAGTGAGTCGTTGCGGGAATGTACATGCAGACTCAAAGAAGAAAGGTTACTCATCAGTAACTGGTGTTCTTTGAGAGGTAAAGTCTGCATGTACATTAGCCTCCTACCTGCTTTTCCCCTCTTTCTGAATCTCTTTCAGGTTTGATTGTGCATTTAAGAGGAACTGCAGTGGTGGCGGATGCACTCTGCCCTGTGTGTCAATGCCTCAAGCAGGAAGAGGGGAGGAGTGAGAGTGCCCCTCCCGGGACACTCCAGGGCAGGCCACAAGCACACCCACTCTTAGAGTATATGTATGGACTAAGTGTCTCAAAGTACTGCAGCTGTTCATTGGTAGGTAAATTTTCTTTACTGTATTCTCACAGGTAAAGCAGTAGATTTTATTTTTAAAACCAGTTTCATTCATTGACTCTATGGATGATATGCGTGAACAATACACATGGGGGGGAAATTTATACCACAAACTACATTACACTGAGTAGCTCCCTGCCTCTCAAATGGTTTCATCTCTTGTCTCTCACCCCCAGCCTAACCTTATTTAGATATTCAAATATTTTCACTCTGTTCAATTTGTCATTTTCATTGAGAGCTACACCAAAAATTGAGATCATATAAGTTGTAACATAATTTTAAAAATAAAAGGAAATTATGTCTTACACAATTGTACCTAAGAGTGCAAATTAACATGTAGGATTGTATTTACTATTAGAAAATGATGCTAGCAATGGAACTGGATTCTGTAAGAATCAGTTACTAGAATTCCTTTGACTAGTACATTGATCTTTGCAACTTCTTAGTTGCAGGAAAGCCAACATTTGAGTTTAAACATTTTTTCCACAGCTGACTTCCTCATGTGGTTATTTTCCCCCCTTTTTTATCACAGA
Organism: Dasyornis broadbenti; assembly: GCA_013397935.1. Taxonomy (NCBI): domain Eukaryota; kingdom Metazoa; phylum Chordata; class Aves; order Passeriformes; family Dasyornithidae; genus Dasyornis; species Dasyornis broadbenti. The sequence goes on along the minus strand of VZRN01003663.1, from coordinate 2,567,309 downwards.
AGCCTTGTAGTAATTTTTTAATTCACTACACTTCCTGCCAATTAAATAAGTAGATGTGGGGTATGACCTGTCTTAAACTGGAGGTGTACTTGTCCCTACATGCAAATATGCACATGCGAATTCTGCAAGTGGTTATTTTCAAGTATCGTTTCTAAGAAATGCAGGTTATATGAGTTGAAGGCTATTACAGAAATATGATTCTGAGGTGTTTGTACCGTGAGTTCTCTGAGACCTATCACCTTTGCAAATATGGTGGACATGCTTTTACCACTTTCGTAGGGTTGTAGCAGCTAATGTTGCCTTGGCAGCTCAAAGTAATTTACGGTTGGTTTTCTGTCACATTGCCATTTCTGTAAGATTAAGATGTACTTTATCTGGGCTTAGGTACAGCCTGCAAACTTTGGTGAAACTTCTGATCTGTGATGGATGAGATACATGTGCTGTAGATGTTGGAACACATACATAAAATATTATGAAAAGCTCTAGTTTTAGAAAGTCACTGACTTGCATGTAATATCAAGCTGCCTTTGCACATTCTGAGAAGAAAACCAAAAGTAAACAGTTTTTTAAACAACCTTAGGTGAACACTAATGTATGCCAACGGGAAGAAAATGTGGAAAAAGCCATCTTGTTGTGCACAATTAATTTTAAATTTATGGCTCCAAAACCAGGCATTTATTATTGTGATTACAGGTCTTTGAAGTGCTGCTTTAATTTAAGAGAACTTTAAAAATTTTAAAAAGAGAGAAAGTTTCTGTTTATCTGTTGTTAGTGAATAGTATTGGATTAAGTTACTTGGTTTTATGCTTTTTTTTCATTTTCATTCCAGTTGCTATTTCGCTTGTATTGTTGTAGGAATAATCAAAGAAATATATATTGGATGTCAAGATTCTCACTAGGAAAAATGATACTGGCAAGGAGGTATTATGTCTTTCTTAAATTTTGAATTGTTTTCAATTCTTAAGAAAACCAGAATTTTTTAAACTCTGTAATATTTATTTTAGTGAGTAAACATTATATTTTAGAGAGAGACCTTTTATACATGGTAGAAATGAGACACATTGAACTTCGGTACTTTTGCTAATACATTTTTATTAGATAAAGATGAGCACATGCACACATAGGCCCACACTTATGTACATAACTGCCAAATAAAGAGTCAACACGAAAGTTCTTTCAAGACACAGACGTGTTTCGAAAGTATCTAATTCTGACTCTTAAGTTCCATCAATTCCTCCAAGCATCTGAGGAAAACTGTTATGCTAAAATGCCCAGTCCTTTCCCGTGAGTAGCCATGGGTAACCTTAGCATGATTCTAGGAAAATACCAGTGGCACCAGCCTTAGATGGGAACAGATTTTTTTGCAGAAGGAAAAGGGTCTTATGCCTTTGTGTGCATGTAGGTGCATGGTTTGTTCTGACCTCGATCTACTTTTAGTTTTTAATGCAATTTATTAAATTATACAATAAATTCACTATTTTTCTTGACTATACTAAGACTAGTATGTCAAGGTAGGTAGCTTGAAATAAGAGTCCTTCCTTTGTTTTTCTGAGAGGAAATCAACTGACAGTATTTAAAACTGCACTTTTATTTTGTGAAGTCAAGCTTGTACATGGCCTCTACTGTCTTTACCTTTCTCCATCAAAATAATTAGAAATTCTTTTGCCCATCCCAGCCCTTAAAAGTGTTGGCACTCCCAGTTGGGATGGTTTGACCAAACTCTTCAGTGTTTGCACATCTCTCTGCTACACTCCCTTACTTATTTGCATAGATGAACTCTGTGCATGGTTGCGCTTCAGTGCCTACTTTTTTTTTCTCCTATTTTAGGGATAATTATCATGAATAGCAGGTTTTAGAAAACATGAGGTACTTTTTCTGGAAAGGTTATGTTACAGACTGCATAGGTATGTTGAACCTTTAAATATTTGATAGCTGCAATTTACTTTAAATGGAAAATGTCTGTAATTAAATTTCCATTTTAAAAAGTAAGCCATTTGTAGAGTACATTTTTATTACTTTCTGCCTTTAGTTTTGCATTTCAATAAAATAGTTACATTTTTATGACATCTTTTAATATATTAGCTTAGTATTTAGAAAAACAACTGCAACATGACTGTGATGCTGGAAACTGCAAATTTTGCGTCTTCGAAAGACTACTTACTATGTTCTGTAAAACCTCAACATTTGAAAAGGTCTATTTAGACATAGTGAGATACATCCTAGCATTTCATCCAAGTCTCTTGACTACAGTGATTACACTGAACATAATCCTAACATTTCTCTTACTTTCTGCCTTCTGCTGCTGGGGGAAGGAAAAAAGGAATGGAGGTAATAGAAAGCATCAAGCGTGTTTTCACAGTGTTTTAATGTTTAGTTTTCTGATATTCTTAAATCATTTTGAGATTGATTTCTTGTGAAGTTGTTGCTCCACACGAGTGTCTTCATGCCTCCACATTTCATGGAAGCTTTTGAACAATAAGTAAAGGATTGAGAACATAAGAAATAAAACCTTCACAAGAAGTAGGACAAAAATTTATGAAATTAATTCCAAGAATACATTAATATTTCTAAGACCTTCCTTCCTTTTCAAACTTGATGTTGAACTCTGCTCTTTCCTTAATTGCATTTTTTTTGGGTGTTCATGTTCTTGCATGGTCCCCAGTACATGATTTTCTTTTTTAAATTAATAGACAAGCCATGGTCCACTGAATAGAGAAGATTCAAACTCCTGAATAATGCAGCAATGAGGAATAAATGGGTTACTTTTACCTTTCGTTTTTCTTTTTTCCTGCTTTGTGTGCTGTGACATGGATTTCTGATTCATTCAGTTATGTATGCTCTCTCATGTAATAGAATCAGGCTTAATCTTTAGTGAGCTGGAGTCTGGAGTAGTTCAAGCCACGACTAAGTAAAAGTTGTTATGATATCTTCATGTGCCAGTTCCTATATGCCTGAAACTCAGTGGTTGAAATGACATCCAATTTTCTTAACAAATCTGTGACTATGCAGACTTTCTCTTTTTTGATCTGTTTTTTCTTATTGTCGTTCATTACAATTTCTTCATTGTGATAATGTTAAATCATCATATGTGAAATTTATCTTGTATGCTCTTTTAGCTTGAACCCAAAAAGTGTGAATGAAAAGTAAATTGATATTTATTATGCCTTTTTATATAAGATTTTTTTTTATTTAACTTGGATTGTAAAAGGAAAGTTATCATTATACTTTCAAGAACATTTTGTTCTTTGTTTCTCTTTGCATTTAAAAATGTATTTTCGTAGAGTAAACAGGATTTGCTTGCAAATACAGAATTTACATAATTTTACCAGGCTTATAATTTTGAGATCTATTCTGGAGAACACAGACTTCTGCATCTCTGAACACTCTCAGTAGTTCATCCTGGAAGCCACAATGATCTTTTAAGTCACATGAAGTTGTTTTGACAATACTTCTGGATAGTATGCATGTCTGTAAACCTGCTTATACTAATTTATCTCCATTTCAAAGTCCAATATAAATAAATGTATATTTTTTCATAATTAAATTTAATATTCAACATTTATGTTTTTTCAGCAGTTTAAATTAATTGTTTTCCATTTTTTACTTAACGTGTGATTAGTGATGCATATAAGGTGAAATAACTTCACGATTGTGCTGTGTTGGAAAAATCTAGCATGTGCCAAAATGCCAAATGTCGCTGTTAACTATAGAATTAAGAATAGTTTAACTAGTTTCAATACTGAATATAGAATGAAGGAATTCTGTATGGATTCATTATGAAAACCTGCCCTGTTTATATTGTTTTTAGCATTTCCCTGTTCTTTCAGGATGTTTTAAATTATAACTGTGTACATGTCATATTCTAGTGGCAAAGGTGTATGTGTATTGAGAATTACTTTTACAATCCTTGTATTGAAGCAAATTATGTATTGATAAGAAAAAGGTATACATGTTAATCTAAGTGATAAGCAATGGAACACTGACTTGAAGAAATGTATTCTAGTAATTTTGGAAGTAAAAGCACATGGGAGTGTTATCACACTCTCATAGCAGTGATGGCAAAAATAGGACAATAAAAAAAAAGGCAAGACATACCATAGACTGTAGCATCATAGAAAAGGAGAAATCATTAGAACTTCAGCTCTTCTGTGTGGGCATTTAGTCTGATCCAGAACAACCATTTTTGTGTGCTTTGTAGTACTTCTGCTCCAGTCAAGGGTCGTAGTCTCAATATCTATGTGGAAAATCACCATACAGTAGCAGTAAGAGGACTGGAGGAGACTTGCAACCTGTCTCAAGTTTAAATTTCTGGCTAAGATAAGTAATCCACAAACCTCAGTTGTCTCCATGCATCAGGGGATCGTTCCTTTCATTCCAGAAAGGAATCCCTATTTGTTTTTCCAGTTCACTTACTAAGAGATTAATGGATGGTCCATTAATGGAAGTACAAAATAGCCCTTTCTTATGCATTGTCATTGTATATTCTGTGAACAGATTTCTTATGTATCATGGTGGGGCATTATCCCACAGAAATGATTAGAAAGGAAGAGTTACTTAGAAACACAATACTTAATGATAATCATGAAGAGCTGCTGAAAAACCCTACCAAATTAAATGAGTCCTAGAATTAGTTTTAAATACAGAAGGAAATGACCAGAATTTTATGGCTTGCTCATTGTAGCTTAGACAAATGGCAGGTTTGCATCTTGGAGATGGAGATGCTTAAGTTACCTCCACAGAAGGAAATACGTCTGTGAGAGTTCTAGCCGTTCACTGACTGAAATGTCAGGTAGCACTAGCTTAGGTGTGGTACCACAAAAATGCATCTGCACAGCTTTTGGACTAGTGTATCTTAATGTGGTGGTGCCCTTATGAATTTGCAAGCATGTACCTGCCATAAACACAGGGTCTCTGCACTGTGCCACACACTCTGGGCATTTTTTTTCCATGAGATAGTGATCTTTTTTTGTCTTTAAATCAATAAATTTACATGTGAAAGACTAAGAACTCAGAGAGAAAGAAGGAAGATTTTTCTGCACTGGTGAAATTAACATTAGTCATGAGAAAATTCAAACGTCCTAAACAAAATCTTTGAGTAGTGTTATAATTGAGGTAATTTCAACATTAGGCAATGCACAAGAAGTCCAATGAGTAGTTCCAGGTTGTGGGAGCAAGGGAGCTGACAGAAACAAGAGCTCTTTGGAGCAAGAGTTGGAAACAGGTTGTTTGTTATACCTAAGGATTTCTTGCTCATTTAAATGAGAGAAATTTAAATGTATTTAAAAGAGAAAGGACAAAGAATTAGATGAAGAGGACAGGGCACTAGATGTAATCTAAACCTTAAGGAGACAACTGGGCTGATATTTTATTTCTGTGCAGTAGAAAGACATAATTAATATAATTATTGTAGGACTTCAGTGAAATCTGAAAAGGTTGTGTCCTTTTGAAATAAAATTATTTGTGGAGGAACTGTCTGTAATGACTTAATTTCTTCTTGTCTACCTTGACACTAGAAGATAACTGATAAAACCTATTTTAGGATACTAATTGTTAAAAATATTAAAGCTATTTATTGATTAGGGTTTTTTTTTTTCCCCCCGGAGTTCTGTAGCTTTGTTCTGGCTTTTTAAAATGTGGTGGTAATTTTACAGTACTGTTTTCAGATCCAGCTACTATATTTTGTATCCATCAGCATAATTCCATTGGCTTGAATGAAATAACAGTGCTTTACATAATCTGTTGACCTAGTCATTTTCTCTTTAAAGCTTATAATCAGTGAAACAATTGAAGAGAAGAAATATGCATAAAAATTATTAAATGAAATTTTCTTTGGTTGAAATGTTATATAATCATTTTGCTTGTATAGCATCAGTAAAGCCAAATATCAGGTCACTTGCCTAGAGAAGTCTTCATTTGAAGACACAGAAAATTCAGTTCCCTGCAAAGCCTGTAGAGAATCTACCTGGTCTGAGTCTGCAATTTGTTCACAGCTGACAAGTGTGGGGCTTCCTTTTTTAGCTACTTAAAGCATCAATGAGAATATTTTGTGGGACACAGTTTTGTGAGTTAGAGAGAAAATAAATAAGCTGAATATAAGCCTCAGGTATTTTTCTATGGTTTTAAAATATCTAAGTGATAAATTCGCACTTCTAAAATACAGTGAAACCCAAACTTACTGCCTCATGGCTAAAGGTCTTCTTCCTGAAAGCCTGAAAGTTTCTTTACTATAATTAGAACTTGGAGAATTCTATCTAGGAGTCTGCCTAAGTACTCTGATGGAGTAGCAGGAATAGGCACTTAGTTATTGTTCAGTTTATTTGAAGAGTTAGGATACTGATTTCTTTACATGACTCATTTCCCCCTTATTAATGGGAATATTATGGAAGTAGCAAAATGAGAACAGAGGAAGGATCTATTTTCTCTGTGAAAGGAGTTTGGCAGGTTTTTTTTTAATTTTATCTAAAGATAAATTCCGCTTTAAAAAAACCAAACAACCAAATCCCCCAAAATCTATCCCTCCTGTTTTATATAGGCAACTTTTTCCTCACTATATTAGTTTTTAAAATAAATGCCCTATTAATGTCTAACTTTGCTGAATACTGAACTTCTCTGAAGTGTGCTTTGAAATTTGTAGCTGTTTAAGTAAAGACAAATACATTTCTAGATGATCGAGAAATCACCTCTTTGAAATAAATTTCCCAATGCACAACTATGTTATTGAAGCAAACAATTGTAAGACTTAAAATGCTTTTTACTACCATAATTCACATTCTTTTCAAAATGTAACTCAAAAGCCAGACTTACGAGTTCATTTCTGTACATATTTGAGGCGTTATCCTTGTTCCTTTCTTGAATTTATGTTAAATGTTCATATAACAAACTTCTGGTATGTTCACTTACAGCCCAGTTATTTAAGAGTGTTATTCTCTAAAGGTGTAGAATAAAAAGATGAATGTGATTTTAATAAAGACAAGAGAGAATGCAAAAGAGAAGGTGGAAGTAATGAGTAAAGAGAAATAAAGACAGAACGTTTGACTTTGCCACTTCTTCAAGTAATTCTTGGATGTATTTGTATGGTGGGGCTTGCAGTCAGACACAGCTTTATTCTAGTTGCAATTTTTAAGTGTCTGTATATGAGCCTTCTGTTAAATCGAAGTTGCATGCCAGTACTAAGCCTGCAGAAAATACAGCTGAGGATTAATCTAAATTGGTTGTGCTTTTTAAAATGTTTCAGACAGTTTGATTTTTAAGCTCTTTAAATCAGTATATTTCACAGAGCAAATTTTGTGATAAATAATAAGCTTTAAGCTAACAATCTCCAAAACTATTCCTTCCTCCTCGATATAATACTCCCAAAACTTAAATGTGCCCTAAACATTTTCAATGGCTGTGGTTTCTTTGCTAGAATAGAGATAGCTGTCTCAATAATTGATAATGAAGTGTGCAGATGGATACTTTACTGGGTAATGAGTGTACTTAAGGTAACACACCTAATTTTGCACTCCAAGCAGACATGCTCCTGCTGTGCTGCCCCACAGTCGAGTATGATGGATAAGTGATATAATCACATTTAGATTAAATAGATTTTCTGCTTATGTCAAATTTTTATCATAGTTTGAAAACTAGTTTAAAAAGTCATTGTAAAATGAATGCAAATCAAATTAAACACTTCTCTAGTATCATGAGTTATCCAGAATTGTAAGTCATTGAATTTACATAACAGAATTCTTAGTCCAGCCTTGGAATGGGTATACACACTCCTGTTGAGATACTGGGGGAATGTAGGAAAGATGATTATAGATCATCATCCGCTGCATTAGGTGCATTATTGCATCTTTTGGATGATAAGCTTACAGATATGTGGTTCTTGCTTTTTTCAGGCTATTAAAAAGTGCAGCATGGAAACCACAGTTACTGTAACAAGAGCAATGATGTAATCTGAATTATATGTACATACTCTATTACCATGTATCAGAGAATATTATATTTATATATCAAAATGAACAGTGGTAGAAATTAATAACTGTGAATTCTTGTTTTCCATTTCAGGTCAAGAGATGGAGAACTGAATTTCAGTTCCCATATGCAAAATAATATTCTGCGGATATTTGCATTATTCTGTGTTATCTTGGTTATAAATAGTGGTTTAAAATCTTTGTATAAAAAGCTATTAGTGATTTTATAATTCCCCGTATGTATTGTCTGTGTCTCTTTTTTTAAGACATTTTAAGTCTTCAGTTATTTTCTGAGATAACTGTTTCTTGCTAGAGCTGACAGGATTTGTGTTCTCTTGCAGGAGACACTGATAGATTGGTGTGATGAAAAGGAACTTAATTTGATTTTAACAACTGGAGGAACAGGGTTTGCACCGCGAGATGTCACTCCAGAGGTGAGATAGTCCTGGAATAGAAAAATCTGCCCTTTGATGTAGAAATGCATGAGTCTGGAGGAGGTGGGGTGGGGAGGGGGGCGTCTTATTTTTATTTTTTTTTTTTTTTAATTATTATTTCCTCTGTGATGTTACTTCGCAGTGTCTGCGGGCAGGTCAGGTGATACACAACTTGGAAGCAGAAAAACGTTTTAGAAAATATTGCACAAGAGTATTACTCTGACCTTGGGTTCTGACCCGAAACAATTTTCAGACTAAAATGTGGTATAGTATAATGGTTTTCCAGTCCCCTTACAAACCAAAATTCTAATGGCTTTTTGGCGTAATTTTCCTTAGCACTGCAGTACAACACTGCTAAGCAAAATCTTGTGTGGCTTTTGTTGTGTCTTGTACAAGGAAAAGTGGAATAAGAGAGATCTTTTAATTCTTCATTGCAGAATACTGTATTGATGACTACTGCCTTATATGTTAGAGTGTGAGGCAGATAGTAGGGGGAAAGAATTCTATGCAAATCTACTGTGGATCTGCTTGTCAAGTAATCTAAACAGGCACAACGATGGAGGTAACCTGCACCAGTAAATGTTGCTCAGGAAATTTGGTTACATTCCGCTTACATGCAGCTAAAGTGAGGGGTATAAAAAGGAAACTTAACTAATGATCTCATGGCCATGAATTGTCAATGTGAAATGACTGTGTGATTGTTGTTGAAGTACTTTGGTATTTATGGCTTCAAATGAGATTAGTATGAACTTTTAAAATCACAGACTTTATTTGGTTTGATTATGTTCTCTAAAGGGCAGAATTAAGACTGAGTGAGTTAAGTGTTTATTTGCATAATTTAACATACCTAGATTTCTCTTAAGTACTCATGTAAGTTTCAATTGCTTAGACTCTCAAGTTGATTTGAGTTCTTTATAGCATATCTGCATTGCGTTTCACTGACAAATGTGTTCTGTCACATGACTGCAGTTCAATTTTTTTTCCATTAGGAATCTAAAAACATAATTTATTGTATAACATTTGTGTAGCTAAAGAAACACATAAACAAAATGCTCCTGTTCCTTACTTCTGATGGTTTTAGATTATGTACTAGAAAACTTGAGTAACTAAAACCTTGAGGGGTGTCTGTGTATCAAAAAGTGAGAACAACATTAAGATGACCACAGTGTACTACGTAGTAAAACTGATTTTGCAGATTATTCACTGTGCTAAAGCCACCAAAAGTGAAAAGTGAGTTGGTTACATTTTTCTCTTGCTTGCAAACTAATTTAATGTTTTTGAAGGTTGTGTTACCAGGTCTCTGTAGAAGGAGGGATGAATTTCTGCTTCAGTTTTCCTTTGTCAGTGTCAAGCCTAGGCCACAGTGCCAGACGAAACATTGCAGCCAGTGCTAAAAATTAGCCACAGATTCTCAAGCAGCATTTGGGACAGGAAATAAACAAATGAGAACTTTGCACATAAACACTTAGTATTTTCCTTACACTGTGTTGCTGTTATTCAAACTAATTAAGACAGGCAGGGATGATTTTTTTTCATCAGTTTTGTTGAGTAAGCCATGTTGAAAGTTATCTTAGTTGTTAATGTGTCTCTACAATTATAGAGACACATTAACAACTGTATTATAAAAATAATTAATAACTTGTACTGAAGAAAAACTACATTGTTTTTAAACATAATAGATATGCAAGACTTGGGCTGAGCATAACAGAATCAAGTGTTCTGACTGTCAAATTCTTCCCATATTTTAAAAGAACTTACATAGGAGAGTATTTACTCACTTTTTACCTAATTAAGTTGGATTAACTTAAATCACAGTGGAGATAGTGAATCTCAGGTTTATTACAAAGTGGAGATGACAAGCATTATTCCTATGATAGGGTTTTTTACATCATTCATTCACACAGATGTTTTTAGGGAAGAAAATCAGTTTGCCAGTATGTCACACCAAAAGCATATTAAGAAGCCTAAGTTTTGTCCCCGTATTTTATGTCTTTTGGGCCAATGAGAAAACCAATGCAAAATGGAAAACTCATTATGTCAACATGAAATGTGCAATAACAAGCCTTTAGGAAAACTTGCATTGATGTAGGTTGTAATGGTTTTAATCTCTTCTGTGTATGGTGTAGGTTCAGCAGTATGCTCTCATCAGTGAACTGATACTAAAGGATGTAATCATGGCATTGTGCTATTTAGTGTCATCTTTAAGATGTGATTTTAAAACTTTTAAGAACTGAATCTGATAATGGAAGATGTTTTAGTATTTTTCCTTAGAATAGAGAAAGTAGTTCATTGGGTCATATTTCTGCTGGTATGTTTCAGTCCTGCTTCTCCCTAATTCTCCTGTACTTTGAATTAGAAAGTAGGTTTCTCTGCTTTCATTTCTGAGTAGAGATGTATAATTGCTATTGTACATACATGATAAAGGTAGTTCCCAAGAGTATCTGCAACCCAAAGACTTAGTGTTAATTGAATTTTGTAATTATTGATAAAATTGAAATTATGTGCCTAGCATAATGTAGCTAAAGTGACTTCTTGATACCTCAGAAATGTATAATTAAGCACCCCAAAAAATTAGTTGTTTCCCTACTCACTTTGCCTTTTGAACACTATTATCAGAACCATACCAGGTTATTGCAGTTGTTTTAATGACGTGTAATGACATTTTTTCTTGTAACAGAATAGACAATTTTAGGTATATTTGCAATATCTAATTTTCCTTGCCTGTCTCTGATCCCTAAATTTATAGTCTCAGTCTAGTCAGTGAGTGGAGAGAAGCTTTTGAATGAGTTCCTACAATTCATATTTTGAGGGGCAAAGATAAGTTTAATTAACCAGTGTGTATATCCTTCACTTTCTTGACTACACAACTAGAAGTGATGAAATCGTGTGGATATTTAAAAACCAAATTCACTCAATGGATTGCTAAATTTGAAAGTAACTGTGTCATAGGTTTTATTAGTGAATGCTGGAATTCTTAACTGTTATGGCAGTTCATGGTAGTTTGCATTTGTACTAAAGCTGAAGTGTAAGCTTACTTTTGTAGATACAACTACAAATTTTTTACAATTTAATTTCAAATGTAATTTAAGGGAATAGTCTTTAAATCTCTGCTGGAGTTGCTCATGCAATCTGCTTGTTGATGTAAAAAGTGTTTGTTGCTGGACAGACATCCACCTATGGCCAAAATTAATTTATTTAGGGAACTTTGTTATATATTTCCAGATGCAAACATTTATTTCTTGGAACTACAATATTTCAGTGGTAGTTCTTACAGAATGTTGATAACAATATACATTAACTTTTGTGAAAAAATTAAATAGTGTTGCAGCATTTTTATCAATAATTAGGTATCCTTCTGATAGCAATCTATTTTCTCTTTTGCTGTTGCTCAATACAAAACGGAAGGAGAAAAATCTCATGTATACGGGTGCTCTGCTCTGTTTTCTATTTCCTCTCTTCTATACTTTTACACCTATTATTTTGCAAAATTGTACATCTAAAAAATTCACTTGTCTGTCTCTAAACAGTCTTCTATCTGTTTTCTTATCCTTTGTTGCTGATGTGATTCTGTGCGAGTCTTACTTGCCCAGCTACAAGATTTATTTTTTGTATTTAGATAATAGCGATAGAAACAACGTACTGTCCTCAACTGATGATAGACATTCTTGAGCTGTGTCACAGTATGTATTCACAAATAGTTCATCCACACTGCAGATAATTTTGAGCCCTAAAATTTTAAGATAGTGCTTTATAGAAAACATAGAAGAGCTGTTTTCCAGCATGTAACAGCAGACGGATGTTTCCTTACAGTCTTCCTACTTTTCCAGTATTCTGGAAAATTTGTGAATGCTTCTTTTGGTTCTTGCTGTTTATTTTCTTCAATATATATGGACCGGTTTAAAACGTATTTAGACACATACTTGTTTTTATTTAGTCTGAAAATATGTGCATATTTATGTATTCCTTCATCAGAGTTCTGTAGTCCATGAAAAGAAATCATTGTTCTCTGGAACTCCTATTTGTCAATGTTTCTTACACAAGCATGCTCAGAATGAACAAAATACTCCAAATGTAGCCCCACAGAAGCCATGTTTGGAGAGAAGAAGGTCTGAATTCCACTGTAATACATCCTTTTATATTCACTTCAAAACTGCACCAGCATTTTTATAATGACTGCCAAATGTAAATTTTCCATCATTTAGCTTCTCCCCATTCTCTAAGGTATCATGGATTTTTCTTCAAATTCCATTTTACTTCCACAGACTTTTAATATCTGTATTCTTCCATTTCTCTGTCTCAAGTAATATTGGAAACCCTCTTAATCTCTATTATTTTTAGTTTTCATGTGTTTTCTCTGTTTGTTTGCTTCCAGTTTAGTTCTGTTAATGAAATAAGATGCTTGTGACATAATAGGATCTATCATGTTATAGCCATACACTCACAGCAACATGTTGCCATCAAAGTAACTGAAATCCACTGAGACTTAAACTTTTCAAATAACAATTTGCATTTAATAGGCAGTAACTTAAACTAGAAATAAGGTGTAGGAGGTTTTTGTCCTCTCTGGTTCAAATAGTGCCTTTCCAGAGCTGCAGGATTTCTAGTATTGTTTGTTGCAGACATAAGATGCATCTGTTCTTCCTCAGCAATATTTTACTGTTGTCACTGAACCAAAAGAAAATAATTTCTTTTTTACAAACTGTCACTTCAGGATGGCTCCATAGTGAGGAGGAATGAAGCCTTCACCTCACATACGACATAAGTAATTTTGTGGTAGGAATAATATGAAATTGTACAACTTCTAATAACCCAGGCTATTGTTTCAGTTTTTCACCCTTCGATATTCCAGATACCCTCCAATTTAATAGCCTATTTAAGCATATATTTTTGTACTCTGTTTTAAGACTGTAGCTTTCCATATCTCTTAATAGAGGTCTTGCTCTCAGTTAAGTTTGATTTCTGCGTTGAGCTATTGTATAATGATGTGTGCTGTGTGTGGATGGCATCTGACTGTGTAACTTGCCGTTAGACCTTTTGAGGCCTTTGTATTTCTTAGAAAATTGTTTCCAACCCAGCTTGCTCCTAAAGGGTCAGAATTACAAAACCTTGCCACATGCATCTAAGCAACAAACATGCTTAAACGGAGCAGATTGCTCTCTGACAGACTCCTTCCAAATTCTGTGCTACTCTGTTGGAAGTTTATCAGCAACTCTGTAAGGTACCATTCCCTTTTTCTTAGTCCTTAAGGCAGTTCCTAGTTTGTATGATTTGGTCTTTTATCCAGTCTTTATCTGCTTTAATTTTTCAATAAAATTTATTATTTGATGTGTTGTATTTTGTGTTATAAAATCCAACTATATTTATGTGCTGTAATACTTCAATTTAAAATTATATATTTAGATTTTAAATCTCTCTTGTGGAAGCATGTTATTATAGCAGAATTGATATGTTTAGTTGCAGAACACTTCGCTAAACATGTATTACCAGTTTCTTTGAGAAGCAACATAATACAAATTATTAGCACCACACAGCACACTGTCAGTCTACAGAAGTACCTGTGTCTTGAGAAATTCCACTCTGATTTAGCTGGCTTACAAAGGGCTAAAAAGTGCCTTTTTCTTCTCTTGTTCGAGTTTCTCAGGGAAACTTGTTAACACATCATCATCGCTGAAGAGCATGGTTGTCCTATCATCAACTGCAGCTGCTGCATGGAAACACCTGCAATCTGTCTGGACACCTATAGTGAGAAATGTGAGGGGGAAGAAAGGCAGATTCCATTTCAGCTCAGTTTACTCAACTGTCAGAGATTACTCAAAAAAATAAGACCATCAAACAAACGATATAGAGAATACTTGTCTGTATATGGGATTGATGTGTCTAAAATGCAAAGCTGCATATTTTTTCTGACATTCCCTTTAAAAAACTTACAACTGTCATGGTGGATGTAGAAAAAGGTCAAAAAAATATGATGGCTGGGAGAGATGATTTCTGTGAGAGTTACACAACCCAGTCTTAAGTTTATCATAAAGAACACTGAGAAATAATTTTGGTTTTACCTGTACTTTGTTTCCCAAACAATGTATGGTACTAAAGGCTTTGTAAGGTACCAAAGGTCTTCTTTACCTACTAAAGAAAATTGTAAAAATAGCTGGTGATAGAAACCTTGAGACAGGAAAATTTAATAAAATCATCATAATGAAAGGCTTTTATATGTTTAGGTTGGTTTGTTTAAGAGATTAATCACACAAATTCCCTAAAGAGCTGTATTCTTAATTTTAATTCTGTCAAACCAAAAGTGTTTGGTAGTGGGAGAAATGTCTTGTAAAACTCAAGTTGTCTTGTACTCCTTGCAGAAATTATAGACAATATTAAATTAATCATCCTGCACTTACAGCCTTATGTTCTGTATGTGTTAGATGAGAAGATAGTTTGAATCAAATGGATTCTGAAATTAATAATTAAATAATTTTTTTTCCTGAATTCATAAGGACTACTTGAATTGCTTTTGTCTCTTTTTTGAAAATGCGAAAGCCTGCTAATATTGGCTGAGAATGCCTGGGCAAATATCTTTTTAATTACTTAACTAATGTATTAACCTTCTGTGTAAAGTTGTCTGACCATCTTACCATAAAGGTAATGCTAATAGAATTCCTGTTAAGCCTTTGGATATTTTTGCTCATTTGAGGATCAGCTTTTATTTACTTTATTTTAGCTGTCCTTAATACTCTTGAAAAGCAAATAGAAGTTGTGCTTTCTTACTTTCAAACATGTAGGAACTATTTGCAAGCTCTGCTGAAAAGAACAGTAAAACAGTAAGGAATTTGAATGTTTCATAAAATGAGAAGCAAAGCCACAGTAATGAGCCAGGAAATTTCACTTCTTTGTTCTTAAATTTTGAAATTACAGGGTTTCTTCCAAGCTAATTTAGGAAAAGCAGTTGGAAGAAGGCTTGGCATGTCCTGAGAGTGGTCTAATGGTTCCTGTGTAAAGGAACCCAGTACTCCCAAAAGTACACTCAGATGAGCAGTATGATTAGGGTGTGCTTTTTTAATGGGGTAGATAGAAGAGTTTTCGTCCTCTTGGTTTTGCTTATGCCTTTTATCTATATTTTCATTGTAGAGCGCACAGCTCATGTGGCCTTTTCTCTATTAGTTTAAATAAACTGGCTTGTCCCCTATTAGCAGGGTAGCCACAACAGTGAATATATCTCACAGTCCTTTCTGTAACTTGGGAAGAAAAATAGGCCTGCCATAGGACTTCTGCATAATGAAATTTTCAGTTTGGAACTTCTGGAATTTTTTTCCTCTTAGGCATTTCTAAAAATAGTTTCCATTAAAGCATCACTTTGGAGAAGATAATAGGAAACTGAACAAATTAAACATCAAGTTAAAGAAAAATAATCTTGAAAATATTGTCAGGACTGTAATTACGCAATTTTTGCCCTTAATGTGTCATTTTTTTCTTGTCATGGTCTATTACAAAGAGTTTAGTAAAAACTTAATACAGGGAAAATTAATAAAAAAATAATGTAGACTTGTTTGGAAGACTTCTCTGTGAAGGCAGCTTAAAGACATGATAACTAGGGGGCAAATAGTAGTTTGGATTTAAGATGTATGAAACATTGAGTGAGTTAGTCCTTTTGACATTAGCATACCAGAATTGCAAAATGACTCACTAATGAAGTAGTTGATCATTAAAACTAATACTTATTAAAGAATAGACAATTTCTCATTTACTTCTTCCCTGCTAGTGGCTTTTCCAGCCACTAAGTGGAAAGAAACTATGAGTGTCTTGGAAAGCAGCTGGCTTCAGGAGTTACTCTTAGGTTTATAACTAGTCCTCCTGCTTTTGCTAATTGCTACCACATGGAGCAGTGAAGCTTTAGCAAAATGTTGACTCAGTATAAGTACCAAAATAGAAAACCAAAATTACTATTGTCATGCTTAGGCATGGAACTCAATTTATCAATTATGGACAAGAAAATAAATACTTTTTAACCTTTATTTAGACTATATTTTAGTTTCTTGTTTCTTCATGCGTTTATTCTTTTCCCACTTCTTTTGTTTTTGGAGTACCTAAATTAATAGTGAGGTGCATAACCTACTGTTACTTATTGTTGACATTTAAACTGTCCCTGGATTTTAAAAGTCCGTATTTTCCTCCACAAAAAAGCATTTTCTTATGGTACGCTGAGATCAGTTTGTCATAGTTCATTTTCATTAAGCTTGAAAGATCTTCCTTCAGAGAGAAGGTGCTAGCAATTTTGTTCTTGATGCGGTGCAGCTAATTGTAGTTCCTGCTGGCCACAAAATCAGAGGATTTTATAAAACTGCCAATGTATGCTCTAAGTACCCTGTACTCTCATATCTCTGGTTCAGCTAGTATCTGCAGTTCCTGGCTGGTTTATGCCATTACTAATCATGTAATGGAAGTCTCTTGGTCTTCTCTGCCAAAATTTTCTGCCATTTTGTTCTAAGCCCAAATAATAGTGTTCAATACAGGAAAGTTTGGGTATGGAAGAAATTCCTATTCTATGACCCTAATTTCTAAATTTGAAGTTTTATTAACATCTATTATTCTTGTGCCTTGCTTTGCTTGCAGAAAAAATGAACAGCTGATACCCAGAGATCAGTATAGATAAGTTCCATCAGCTTAGCCTGTCACTACTGTATTCTTTAAGAGTTTTGTTGCATATGAGTGCATGGCAAGTTCATACAGATTCTCTCTATGACCTTTCCAAACTTTAATTTAGCAAGAACACACCAAAACTAATGATTCCTTTATATTATTTAAGGTTCTCTACAGTTTGCAGAGCAGGGAAGAGTTGACCTCTTGTTTCATATTACTGTCTTGTCAAAGCGGAATGTAGGTTTTCAGTGTTGCTAATAAAAAGTTACTGTGCAGGTAGATAAATCCATACACAATCTGGAGTTCTAAATAGATAGAAATAGTGAAGTTTGATTCTTGGTGGGTTCTTTTAGTTTCTAGGTAGATACTGTATAAAAAGTCTCATGACTTATATGATGAATGAGTTAAATTACTGATCTTTAGTGCTTTTTATTGGGGATTTTCTCAGTTCTTACATTGCAGAGTTCGTTGCATGTTTCTGAAATAAAGCAGCAGCTAAGATTTCTGAAACAGTTTAATTTGTTTGAGAAACCAACCATGTTAAATAGCAGAGTGCTTACGTTAAAGAGAAGAAGATATTCAAGGTAACAAAAAGGTGCTGTTAAGTTTGATACTTAGAAGAGGATTACCCCATAAGATTCATAAGACTAATTCTTTTCATTAGAGTATGGGTGTATCTAAGCCAAATTCAAACATCAACCTACACTAATAATGAGTAACAGTTAACGATGGCTTCCGTTTATCTCACCAATGGCCGCAGTGGCTAATGGGTACTCCTGTTCAACTTCACAAGCCATTTTGCAGTGGATATGGGAATGAGCTCACAAGACCAACCCCTTTCCCCTCTTATACTAGAGGTGCTAGAGGTAAGTGTGGTTTTGGGGAGCAGGGGTGGGAGGTCATGAGTTGAGAGTGATGTGGGCATCTTAAATTTTTCACAAACCTCAATAAAGGCATGTGTCTTGGGATGGGCAAAGATTTAGTTTAATTCTTATTTTTTGCCCAAAGAGATTACCCAGTCCTAAATTGACATGCTTTCCTTGAACTGGGAGTCAGAAATCCCTTTTCTCTTCTGTTTTTCTGCTGCAGAAATTCCCAACATTCCCATTATGTGGGCTCCAGAGAGGGGTAAGCAACATCTTCAATCCCACCCAATCATTTCCAAACTAATTCTTTGCTAGTATTTTTTTGCTTTTTTAATCATCATCAGAAACAGTTTTTAGACACATTTTTCCCTTTTGTTTGATTTTCTTGTGGATTCTCATATTTTTGTTTTATAGGAAGGTCCCATGGCCTCCCCAAGTGCTAGGGTCAGACTCATTTGCTGTTTCCATTTGTGTGCTATTCTCCTGTGGATTTTCATGGTTCACTCTGATCAAATGATATTACCAAAGGGTGAGCATCTAGATTCTTGGGACTGTTTCACTCATGGTATCCTAAGTTGTTGAAAAAGCACTGCCACCCTGCTGCCCTGTCAATCATTTGGCAGGCTTGTTTGTTCTTGCCAACAGTTGCATCTGATTATTGGTGGTCTTTGGTCTTTTTCTGCCTTGTCTATCTGGGGACTGCCTGGCGTTCACTACTGTCTTATATTCTCCCTACCTGCTGGCTGTGTGGCCTTGTCCTCCTGAAATCTTGGCCCTTTGGCTGACTGTCTGGCATTGCCTCTTGACCAGCTAATTGCTTGACAGTGACTACCTACTGCCCTGTCCATCTGTTGACTGGCATGTATCACTTCCTTATTGTCCTTTCGATCTGATTGCACATGGGCATTGGCCTCCTGCTGCCCTATCTCCTGCTCCAAGTGCCTGGCATTGCCTTCTTGCTGAGTGCATCTGCTGACTTTGTGGAATTGCTCTTCTGCTGCTTGGCACACCTGCTGACTGTTTGGTACTGCTTTAGCAACTTGCTGAATGTTTGGCATTTTCCTCATGCCTTTTCACCTGATCCTTGAATATAGTGTCCCCTTGCTGCTCTTTGAGTCTGCTTACTCACTGATACTTGCTCTTTTGCCATCCTGTCCACTTGCTTTTATGCCTGGCATTTCTATCATATTGTCCTACCCATCTGCCTAGATTTTATTTCTAAATATGTACCAGTCTGAAAATATTAAGAAGAGTTATAAGGAATGGGGGAAAAATATTGTCTGGCTCCTTCATGATCTGATTCAGTTTAACATATCAGACAAAAACTGATCTCAGTACCAGCATTCAGCTTTTTCATAGAGCTACTCAAAACCCTTTCCCATCATATGAAAAAAGAAACAAACCCAAACCAAAATGAATGGTATTTAGTCTTTGCTTCCATCACTTTATTCGGTAGGTGTATTACTACAGTTCAGTAATACTGTATTAAGTATTAAATTTGATAGTAATTAAGTACTACAACAGTAATATTGCCTAAGGTATCTGAAAATCCATGGAAGGTAGGTCAAACAGGGGTGAAAAACAATCTGTTGCTGAGGCTCAGAAACATGAAGATTTGAATGTAGAGCTGTGTTCATTAAACACAATGGATCAAAGAAGCTAAATAAGAAATTTTACAGCTCTTTATTTAAAACAGAGGGTTGCAGCTAATGTAAATAAACCATTGGATCAGTACAGTATTACCAAACAGAAGTGTGTCTTAATTTCTGCTTTCTACTCTTTCTGTACTGGGAGAATGGTCAATTGCCACTTTACAGAAACCTTTTGTCACTCTCTCACAGATTAAGAACAAGGACTTGACTACATCTGTAAAGTCCATAGTAAGGGAATAAATCATTGTCACATCACAGAATAAGAAGCAGGATTTCCTGCCTCTTCGTTTAATTCAACTCATTTGACCTCTTTTCCTAGCTCTGCCACAGTTTTTAGCTTATTATGACTGTTTGTGGGTTTAATTGGGGTTTTGACTCCAGTACCAACTAGGAATCGGAGAAAATATTCTGTGATAATGAGTCCTGTTAATCATTTCATAATAAATTCTTACTACACTTAGATAAATTGTATGTAATGTTCTTTTAACCTTAGCTTTTAATCTCCTCAGATATATTATTACTGCTTTTGCTATCTTCAGAGGTACCTTAAATATGTTAAATTATGCCTAAACAGAGGCAGGGCAGCTTCCCTCGAATCAGTAGCAGCTTTCACCAGTCTGGGACCAGCTGTGGAATCAGAGAAAGACGCTGTGAGAGAGCACCTTGTTCCCATGCCCCCAGCAGCAGCTTGCCATTGTGAAGGATGGCTCCCGGGACAGTTGACAGTATTCTGAGGAAGAGCTAGTAGGACCATTCTCCCAGTTTTCAAATTAATGTCTAAAAACCAGTAAACTTGTATTTTGCTCCAAGGAAATGGAGGATGTGAATGTCCTCCTTTATTTTACCCCTTTACAGTCTCCTAGGCTCTCCTGTCCTCTCTCTTCTCAGCCTTTCCAACCCTCCTTTGCTTTTTCAAGCATATTTTTTTCACAACTTTATGAACTCTTAAAGACGGTAGGCTGTCAGTCTCTCACTTCCCACCAGCTTCATGCTGTTGAAGGGTGTGGTGACAAGAACAGGTCTCAGTGGCAAATCTTTTTCTCCAAGCTTTAACTCCCAGTGTTACTTTGGTGCTTCCCTAGGCTGTTGTTTGAGACGTGTATCGGGCTGGAAGGGAGGAGGGATATTCGCTCTAGCACTGCAGGGCTGCAGGATACTACTAGAACTCACTTCTTATCCCAAGAAACATAAGTAATTTGTTCATGTATCATTTTAGTTCTTTTAATATAGCTTTTTTTTTTTAATTACTATTACCTCCAAAATGTGGAGATTTTTTTCAAATAATATTCAAGTTACATAAATTTTAAATGCAGAAAAGCAGAAGAAGCTGGAGGAAAATAAACACTAAGCATTTTCTTGAATGTATGAAATTTTCTTGACTGAAAATTATACCTACCACAGAATTGATGCAGTGCTGTCTTAAGCAGCTTCACTGTAACAAATCAAGTTAAATCAGTTTTCCATCTGAAATTATCAAGTTATAATACAAATATTTAAATTAGTATTAAAAAAATCTGGTAAGTTGAAAGAATAAATTTTAGGGTTTCTCTTATAAATGAGTCAACATTTGGTTAAAGAAACAATGACAAATTTGCACACAAAGCCCTGTGAGTAACATCTTCTCTATCAAATCCCATGTAACGGTGATATACAAATTTTTTTTTTTTTAATAGGCGTTTTGGAGAGGTTTTTTTTTAATCTTTTGTTCTTGTTATTTTTGGGGTGGGGAGGGTTGAAGGTATTCTTTAGTCTACCCTGTACTAATTTTCAACCAAAAATTAGCTTTTGAAACAGTCATGAAGAGTTATAAGTCTTTCCAGCTCTTAGAGTTTCCCTTTCCAAAGTAATTAAATTTCCGGTTATCAGCCCAATTGTATCTCAGGTTTTTTGCTCGTTAGACTCTTTTCCTTCCTTATTATCTCTGATAAGAAACCCTTGTTACAGTTCTCATAGTCTTTTCCTGAACTACAATATCTAAATCCTACAAATTGTTTGTCAGGAGAAAGTGTTTGTTGTATATTCTCTTGATTTCAATGCAATTTTTTATTTCCTTTTTTTTTTTTTTTTTTGCAGTTTGTTTCTTTATTCTTCTCTGTTTTCTAAAGATATCCTTTCTGATGATAGCACATTGCAGCCTCTAAACAACTAATTTGTTCAGTTGTTTCTGAAAAGAAAACAAATTCCTAACTAATACAGGTCTTTTGCACTCAAAATGAGATATATGACTATTTTTTTACCCTTGGGATTTCCAGAAGGTGTTTCTCTGCCCTGATCTGTTTAATCACTGATTTCACTTTCAGCTGAAGTTTTCCATTCTTTTAAGAATAATGTGTCTGACAGTGACTCACATCAACTTGGAACTCAGATTTTATTATCTGTATGCTGCTTCTGGATTCAGATTGAAAAATTTATTTGGTTAATTTTAGACAAGAATGCCTTAAATGATACATGTTGTGCTAAAGAACGTACATGCCTTTTGGTTCATGCTTGTCATCACTGACAAAGGCTTTTGCTGTTACAACTCATGTAACAATTTTGCTGAATGAATATTGGTACAGAGTAAGCTCCAGTGTCTCTCTACTGTTATCTCTTACCTTAGTAGGCCAGTAGCTTTTTTTGGAAAAATGAAGGGATGATGTTGCATTAGGAGTATAGAAATTTGACAGAAAATCAATCCCTTGCTTCCCAGCTGCTCCCCAGAGATCAGAGGGGCTGGGTGCTGTCAGCTTACTTTCTGACTGCACCAATTTGGCACTTTAAGTCTGGTTGCATTCAGTAAGAACTTTCATGGGCACAGATTCACAAATAATGTAGTTTGTGAAAGCAACATGTTCCACATTTTTGTTATATTGACTGTAATAAATGTTCTAGATCTACAAAATGTAAGTGTATAGCACTATGTACAAGTCTGCCCAGGTATGGTCCAGTGCAGGCAGACGTGCAAATACAAAGAGGCATCCCAGCTTTGGGGTGGGAGAGAGGAGCAAGCCTGTTGACTTGTCTGCAGAATGGGGTCATATTCTCATCCTCTGCCAAAGAGGATTTCAAATGCAAGATTTTTACTTTTGGTAGAGGTGGAGATGAGATTGTAGTCAAATATCCTGTTGCTGCCTTCATACATGGTGGGGGGGGCAGCCACCTGTGTATAAATAAGGGGTATCACACCCCTATCAGCAGGCCATCATGCCCAATTAATCCCTTTACCTCCTATCTCACAGTATCTCTCTTGGCTTTAGGCCTTATTCCTACAGATGGATGCACAAAGTAATTTATCAGTGACTGCTCTTCCCCACAAGGCTGCTGTTTTGCCCAGACAGATTTTAGATTCAGCCTGGAGAGCAGAAGGCTCCAGGGAAGCCTTATTGTGGCCTTTCAGGACTTAAAGAGGGACTATAAATAGGATGGGACCAAACTTTTTAGCAGGGCCTGACGCAATGGGACAAGAGGGAATGATTTTACACTGAAGGAGGGTCAATTTAGATATTAAAGAAGAAAATCCTTACTGTGAGGGTAGTGAGGCACTGGCACAGGTTGCACAGAGGATCTATGGATGCCCCATTCCTAGAAGTGTTCAAGGTCAGGTTCAATGGGGCTCTGAATGACTTGATCTAGTTGAAGATATCCTTGCTTATTGCAAGGGGGGTTGGACTTAAATGGCTTTTAAAAGGTCCCTCCCAATTTAGACTATTCTATGACTTGCTGGAGCTTCTTTCACTTAATTTGGGAGTTTGATGAAATAAGATTTATGTAATTGTTTGGAAATTTTATCTGAGACTGCACCTAAGCTTTTGTTTGATTTGGCATTTGCTGCTCTCTTGGAACGTCATAGCAACAGTAATCAATCTTTTTCACCTTCACTGTTTGCTTTCAAAAAATATTTGTATACCTTTATTAGACCTTTTTCTTGTAACCTTTTTGCAGATAGACTGAGTGAGTAGTAAGTAAGCTTTATTTTGTGTGGTGTTGCAATCACACACATCATTTATTCAAGTGAGCTCATCATCATCACATTCAAGTGGCAGATTTTAAAGCTGAATGAAACCTACACATTATACCTTTAATTTTGGCTGAATTTTTGGGCTACAGCTCCCTTTTCAAGAGTGAAAAATTATTGGGTTATTGCCTTTTCCTGCTATGATCTGATCAGTTCTCCTTTGAACCAAATAATGCTTAAGTATCCAGTGGTATACAGAATTACTCCATGAACAGCAAGGCTTAACCCTATGGTCTCTTTCAAACACTTTTACAATTCATCCATGTTTTACTGATTTCTGCTGGTCAGCATTGGTCATTCCTGGAATAAGAACAGAGAAGGGCACAAAGTTCTTTTAAATGTGTTTGTCTCATAGGGATTTTGTTTCCTGCAGAATCTTAATGAGAAGCTGCTGTTAAATCACCATCATTCTTTGCAGGCAAGAGGGAGTAGAGTTTTCTTTTGTCTTTAGGGTTAACAAAGTTAGATTTTTCAATCTAGCTAGAACTGTGGGGTTTTCTCAATAGCTTTTACAATGTTTAGACAGTCTAATATTTCCTCCAGAAATATTTTGTATCTTTGTTTCTTTTCATTGTTACTTTAAAAAAGAATTATATAAGATGTAGTTTCATCAGATAGAAAGTATTGGGCAGCTAACCTTAGGTGCATCTGGTTTCTATGTTATTCTGAACTATGGTCTTGCACCACCTATATCATTTATATAGAAATACAGTCTGATTTTTTACTTACATTAGTCCGCCTAGAAGGTATGATGTTTGTAGTTGCTGTACACTTAGTGTGAGCACATTTGCTGTGGTAGTGAGATGCTTAGCATTCATTTCAAGAATTCTGTGTACATTTTGAGTACACAGAGCAGTGAACTAACTAGTTGACTGTGCCTATCTAAGAATCTCCTGCCTTGTCATATGTAAAAGCTACCTTCTTTTCTCAGTGATCCACTCACACACTGCTAGTGTAAAAATCGGATTGCTGAAAAGGTTTGGACGCAGAGGGAATTTTATTAAAAAATAAAAATATTTTTCTGTACAACATGGTCTGCTGCTTCAAGCACAGCAGAAGTATATGTGAGGGGAGGTGCTTATATATCTGTGTTGCTATATCTATAGTAATGAAAAGGTGTATATGTTATAAGAATCTGAGGGGTTTAAAATTCAGTTTTGCAGCTGGGAAGTAATTTGTCTATACAATGCAAAGTTGTATTAACGTGAAAGCATTGCTATGTCACAGCTGAGTAGTGTCAATAAATGATTCAACTGCTTTTACCTAGTGCATGAAAGATATTTTAACATTTTCTAAAACTGGAAGAAAGTGATGTTTTGGAAATGCGTATAGAAAACATCTTAGAAACAGTGTAATAGAGAGAATATTTTCTGTACTGGGGGTTTTATATATATATGTATTGTTAACTATTACTATAAAATACTCTAAGCCATTAATTAAGTAGTAAAATAAAATTCCAGAGGAAAAAGTAAACCTGATATATTTAATATTCTTCACTCAGTATAGATTAGGAATTCTACTGTCTTCTATTTCAGTGCTCTGTGCTACAGCAATCTCAACAAAATATTTTCCATGGTCTCTTTGAGAAACCTTTTCATTCAGTTGTTTTTGTGAGAATCTTGGAGGTAAAAAATGTGATTCATGCCAGAATTTAAATAGTCCTATACAGGAAATCATATGACAGAACGCAGAGTAGGTCACTGGCTTTCAAAATCTATTCACTTGTTCAGTTCTAATGAAAGTGTCATTTGCATGTGCCAAAACTGACAACTGTTCAGACTCTGAACACATGAATTGCATTACTAGATGTCACAAAAGAATCATTTCTATGAATTTTTAGGTTATGGCAAAAGTACTTTAAAGCTGCTCTTTTTAGAGATGCTTTATCATTTACTTGGGGAGTAAAGATATTATGTAAGTGAATCTTAAGAGAAAGTAAAGTGGGGTTTTTTGTAGTTCTTGTGTTGCTATGGTGTATTCTTGAAAAATTATCACTCATTAGTCCATCCTTTGTAGTGCAGAAGGTGTATTGTAGGAAGAGTTGTTTTTTATTAAATCTTCAACATTGATGATTTGAGATCTGAAACTGTTTGGAGGAGCTATTTTACCTGTGGAAGAATTTGACTGAAGTTTCAGAAATGCAGATATTTTATATACCATATTTGTTCTTGGCAAAAGGTAGCAAATGTTAGGAAACATCAGACAATATCCTCAAAAGAAAAGAGTTTCCCATTTTAATTTCAGTAACAAATGTGCTAGAGCTGAAGCATTGCAAAATTATTTATTTATTTGCAGAAGTGAAATTGCAAGTAAAAACTTTTTGTTCTTTCACTGCTCCAGACAATGCACAAGATCTTAAGAGAAAACAATGTCCATTTCTATCGTGTAGCCTCATTCTTTGTGTGTCCCTATGAGGTTCTCTAACAAATAGTGCCTTTTCTTTTCCCACGATACTAATACCACAAAAAGGCAAAAGTTACACTTCTGTTTCCCTTACATAGTTCTAGTCTGCGTTGCTCAGTATACTTCCCCAAACCACAAATACACCCACCCACCCCTGTACAGAAGAACCTAAGTTTGGCACTAGTTTTCAAATGAAGCTAACTGTACCCCGACTCCACTTCAGTATAGATATATAGTCTAGAAGATAGTACACATAACCAGAAATACTGTCTAGGGTATTTTTTTTATGAGACAGTGCTCCCTAGTTGTTATTCTGTTAGTTAAAGCTCATTATGTTGTCAGTTCAGTCATGTAGAATTTGTATTGACATAGATACCCATGCCTATTTCTCTCATTACTGCTGCATGAGTCTGTGATTTTTAGATTTTCTCATGTTTTGTTCCTTTTCTTCAAATTTTAGAGAATTATTTAAAGGTTGCACTGGATTCCTAGATTTTTACATTTTATATTAGCATAAAGCAGTTTGAAATAACTGAGGGAAAACTTAAAAGAATAGTAATTATTAACAGATAAAATTTTAACAGTATTTTTATAATAGCAGAATGGTCTTTTTGCCTTTACCACAAAGTCTTCAACTGTACTGCTTTTGCTGAACACAAGGGGATTTGTTGTTGCACAAAGTGGAATTGCAGTGCGAAGCACAGCAGTTAGCACATGAGAAAGAGAGCTGAAAGAGGAAGCAGGCACCTGACCCTTCTTTGTAAGAAGTGTAGTGGCGTGTTTCCAGCTGTTGTTTTAACAAGTGCCCCACCATTGCAAATATTCTGCCTTTTGACACTGGTTTAACACACACCTTTCCACAGCTGCAACATGCTGCATCTGGTGGGCTGTGCACAACTTTGTAGAGCCTAAATGCAATCCTTATAATACCTTGTTTGCTTAGCAGCTACTAAAAATGATGGTTATAGTGGGTTTATGACAATGTTCAGGGGTGGGCAGTATCATAAAATCAAGATCAGTTTTTATGATGTAAATATTTTATACATGTTTACAATCTTAAAACTTTGTTTAGCAATCAGGAATAAAAAAAATATTATTACCACAATATATATGAGAAGTGATATTTAGAAAATGTACATGGTTGGATGCCCAGATACTTCAATTTCATTAACACTTCAATTACACAAATGGGGCAAGCAAATCACTGACCTATGAAACTTATATAAATCATATGCAACCAGGTTTAGCTCAAAATTTAGATCTAGATCTGCAGAAGTGGAAGAATAATTTACAAATTCTGAAAGATTATTTTTCCTAGTATATTAATTTAAATTTTCAGCTTCTCTATTGTGTATAAAATGTGAAGCATCTTCCCCCAAATGTTTTGCAACCTGTAAGAAAGAAGCTGAGTGTTATTAAGTACATACTTTAATGAGTTTGATTTCAGTTGAAGAAAACAGGGACTTTTAAGCAAAGTTACAATGAACACTAAGATTTTTGTTAACTAATATACACTTTATTTGTTAATAATAATAATATACAATTATTTGTTTACAAAAATAAGTATCATTGAGTCCAACTGTTGGGAATTAAATATATTCATGGCTTGGTCATGCATAAGTCATTGTGTGTTGTCAGAGCTACTCCTACTTGCCACTTGCTTTTTATGGTCATCTATACTGGGAAATTGTACTGATAGACTCATTCACTGATACCAGTTTATAAAGAGGGCAGACACTGAATTAGCTTCTGGCACTCGAGTCTCATGCCATAGGCATTCGGCTGCAATAAATGGTATGATGGGTCCCAGTGGAAGAAGTGAGAGAATTCAGAGAAGGCAGTTTGCAGGCAAAGGGAATCATGGATATGGGGAGAAATAGAGAAAATAGAGGCTGAATTTAATCTAACAGTAGTTCTTGCTGTGTCATCTTTGTTCCTTGCACTGATAAATTTTGTAGGGTCATTCTGTGGTATTTAGGTTCTGGGTGACAGCAGAATCACTGTAGATATGCTGAGAGTGCAAGCAGCATTTTTATGCTGCAGAATTATTGTCAGTGGAAATGTGTTACTAGTGTGTGCAGATACACCAGTTTGTAGAATTCATTTTTAGTTGGCTACATTAATCAGGGTTCCATTCACCTTCGGCTGTTTGTAGATTACAGCTGGGAAAAGAACAGGAAAAAGAAAATGGAGTCAGATCAGTTAGTGGAGAACTAAGTATCAGTCTTACTACTAATAAGAGGGAAAGGCAGTAGGGTAGGCCACCCTAACATGATTTGACATATTTTGTTTTCTCTTCTTTTCTTTTATGTAAAAAAAGATCTGCAAAAGTCTGACAGTGCTTTCAATATGTGTCCATGTTTGCTTGACAGAGGTAGCTGCGTTGGACATCAAAAATTCCCAACAAGGACATCAAAATGGAGACTCACCAGTCTCAGACTGTACAGTAAGAAACTCAGACAGAGTTTCTTACTGTACAGTAAAATTGACTGAAGCTGGATGGTCACTTCATGAGCAGGAACAAACACATGCAGCAGGGTCAGTACCAGCCCCATGTCTGCCTAGTCACCATTAGTCATCCTGTAAGCCCAAACACAGCAACTACTGCTTACTTTAGCCTTATGTTTTTTACAAACCTACTTGATTTTGGTTGTTTTGCAGCAATAGCAATATATGTAATCAGTTTCATCAATTTGTCAAGTTAACTGAGCAATTAGCCAAAGAAATTTGATTTTGGAAAACATCAAAGACTACAAATCCTGTCATGCCTTACATCCATAAAAAAGAGACACTGAATATCATCTCACAGGTTATTGGTGACAAGGAATAGGAAGAATTCAAGGAAAGACAGCATAATGGTGAAATTGAGATGACTCAAAATTCAAAATCCTTATCCAAAAAACTTTTCAATGTATTGAAAGACACGAACTGCTGAAACTTCTATTTTTTATTGTTCTTGGAGAAGGAATAGATAAGTATTTTTTTGGTGAGAAGCTCTGATCAGTCTAGCTCCATGTAAGCTCTATTTTCTCCTTGCAAAATAAGGGTAGGGAAGTAGACAATAAGCTGAAACAGCTGACTTGTGAATAAAAATTACTGCCACATGTGTTGTCTCCAGCAGAGGTATTCTGAATAACTTTGAAGAAGGCATCTCATCTCCAGGCTGAGAGATGCAATTTTTATTCCTAAAGTACACACTTCTTACACAACTGGTTGACAGACGTGACTGACCTTTTTGTTGCATATTTGACTGATCTGTCTCTCTAGTTCTTTCTCCGCTCTTTCGTGGTCTGTGAGCTCTGTTGCAGAGGCTGTATGCAGAGGGTTTGGTTAAGCCCTTCCAAGATGGCAGCTTTCAGTGGAAAGCTCAAATAGGTAATGAAATGTTATCGATGCTAATGCTATAGTCTGTTAAACAGAAATTATCTGCAGATTTGTCCATTAATTTGCATATATGCTAAGCAGAGTCATAGATTTTACCTTTCTCAACAGAAATAATATTTTCCACAGAGGCAGTCACTGTCAATTTAATTGAATTTATTATGATTCCTGAGTTTCATACTTGTCTTTTAGTTGAAGGAGTAAAACTATATTACTGCCCAAAACCAGCTGAAGAGTATATAAAATGTCTCAGATGATTACTTACTATTGAGGTCAAACTTTGCTATGCTTATTAATACCTGAAAGATAAAGATAAGGAGTTTCTGAACATTTCCAGAAGAGTAGTCGTAGGTCTTTTAATTAAATCAGTCTGCAGTAGGTATATCCTCCAAAAACTGCCCGGAAGGGCTTCCACAGGTTAGAAACTGAACTAACAATTTATGTGGAGGCAAAGAAAGGCAGTGAAGCAGCAGAGAACTCTGTGAAACCAATTGGCAGTGAGCCATCTGTTAAGCAACCGCAACTACGTCAGAGACATCTAAAAATATACCAGCTGGTTTGGGAACATAATGCCCTAACTCCAATAAAAAGGCACTTTGTAAACAATCAAAAATGTGCTTTAAAATCAATTGCACTTATTCATATAGCAATGAAATATAAGAGGTACTGCTCTCACAGACATTGTTAGTAAATCCTAAATAATTAAATTGTTTGTCCCTACTACTTCTCCTCTTTGGAGTAGGAACTAGCATTTTATTTCAATCCCATTGTCTCTCTCTGTGGCTCTCCCCCATCCTGACACTTCTGTCATGTCTTGTCTTCTTTTTTTGCTTCTCCTGGGTTTCTCCTTCATGTATTTTCTGTCCATGCTGCCTTGTGCAGTCTTTCTTTGTAGAACCATGGAACAGTTTGGGTTTGAGTGGAGCTTAAACATCCTCTGGTTCTAACTTCCCTTCTTTTTTTCCATGTCACTAACTTAATTCACTTGCCCCCACTCAACTCTCCTTGCTCCCCTTCTGAGAATCCTACTACTTGGATATCCTGAAATTCTACCTTTCCACTTTAGCTTCCTTCTTCCCACATTCCCTTCTTCTGTCTAAACTACAAACCATGCCTTTCTTTGCAACCTCCATACTGGACGTTATGCCTTTCTGTCTTTCTCCTGAACTCTGGCTTTTACTTTCAAGTACTTTTGTTTCTGTGGAACCCCTCTCTTCCACCTCCCTCTTGTATGGATCTGTCTACTTTGCACTACCACCTTATCTGCCAGAAAACAGGGACACTTCTTTGCTGTCATTTTAGTGTTGTATGCAATTTTGCTCCAGTACTTTCCACCTCTTTTATATAGTCATCAGCCTCAGGTTTGAGAATCGGTGTAAAGCTTCAGTCCTGATTAAGGCATCAGCATGACAGCTCTGAATGAAATATCATCATTTTTTCCTACTTCTGCCCAACAGTGTAATCACTGCAGTTGTAGGAGAGCCGAGGGCAACAGCCTTGATCTGTGATTCGTTCTGTGCCAACACTATGGCCCCCTGCAGCAGGCAACAGCTGGCTGATGGTGAGACTACCAACAAAAAAAAATTGCCCATGAAACAAAGTTGAACAGTCTTAATTAAGCCTTGCTAGAGTACTAGTAAAATGTGAAGGTGCTGAGTCACTAATTCCTTAATAGTTTCCATGGAGGCAGGTGTTGGTACCAGACAGTTAACTCCTGAACTGGACACAGATGAAAATCTAAGTTTGACATCTCTCTTCCACCCTTCTTCAAAGGAAAAGTATGAAAAGAAATATTAGAAAACCTGACCACCGACACTTTGGTACATTGTTAGATGAAACAAAGAGTTGGTATAGATTGCAGAATTGCTGATTTCATTCCTATATGTATAGCTAATTAAGAGTGTGCTTCCCAGTGTGATGGTTATTTCAGTTCCTGTTCAGGGCACATTTTAAATCATGTTATTTGAGGACATCCCAAGAGTGGACTATCCAGTGGCTGATTTCAAGAGCAGATGTCACTGTAAATGTGGTTTACTTAGCAGCAGCTTTTTTTGGTTGCATCCATCTAGTCAGGCTGCAAATATGAAAACCAGAAGCATTCCCCTGTTTGTAAAGGTCTGTCTGCAGTAATAAATATAAGCATATATATTTTGAAACAACTATTTTTAGAAACTTGTGGACAGTACTGCTGTTTGGACTTCATGCCCTTTCAGATTTTGTTGCTTACTCTATACATTTTTAATAATCACATTGCCTGCTAGCAGTGACATTTTGTGAAGGTCGTTTTTCTTGTGAAGTTGCAGAATGGACTTGAATTTCACTGAAGGACTCCCTGAGCTGCAGGATCATTGTTTATGGACTGTCTTGCATCTTGTACTACTTTTGAAGCCTGTTTAGAATTTTAACTAATGATATCTTCAAAGTATCACTGTGCTCAAGGGCAGAAAATAAATCTCAAAATTCGCTTTATATTTAAAAACAGTTTTGAATAGCTTTGAAGCATGGTATTAGCTGAAGTAAAAAGGCATAGATACAGACTTGCTATGTATACAGACACAGAGAATTCCACTAACACAGAGTTTCACTAACTTTTTCATGGTAAGCAAAGTGTCTCTTCACCATTGCAATGCCTTTATCTTCTATATTATAAAAATCCTCAGTTCTGTGGATGTCTTAAGAATTTTTTATGTGATTGATGATTTCATACCTCAGCAGGTATCTTAAGGTAACCTCCCTCCACTGAGGAGTTTTATTTTTGTCTACATCGTTCCAAGCCCACTTCTCATTTTCCCTGTGTAAAACACAGTCACTGGGTTGTATTTATATGACTTTTCTGTTTCTGAATAGTGGATGGCACATACTAAAACCAGCATTCTATGCTTGAAGTAAAAGAGACTGTGGTGTCAGCTACTGACTTAAAATTGCTTGGTTTTGTATAAACCAAAGTTCTAGCTTACCACAACTGAGCACATAACAAGTTTCCTTATTAATAAAGTACTCAAAGGTTTACATGGTAGCAGTGACCGATGTCTTCTAATACTGACATATTCCTTTAAAACGTGTCAAAAGCTAGCAACCATGTTTGAGAATATGGCTATTTGAATATCTGTACTCTTCATGGAATTTTTTTTCTGTTTTATTTATTGCTTCATGTAAGTGTTTTATCTGTAAAAAAAAGAAGGACTCCTGGATCCTTCTTTTAGGGATGCTGTTGGGTTAATTCTATCATTTTCCTTCTCTAGGACTTTAGTTTTCTATTTTTAAACTGAGAGCTTACAAAAGTACAAGGATGTGATTTGTAATTGAACCTTTCCCACAAAATATTTTGCCTGCTTTTTTTCTATTTTATCATTTTGCTGTATCAAACTGCAAAGAAAATTCAGCTTATTCAGGGTGTCCTTATATTTAAGATGTTCTATTGTATTTCTGTTTTGATAACTGTACATCAAAGCATTGTAGTTTGGCTGGATGTTATACCATGGATTTCACAGTTTTATGACCATTGCTATTTAATTGTGCTAAATAAGTTAGAATCTTGTTTCAGACCATGAAGCAATGTGATCCACTGAACAGCAACTACTGTGGGGGAATTGAAGAGCAGATAGGGCTGTAACCTGTCTTTAAGATGTTGTGTCCTAAATAGTTAGATGTTGGTAGACTGGACGGACTGTGCATTTGAGAAAATTTGTGTCAGAAAGTAAGGACAGAAGGTTGTGCACAATTTTCCATCTGATTCCCTGTTTGGAAAAAGGACTAAAAAGACAAGAATTTTCAGACTCTGCTTCCAGACTTCTCAATGCCCAATGCATATGGACTGCTTATGAATAAGAGCCACCAGCCTGTTTCAAACTGCTGTTTTGCTGACATGATGAAAAGGGAAGGCCTCAGCCTCTGGCCATTATCATTACCATTTTACTATTTTCCTGCCTGCCTGCTACATGGGCTTCCCTATGCAAATTTTTTTTTCTATCTTCTGCGCAGACTGATTCATCCTTCTCATGCCTGGGAAAATCTCAACAGGAAAATGCACAAGACAGATGAGGAAGAGCAGGCCTTACTTTGGGTCTTTTCTTTGCTTATTCTCAAGCATTTTTAGCTTTCTGTTTGAGGCAGTTGTTATTTCTGTTGTGTTGGTTAACACTTTTTATATTTATAGGGTCCTGACTTGTATCACTTTCTATAGGAATCTTCACAGTGCTGCTAACGGTACTTCATCCCAACCCCTTGTCTTTCCCTCTTTTACACAACCAAGAGAAAATTTTATAGCATATTTCAGTTGAGAATTTAGCAACAACATTTCTTGGCAGAAAAAAATGAGGAGATATTCCTACCCAATTTTTAGCTGGTTTCATATTTTTCATATCCTTATTCTTGTTCACTCACTTTCCTGTTTAATCTTTGATTGCAGGCCACTAAAGAAGTAATAGAGCGAGAAGCCCCGGGGATGGCCCTGGCAATGCTCATGGGATCACTTAATGTTACTCCTCTGGGCATGCTCTCTAGGTAAGACTAATTCCTTCAAAATATGAGGTGAGCTCTTTTCTTAGGATTACTTATTGTTATCCAATGACCATGCACAAATTATTGAAGATTGCCATTGTTATCAAGACTAGAAGTCTTAACTTCAGAGAAGTGTCCAAATTCAAATAATTGCATTGTCTCATTTAATTCCCTTTGTTGTCTCTATTAGACACTGTATCCTCCTGTATTTTCTATGCCAGGTTATTTGTAATTTGATGCACACTCTTAGATAGCTATCTTTTCATTCTAGAACTGTGGTGTTTTGTTAGTGAGTGAAGAATTTTTCTGTGTATTGTTCATCAAGTATTAAAATGCTTTGTTTGGCAGAAAAGTCCCTTTGATAAAGACAAATGTGTTCTACTGTCCTACGTCTGGAGGAATATCATTAATTTATCTCTCAAAGTACCTGGAATGCATGCACATTTGTGTGGTTTTGTTGTGAGCACACACAATACTTTTGCCAGCCATGTAGTTCTTAAGCTCTTTTACTTATTTTTGCATGCTCTCTTGTGAAATTTTTGGCAGCTCCATTTCTCTCTTGAGCCACTAGGTTGATTATTGGCAGCTGAAGTTTTCAGTTTTCATGCTGCTGGTTTAGTCCCTTTTTTATTATTGGTTGATTGTACTGGTCATTTATCTTATAATGCTCAAAGATATTTAAAGCAGAGTAGAAGAGCCAAGAAGGAACTAAAAGAACTATCTGCCAAACACAATGCCACCTCATTTTTGTTTCTCTGTGGACAGTTCTTATTTCCTTTGTTTTAAATCTGCCATGAACTGTAACCCTCATATGGGTTTTGCTGGACTGAGTTTGTACTCTGTAAGCTTGACTACTGCAATAGGAGTAAATGAACACATTTCTTTAAGTCAGGCTCATCTCTGTGCTGCAATAGAACATTCTTCAGCTACCTGGAATTCTTCCTAAACTGAGGGTACATAATGTGAAAGAAGTCAAATGAGAAAAGAGAGGCTAGGAGTCAGGCAATATTCAAGCTGCCAGTTGAAAACAACACTTCAGGCTGGCTTGAGTGTGATATCACATGTTCATTTAGTGGCACAGAAATGATCTCTGTGCTTTTTACTTGTGAGCATTGTGACAGTTGTTATGGAAATACTTGTTACCCTGCTAAAAATGCCATGCGACCAATAAATTACATTAATCACTGAGAATTATTTGTATAAGAAGAAATCTGGAAAGTTGGCTACCCAACAAACCATGTCCTTTGGCTCAAAATTTTTGCTAATGCCATAACGGAAATGATTTTCTTTCCTATTCTGTCTTCACTTATAGCTCATGTATTTGTTCGATAAAGAGAATGTTACACAGCTTCTCTAAACAGTAACCTCCATATCTTTGTGGTTTAGTTATTTAGCTAAAATATTGAATAGTCAAACTGTAGACAACAGAAAGCATTCAGCACCTGAGTGTTCAGCCTTACTTCCACACCAAAGGAATTTCTTAAAGACAAAAAAAATAAAGTAAAAACTTCCATCTTTGATAGTTGATCTTGTCTTTTCTTGAGGGAGAGGGGAAAACTATTAGGAAGAATTAGATATGAATTGTACAATTTTACAAAAGTATAATTTTCACTTGAGAATTATTTCCTTCTCTGCTTTGCTTATGTTGAATCTTTAAAAAGAAAGGACATATTTGAATTAATGCAACAAGCACAACTTAGTATTTTTACCTGGCCAGGGACATAATGTTTGACATGGTCAATTACATTGCAAAAGAACTAAGTATATGACCAAATAGGGACTATATCAAATAATGTATTGTATGAAAGTAAACAGCAGAATTAAGGGAGCTACACAGACCTAAATAAAGATGGAAATCCAGCCACTGTTTATACTGTCCATTGAATGTTAGACTCTGTCAATCTTGTTTTATGCTTTTTCAGCTCAGCTTCTCCTGAGTTCTTTCATGAGAACATAATCAGCAAATATATTGGAAACTAAGTCTACAAAATCTGATAAACCATAGAATTTATCTTAAATGCTTTTGCTTTGAGAGCAGAGATAGATGCATGCAAGAATTTCAGTCTTGTGTTTCTTTCTTTTCAGGCCTGTGTGTGGAATCAGAGGGAAAACTCTCATAATTAATCTTCCAGGTAGCAAGAAAGGATCACAGGTAAGAAATGATCTTACTGATCTGCCAGGGAGGAACTGCAATGCGCATTTATCACTGTTTTGAATGATAGAAAGTGCCCACTACAACAAATTTTACAAAAGTGAATTGAAGTGCATCTTCATGTTAAGTGACTACACTCTTAGCAAAAACCATACAATTCCAATCTGATTGAAGGTACTGTGTGACCAGGACATTACATGTAGTGCAAGAGAGCACTCACTTGAGCAGGCTGTGCTAATGAAGAGTCTAATGATCTCATATACTTTCCCTTTCTTCTCTAATTAGCTGTACCTTATCCCTGGGTTGTCTTCAGCTTCCAAGAAATCATTCTTTTTCACACAGAAGTAAGAGGTATATGGTAGTATGGTATATGGTAGAACCTACTGGAGTATGTGGAACATTCTTAATTTTTATCAGCAAGAGGAAAGGAAAGGAACATAATTTTTTAAGAGTTTGAGAATGTTTTTGAATCTTCTCTACATGGGTATATCAGACTTTTCATCCTTTATGCAGTTTGTTTTCTTTCCACATTTTACTCAGTTTGGACAGAGAACTTCAGCTTTTTTCTTTACTCATGCTTTCTTTCTGTCTGTATAACTGAGAGAAACACAATTCAACTTCAGCGGGGATTTTTGTGTTTGTATGTTAGTAAGGCTAGATCTTCCACTAATTTCTTTGTAGTGAGCTGATAGAAAAACGGTCTTCTCCACGCAAATACTGCTAACCTGAATAATGAACTGTACAACCTGGTACAAAGCTGCTGAGTAGGTTCCCCAACAGTCACAAGAATCTATTTCTTCAGGGCTCAGACTACATCTGGCCTTGTTAATAAACGTCTTTACCTCTGGCCTCTATTAAATTCATACCTGGTACACATGTCCTGAACCAGTAGTACCCAGGCACAGAGCAGACAGTACTAACATATTTAGCACCACAGCCCTGAAGTCACTGTCTCTTGAAAGACGTGTCTGGAGATAAGAACACAGCATTTATGTGGGCTGTCACCTGGAAGTAGAAATGTTTTGAATACTATGATCTTAAGCAGCCATCATAGGTTTTCAGATACACTGTCAACATGTTTCAGTTCACGGACTCAGTGTGAGCCCTTCTATGATTTTACCTCTCCTTACAGTTTTTTTAGGAAATCTAATGAGACTATAATTAAAAGGAAATTTAAAAGCCTTCAAAACACTCAAATGGCATTGGAGGATGGTGAGATGGGAGTCTACCTCCTTGAAATTCTTCCAATTATAAGTGGGAAATCATATTTATGTACATGTATTTAATATAACAATGGCCCCATATTTTAAAGAACTGGTGCACCAGTAAGATTATTCCACAAGTGAATACTTCTTTTGCTGAATTATGGGAGACATTGAATAGCCTACAATCTCTAATGGTTTTTACTGTGTTCAGTACCACTCCTAACCTACAGCAGCAATTGTCATTTTCTGTCCAGAGGCAATCAGACTTTGAAGACAGGTAAATTGCAGAAAGCAAATGAGGAAAAGAAATGAAAAAGTATTAATAAGTATTTTAGCAATAGTTTGTATAGAGTAAGTAATTGAAAAGGTAATTCTGCTGGAAAAGAAAAAAATGTCATATGATTGCGTCATGCAAGCAAGCTTTTGATAAACTGATTTTTATTAGTTCCCATCATAATGATCCTCTCTCCTGTCGTGATTTCTTTTAGTATGAGACATCTTTAAAGTCTCTGATTTCAGCAAAGACTTTTAAGATGAATAATAGAGAAAATTGTTCCATAAAAGGCTCCATCTCAAGAAACAAAAAGGACATATTGTTACCAGGAATTTCCCTTGTTTTTCTCCTTTACATCTTGTTAATTTCCTTTCTAATGTATATATACGATCATATGAGAAGCTTATATAAAGCTGTGCAATTGCAGCAGCACACATATGTCCTTAATAAAATATTAAAAATTTTATGGAAAATGAAGGCAGTGTAAATGCTTCATCTCAAAAGTGGACTGCATGCCAGACATGATTTCAGCAGAGAACATTTATGTGGCATGTACCATTGAATCCAGATCTATAGAATACTTCCATTCTTATGGGTTTGTTTTTTCGTTTTTTTTTAAGTCTTACAAAAGGTGATTGATGTTATGAAAGAGTGCAAAGTGTGAAATTATGAAATGTTTATTAAAATAATTTGGTCTTTGATAGTTTTTATAATTGTAATAACAATTGCCTTAACCAATGAGTGTTATAAGTAACGTGAGATTTTAAAGGATTTACTGGGAATCTGTGCATCAACAGTCAAGCCAGCAAGGCTTCATTTCAATGGTAGGAGTAGGGAACATGCTTCACTGATTAGTCAATTATTACTGTGCTGTTTCACAATTTTTGGTCAGTTCAGAGACTGCAGATCTTGTTTCTCATTTACTTGAGGTCTGCTTCTTTGCTAAAGTAATAATGGTTGTATGCTTCATTATTTTAAACCGTTTTAAAAGTAATACTGTGGAGTAGTGATAACTCTGCAGTTTGCAGTTACATTATAAGTAATAATGTTTATTTTTAAAAATATGTTTTAATATGCATTCATTATGTACAGCAGTTCTACTCATCCAGTTTACTTCAGTTCTTCACGGTAATAACTTGAATGTTTAAAGAATATATAAATCTGTGAGGTAGTCTGACTTATCATTCATTGCTCTTAAAGAAGCAACTGAAAGATGTGTTCTTATTCAGAAGCTTTGAGGAAATACAGTGCTTTTGAGTCATGCTTTACTTACACAGTGGCATATATAAACTCCAGGAATTTCTGATGGTTTCGTTACTTTTTATTTTGTTTACATAGTCATGCTTATTTATTGAAAATATTTATTTCATTATCTATTTATAATTCTTTTTTATTTATTGTATATTATTATTTAGTTTCTAATTAAGGTTATAGAACAAGGAGAGGTTTGAAAAATAGATTATTTATGAAATATTTTTTCTGAGTTATATAGCATTATAATGACATCAGGGTAGTTTGTCATTCTTCCAATATGTAGATTAAGCCCACTAATAAATAAGAATATAATTATATAAAAGTATAATTATGGAAACCCTTATGAATTGTCTTCTAATTGTGAGGGAGCATAATAGGAAAGATTTGAAGTTAATATCCCTGCAGGGATATAGTAAATGTTTTTATTCTGCATTTTTGTAGCATTCTGCCAGCTGCTGTAAACTGTTTTCTGTATTACATACTCACAAAAATTTAACTCTTATTTTCTCAAGTTTTAATACAATATTAGCTTAATTGCAGTAGCCCTGTTTTGCAATTTACTGTATTTGCATGAAAAAAGGCAAAAATATATAGAATAGTCACCAAGTCTGTTTCTGAGTTCTTTTTTTTTTACCTTTTAAGAGCAGTTGCATAGGATATGTTAGGTTTTATTTATGATCAGGTGTAAAGATGCATCTAAATCCCAAATATATTTAAAGAGTGAATTCCTTTTTGCATCTGCAGGTAACTTTTCATAGTGGTTTCTTTTCTTGTTGTGCATAGGAATGCTTTCAGTTTATACTGCCAGCCCTACCTCACGCCATTGATCTTTTGCGGGATGCCATTGTAAAAGTAAAGGAGGTACATGATGAGCTTGAAGATCTACCTTCACCACCACCTCCTCTTTCTCCTCCTCCAACCACCAGCCCTCACAAACAAACAGAAGACAAAGGAGTGCAGTGTGAGGAAGAGGAGGAAGAGAAGAAGGATAGCGGAGTTGCCTCAACAGAGGACAGTTCTTCTTCACATATAACAGCAGCAGCCATTGCAGCTAAGGTGAGTCTGGCTTCTTTCCTGCTTTCTTTTTCCTTTAGTTTCTGTCTCAGGCACTTTCCACCAATATTCATTTGCATGTTAAGACCATACATCGATGTCTTTATGTCAAACAGATGTATTTTAGGTACATTCTGTAGAAATAGAGCTTCATAAAAATATATGAATTCTGTTTCGGTAGGTGATTTCAAATTCCAGTGGGAGACATATTATTTATTCTCTTCATGTTAACTTATGTTTTATGATACCATTCTGGTGTGACAGACTGGTTTTAGTGGCTTTTTTTTAATTCCAAGTACTCACATGTCTGCACATGCGAAGTCCAGTAGGTGGTATGTTAAAGAATCGCAACAAAATTTTCCAATCCGTAATATCTAATTTGAAATTCAAATGTTAATTTCTGAAAACAGTGATAAAAGTATGCCAGACAGGTAGCATATTAAGTAATAAGCTATCCAGATTATTGTGTTCCAATGTGCATGTCTGCATCAGAGATGTGAAATTCTGCCAACAAACTAAATATCATATTGCCGTTATAGCCTTGCTTTAACCAGTAATCATTACTCAAACGAAAATAATAAATTAGAGACTCCAAAAGAAAAAAATGAGGTAACACTTGTAAATTATTTCAGTTCAAATTTTAAATATTTTCCCAATAATTATTGGATTATATATATCAGTTCTATGTGTTCAGTTTTTGAATGGAAAGATAATGTATCCCTGTGCGTTTGGAAATAGTATTTTCCAAACTGCTTTGTTCTATATCTACTCCACAAGTTGTGCTTTTAATTCCTATTATGAGAATTGAAAGTCTAAGTAATTCAAAATTATATAAAACAATTTCTAAACCAAAGCAGCAACATTCTAACTCCAGAAATGTGAATTCAGGTCTGAGACATCTTGACATTTCTAAGACAGCTGCAGCTGGAGATCATCTCCCAATATACAGAAAATCCTGATTACATATGTCTTTGCAGGGATGAATTAAGGTAATTATCATTTGCAAGTATCAGTTTTTATTAATGCAAATTTTAAATTGTTTAATTGCTTTTGATACAGGCAAAGATAAATAATATGTGCCATTTTTAAAGGCAGGAAATATCTGAGATCTCAACTGGCTATATTCATATGAGCTTGGCATTTCAGTGTCACAGTTCTTTTCACCTCATTCCTTTTTGGTCATTTGCTTGTACAGTTTCATATTTTCCTGTCACTGTATTCATAGCTGTTATGTGTTGTGCATTAGAAGCATCCATCCTACACCAGTGCAGCTGTTATCATGGCAAAAGGTGAACAGCCCATCCCTGGTCTCATCAATTATTGCCATCACGCAGCAGGCAGTGCAGGAGAACTGGTAAGAGACACTTCCAAGAGGCTTTTGCACTAACACGAACTAAAAATACTCTGCCTGCCTCCTCGTCTATGTATGAACAGACAGTGTTATTTATTTTCTTCTAACAAAGACACATCAGTGCTATCTTTTAGAGCACATTCTACAGAAAATATCTCTTTAAGATAAAGGGCTGAACAAGGTAAAGGTCATGTGTGTTGTCAGTTTGAATCATTTAGCTGCTGAGATAAGAGTTGCTATAAAACCTATATTTCTGATTAGTCATCGGCTTTATCGTCTAATATAGTTAATAATTGAATATAATTAAAATAATCTCCTAAAATTACTGCTTTAGAGCTATGAAATGGTAACGTTTTCCCCTTTGTCTTGCTTTGCTGCTTTTCTCTCAATAGCTTTTTTGTCAACACAACATTTGCACTGGGTGTTCATAGTTTGCTTTCATCACTTGCAGTTTCTCCCTTATATTTGTTTTCTGTTTAGAAATAGAATTTCTCAGAAACAGAAGACCTCAGGAGTCAGGAAGCAGTGGACTTATTATAAATTACTGGGTTTTAGTGAACAGTAGAAGACTTTAGATTACTTCAATGAATGGCAGAAAAGACCTGTTCCCTTCGGCAAATAGTAATTTAAACCATCAATCAAATAGCCTCTGTATTTAAAACATGATTCTCTGTCTATTGAAAAGTCACTTAGGAAATGTGGAGACTTTAAAGAGTTCACACACCTCATGATAAAGCTATATATATAGCTTTATAATATATATACACGCATACACCCACCCATTTATTGCAGTAGTTTGGTTCTTTCGAGTTGAGATGGCTAAACTAGAATTTGCACCATATTCTTCCATATCAGTAAAACAGTGAATTTAGCCTCTGTGAACACTGTTAAACTGTCATCCATCTTTCTGTGTCCTTTTGTAGATTACTCTTGAGCTATTGTTTTATGCATTCTATAATCCAAATCAGAACTTCAGTTTCAGAGCAGAGAGTGGTTAGTTTTTTGGCAGGTTATTGGTTTTTCTAAACTGTCTTTTCTGTATGTTTTTAAGACATTCTTTTCTCTTCTATAACAGTCATAATAATTGCCATCTACAGGTTGTTTTCTTACCTCACCATCATTGTCAATCTTTGTTTCATTTCTGAGCAAAAGAGAATAAAGAACTAATTTCTTTTCCTTTTTCCCCTTCTTGTCAATGCTCTTGTCAAAGTTCTCTTATATGCAAATATAAATATTTAAACCAAAATAAAAGAGAAAGGCCAGATAAAAATTGTAGAAGCAAGGACTGATGGATATGGTGAATATCTTTCTCTGTCACTTCATTCATTCCTCATTCATTTCTGTCTTCGTCAGTATGTTACAACAGGTTTTCCACCCCAGCTAGTGCAAACAGAAACTATTTTCACTGAACTAAGAATTTTCTTGTACCCCATTTAAAGTTTTGAGATCTCTACTCTATATTCTCAGTTGATTTGAAACTGGAAAATGAGTAAAAAATTTTAGGGAGACACATAATAAATGCTCAGTGTGACTTAGTGAAAGTTAAAAAGACAATCTATCCAAAATGCAGTAATATTCCTGCCCTTCTTTGTTTCAGATTTCTGTGCCCCAGGACGCACAGAAATTTCTCATGGGTTTTTTAACCTCTTTAACAGAGTTAACAAGAAGTTGCATTGATTAGAGACTTAGAATGTCTAAATTTAATTTTTTAATTTTAAAATTAAAAACCTCACTAAATGTAGGTGAGAAAATGATAAATTCCCCATGTCACACTGTATTTTATATATTTATGGAATAGACATACTAGTACCTTCACTGAATTCAACAGGTTGTAGTGATTTAAAGAGAATATTACTGCTGCTTTTAGCAATACAGCACATTCTACTTTCATAATAGAAAAAGCAAAATTTGTAATTGTGAACTAACTTAATGCTCTCAGTGAGAATTTTTTCCTAGAACTTAGAGTTCTAGATAGGTTTATATATGAATTATTTTCTGGTAATTGCATTGTATGCAAACGTAGTGATTTGGGAATAATTCTCACTGAAGTTAAGTGCCTGTGATCATCTTTTCCCTTTATCTTCAGCTTCCTTTTCTGATTCACATCCTGGCTGAAATCTTAATTAAATTTTCATTTTCTCACAGGCCGAAATTAGTACTACATATGAAATTCAGGGGAAACTGGGATTGTCTCAGTCACTTTATTGCAGAGAGAGTTTTTTATTATGAAAAGGTGATATCAGATAAAATTTTAGAAGCAATGATAGATCAATGTGGTGGGAGATCGAAAAAAAAGATGTTTCTTGCCTGAAAGGTATGAGGCAGTATGACATATCTGGTTACTTTAGAGTACCCAGAGTAAACCTAGAGAGAACTGGATCTCGATACCATTTGCAAAAGCAATATTGTTGTTTGTGTTGTGGGGTCTAGGAGTACATAAAACCATGCAGAGTCATAGCAAGATGTGTGCAGCTTTTTATCAGAGGAAAGAAGGTATCTTAT
This sequence comes from Dasyornis broadbenti, assembly GCA_013397935.1. Taxonomy (NCBI): domain Eukaryota; kingdom Metazoa; phylum Chordata; class Aves; order Passeriformes; family Dasyornithidae; genus Dasyornis; species Dasyornis broadbenti. The sequence goes on along the minus strand of VZRN01003663.1, from coordinate 2,523,705 downwards.
TTGAAGACTTAAAACTATTCTTTCTTTAATTTTGTCTTTTTTTATTTTATGCCTTTCTCAAATTGTATTTTTTACTGTGCTTTTCTTAGGCACGGAAATTAAAAGGAAGCATTGAAAGTTGCAGGGAGTATCTATGCCAGTATAAAACTTAGAGATGTCAGCCTGTTTTGGGGTTTAATGAATTTAGGATGCAATTTCAGGAGAAAAAGTGAACAGAAGGGAATGCTTCTGACTACAAACCATTTGAACATTCAGAATATCATTGAATCAGTTTACCTCCAAGATACGTCTCTGAGATGTCGTTTTGTAAATCAGAATACTCCATGTAGAAGCCAGTGAGGCACCGTTTCTGAAGAGGAAGATATCCCCAGCATGGTCATCCATAGTGGAAAGAAACTCTGCTGACTTCATGATTTACAGCAGAAATTGTAGCATGAGTTGCTTAGCCTTGAAAGACCCTCTGAGGAGAGCTGACAGAAACTGATTGGCAAAAAACAGTTAGTCTAGAAACACAGTAGAGCAGATAGGAGGCAGTTGGTGGCACTCTGAGAACAAAATCTGTTTTTACACAACTTATAAACAAATTATAAACATAAACTCTTAACATGAGGAGGAGGGTATATGGTGAAATAAAATCCCCTAGGTATAACCCAGTAAGTCTAAGTCAAGGTTGCTAAGTTAGACATGGTCGTTATTTATAGAGGGGAACCAAGGAAGTTGAGAGAGTGGGAAACGACATTAAAAAAAACAGTATTTAATGACACAAATATTCAGATTGGTCATTTTAACTACACTGAGACAACAACAAAGTTGTCTTAATGTCCTAATAATGTAACACATACTAAAAAGTAGGATTCAGGCTTGTTCCTGGAAGGACATACTTTCCAGTAGCTTCTGTCTGCCCTAAAATCCTAGTAGGCAAGAATGCTCAAAATGCCTAGGTGCAGACTGAGTAACACCATCTCCGTTTATTAAAAAAAATCCTGTCTGGAAATGCCCAACATTCATGATTTAGCTTGTCACTGGATCTTTGTTTCTTGCTTCCTTTTGCTACTGCCGTTTCCCTCAGACACAGGGGTTCTTTTGATGGTTCTCTTGGAACTTGAACATCGGAAGTAAGAAATTCTTAATGAGGAGAAAAATCTTAAAATATGTGTGTGTATATACATTCCTTCAAAGATCTGAATGTCTACATTTTATGGTTAGTTGTGATAGAAAAGTGAATTGCAGGAAGAGCAAAGCGATCTGTAGAATTGCTGCCTCTGAAAAAGGAAGAGGTTAAAATAATGAAAACAAAATCAGAATAAGCTTTGTAAAGACTTATATTGAAATCTGCTGCATTTGTGTTGTAGAACTAATGTTAGAGATCAGTTGTTACACTAAATTTTAAAAAAAAATCATGTTGAACTAGTAATCCAATCAGTTGTAAAGCTTGTGTGATAGCTGCATGACTGGGCCCAAATACAGCAGTAATAAAAACCTGCAAACTTTCTAAGACTCAGAATATCAAAGCTAAGAAAAGCTTTATTCTAAAATTCATTCCTCTGTCTCTTTTCTTTAAAACTGAAGGGACAGAAGATAAAAAATAATTATAGATTCACTTTTACAACTGAAAATAAGAAAGCTTTCTCACTCCTCTAAGTTGTTGTAATTCCACTTATTTCACCAGCTAAAAGATTTGTCACTAAAATTCCAGCTTAGAAATAGAATCAAATAATAGTTTGGTTTGGAAGGAACTTTAAAGGCCATCTTGTCCAAATCCCTGGAATCAGCAGAGTCATACTCAGCTACATCAGGTTACTCAGAGACACATCCAGCCTGACCTTGAATGTTTCCATAGATCAGGCATCTATCACCTCTCTGGGTAACCTGTTCCAGTGTTTCACCACCATCATTGTAAAAAATTTCTTCCTTATATCAAGTCTCTATCTACCCTCTTTTAGTTTAAAACCATTTCCCCTTCTCCTGTCACAACAGGACATTTGCCCCATCTTTCTCATAGCCCCTGTAAGTATAGAAAGGCCACAATAAGGTATCCCTGGAGCCTTCTGTTTTCCAGGCTGAACAATCCCAGCTCTTTCAGCTTGGCTTCATAGGAGAGGCGTTCCACATCTCTGATCATTTTTGCGTTCTCTGGACTCTCCAACAGGTCCATATCTTTCCATGCTGAGGAACGCAGAGCTAGACACAATGTTTCAAGTGGAATCTCACAAAGGCAGGGTAGACATGCAAAATCCCCACCCTCTCCCTGCTGCTCACGCTGCTTTGGATGCAGCCCAGGACACCACTGGCTCTCTGGGCTGGGAGTGCACATGTCCAGCCTCTCATCCACCAGCACCCCCAAGTCCTTCTTCCGAGGGCTGCTCTTGATCTGTTCATCCCCCAGCCTGTGTTGATATTGGGGCTTGCCCTGAATCAGGTGCAGTACCTTGCCCTTGGTCTTCTTAAACCTCGTGAAATTCCCATGGGGCCACTTCTTGACCTTGTCCAGGTCCTTCCGGATGACATTTCATCATTAAGGCATGGCAACTGCACCACTCAGCTTGGTGTTGTCTGCAAATCTGCTGACAGTGCACTTGATCCCACTATGTCTTTAAAGAAGACGTTAAGTAGCACTGGTCCCAGTATAGACCCCTGAGGGACACCACTTGTCACTGATGTTTATCAGGACTCTGAACTATCCTCTGGATGTGATCACCCAACCAGTTCCTCATCCACCTAATAATCCACCCGTCAAATCCATGTCTCTCCACTTTAAAAGAGAGTGTTGAGGGAGAGGTCTATAGCAGTTCTGTAGAGGATATCCATAGCTCTTCCCTTGTCCACTGATGTAGTCCCTCCATAGAAGCTGCAGGATAATTAGACAGAATTTCCCCTCAGTGAAGCCATTTTGACTGCTTCAGATCACCTCTATGTGCCTTAGCAAAGCTTCCAGGAGGATCTGTACCATGATCCTCCCAGGCACAGAGGTGAGGCTGACAGTTTAGTAGTTCCCAGGGCCTCCTTTCTACCCTTTTTAAACATGGATGCAGTGTTCCCTTCCAGTCTCCTGGGACTTCATCTCACTGCTGTGCCTTTTCAAATGCCATGGAAGGTGATTTAGCAACTCCATTAGTCTATTCCCTCAGGACTCTGGGATGCATCTCATCGGGTCCCATAGACTTATGTACATTCAGGTTCCTCAGGTTCCTCAGATGGTCATGAACCTGATTGTCCTGAAGAGTGGGAGAACTTTGCACCCCCAATCCCTGCCATAGGACCCATCTACTAAAGAAGTATGGGAAAAGAGGTTGCCAGTGAAGACTGAGACAAGAAGTTGTTGATTGCCTCAGCCTTTTCCTCATCCATTGTTACCGGTTTGCCAGTTGTTCATCAGGAGGGATATGCTTCCCTAACTGTAACTCTAATATATTTGGGGGAAAAAAAGGTTGAATTTTTATTTTTCCCCTCAGAATATATTTTAAACCAAGTGTTGGTTTTGGATGGTGGTTTCTAATGCTTTTGCCTTTACTCACTCCAGAGAGGCCTGTAGCTTTTGCTGCACAAATCTTATATTGGGAGGTTTTGTAGCTGAAATAAAGTCTTCATGGAATAAAGAGTATTTACTCATGGCATGACATTTCTTCTGAGAAATTTTCTCACTGTATGACATTTCTTTAGAGGGTTCAGTAAATTGCTGGCAAATGGTTTGCTTTTCAGAATATTGTCCCCTAGTTAGTGAATGGAAAGTCTGCCTCCCTTTGTGCCATGGTAGAAATCATTATTGGTCATTGTTGGGTTTGAAACAAAGGTTTAAGAGGAAACCATTGTTTTCTTTTTATTTCCTGTCGTAGTATGTTTGATTCATAGCTTTTTCAGGACAACTAATATGTTCTGTGCTACTTCAGTTAGAATGTGATCTTATATATTTGTTAGGTATTTGTTACTGAAATTAGGAGAATATGCCATTAACCACTGCCAAGCACTGAGTGTGAGGATGTGTGCAAACCAAGGAATGGGGTATTCCTACATTTTTGAGGTAAGGTTTTGAGTAAGTTTTGCATACAGTGCATTTTTTACTATTAATTCCATCTCTCTTCTTTTAAAGATTCCAGATTCCATCATCTCTCGTGGTGTTCAGGTTCTCCCACGTGATACAGCCTCTCTCAGTACAACTCCTTCAGAATCTCCTCGTGCCCAAGCCACCTCTCGCCTCTCCACTGCTTCCTGCCCAACACCAAAAGTAAGTACTTTTATGCCTTGAAAGCTCTATGCTCAGCCATGTAATCTATCAGATTAATGTATTGCCTCTGCTGAACAAGGTTGGTTCGCATGCAAGGGTTGTGTCATTCTACGTAATAGATAAATGCAAGACAGTGTAGCTCGTTCCATGTGTAGTGTTGCACAGTTTAACATGTGGGTCCACCAACACCTTATGGTTACTGAAGTTTCATGTTATCTCTTGCAATATCGATCATGAATATGAATTGTTAGCACCTTGAATATATTTAATATACTTTAGTATCCCCAGGAACATAGGTAATCCTGCCACTGAGTAACAACATTAATCAAGTAGTATTTTGTTAAAAGTACATGTGCAAATTTTTAGCCTGGGCTGGGGCAGATTTGTGCCCCACTATTATTGTTCAGTTTAAGACTTTCAAACCAACTAGCTTTGCTCAAACTTAGATATTTGCTGCCTGACATTTGGAAACAAAATCCAGCCTAAATTGAATAGAAAGTTTTAATGCCAACCTTGTGGGATTATTATTCAGTTCTTAGTGATTAGACTATAATATTTAATCATTGAAGTGAACTCTATTATGTTCTCTTTTTATCAAACTTTAAATAGCATACATCAAAAACTAAGTGAATTGACCAGTGGCAAGGCCTGTAATGTTTACCTTCAGCAGAATTCCTTTCAGCAGAAGAAAACTAACTAAATTCGCTTTGTGTGTTCACATCACAAAGATCTTTGTATGGCACCAGATGCTGACATACTAATAAACCAGTAGCAGATGGCAAATAATAACATTCTTCCTTATCTAACTCATGATTCTTGAAGATTATTCTGCTTCCTAAAATGATTGCCAGCATCTGCTAGTTCTTCTTTCCTACTTTCTCATTCTTTTCTGTCAACAAACAAGATTTATTGACAACCACCCACAGAAATATTTTGGTTTAACCTATGGGGGGTTTTTTTATGCAGTGCTTACCTTCACTGTAATAGAATCAAAATTATTCTGATGGACAGCAAACTTGAGCTTTATTATGTAGTCTACTTTTCTTAATATTGTTCAGTGAATTCAATCTGTAAGCATCTCCTTCACTTTTTTCGTAACAAATTGTGTCTTGTCTGATGGCTTAAAAATAAAAACCCAGAGCTTTTTACATTACAATGCTCAATCAGAACAAGACAAAACAGAGAAACTGCACTGAACCTTATGCCCATTGACAAAACAAAGTTGTCCAAAGAAAACCAAAGGTGACCAGTAACAGGCATAAATAAGAGACAGCTCTGCTGAGGAATAGCTCTAGATGAGGCCTATCTGTTTTCAATAAGTTCATCGCAATGGGAAGGAGTAAAGATTATCTGTTACGAAGCAGAATGCAGTCCTCTAGGTTGTCTTGAAGGATGCAGAGATTACAGAAGGAACGTACAAGAAGTTTGAAACAGATTGAAAATCTGAAACTGTGTTTGGGAAATTAGTGGAGATGAGCTAATTTCATAATTAGATCATGCTTTGGTATTTCATGTTGAGACCTACTTTTCATGTATTACTGCAAAAATCACTTTGTTCAAAATGAGTGAGACCACAACACTTTCATAACAGGAATTGCCATGCAACATCTAGCTAGGTTAGATTTTCTGTGATGTCTTTTGACAGTGGTTTGTTACAAGCTGATATAGGGAAAAACAAAAACCCAACTGGCAAATAAACTTGACGGGTGATGGCATCTGTGCCCATTACCTAGAGGTTGGATTTTGCACATAAGCTTCTTTCCCACTGAAAGAGTTCTTGGTTCATTTTACATATTACTTGTGAAAAAACAAAGAAACTACCCATTATCTTTTTGTTCAGTCCTTTTGAGTATCCTCAAGTTCTCAAACATCATCTGAATTTAAGAAATACGGTTCATTCCTATTCTTCAAGATAATCAATATGTTTAAATGTCTTCACTTATTCTGTTTTTCCTTCTGGATCCTGGGTTTCTAATAATGCAATATGAATTAAGTTTGCACTGGCCTTTTCCCCACACAGTAATGAGAATAAAAGTAAATTGAACCTCAGCATCCGGGTGATGTTCCCAGGTGGTTTTTTTTGCTTCTTTAATCTGGAAGTGTGTATGTTTTCAATACTCTGATTTGCTGGTCTAGGAATTAATTTCAGGGCTCGAAAACGTGTATATATGACATGAAACAAAGATGAGGAAGTGTCAGGGGAAAAAAAAATTTTCTTTGATTATATTTATTTTTAGAGTGGTGGTCTAGCCACAGAGCAAGTGGCACTATATTTCTTTGTCAACTGCATATTCCAGTTTATTTTGTTGTACCATTTTCTTGTTGTATTTTTTTGTCCTAAGTGTACATGAACCCTTATATCTCTCTTACTGAATTTGCTGAATAACAGAAAGCTCTGTGTGTCTCAGAAAAAAAAAAAAATCAAGCTTCTGCAATGATGGAAGGATCTCTATTAAATGAATGTAAGTAGCAGGTTACTAAAGCATGAGGATATTGGAGAAAAGGTATGGGAGAACACATTACTAATGCTCCTGATTGATATGTTAGAAGTTTTGATCTTTTCATAATCATATTTTGGAAAACCTGATGTTTATATATACAACCAGATCACGTAGGCAAAATACAACATTTAATTGTAAATTTGCTTTACTGTTTACAACTTCTCATTCATGTTTTCTTAAAATCTCTGTTTCTAACCAAGTACTAAATGGTAAATATTGAGTTGAAACCTGAATATTTCAATCTGTCTTCACAAATGTAATTTCCTGGTAAAAGAAGTAATTCTATTTCTTGGGAGGTAGGAACTTCTTAAGACAAATTGCCATTGGGACTGCTGTATGTCTATGATTAGATACATCCCCAATATTAAGCAAACTAGCTTTTGTTAGCTTCTAATAAATCTCTGTAGAACACCTTTCTTGTTCTCCAAATTGTATTTGAGTTTCAAACAAAATCGACCGCTGCACAGAGAGCATTTAAACCATATTTATAGTAGATGAATTCACATATAGAGGCAATCTAAGTTTTACTCAGAGGAAAACTGCACTAACAGTCTTCGCTTTTTCAGTCATTCAGCCATAAAGTTGGTAGTGGTTGTGACATATTTTTATATTGTACAAGATAGTTTTGATCATTTAAAAGTTTTACTGCTTTCTTAACATGGTTAGATGAATTTGCTAAATACTCACATGACAGAAGTTTAGGATGACACAGTTTGGCTTGCAAGTTTTTCTTGTCATTTGTAGTGGCTGCTCAGATTCTAAGATCTTACTATGTTTTTGTGTATGTTTGTGTTTGGCATTTTCATGAAGTAAAATGCAATGTTCTTTTCAGACACAAAAGCCATAGGGGGACCTAGGGTAAAATACTCTTACAAATATGGAGAATTTTTTAATATTTGCATTAATGTTGACTCTTGGGGTTTTTTTAAGCTTACAGTATAAAATTTTAAATCTATAGCTTGAGATGACTTAAAAGAATATATCCAGAGCAAATGACTGAGTCATTATTTCAAACTTCAAATTTTGTTCTACTCTTAGGGGGACGATACTAGTATAAAAGAAAATTACAGTTTTCAAGTTGAAGTCTTCCCTTCTCCCATACATGAATGTTGTAATCAATACTTAATTTTTGGCAATGTTGTGTGTCAAAGTCAAATGAAGCAGATTTAGAAGACCAAGGACAGGCTTTTAATTATTGCCAGGAATTCATTTCAGTGTCAAACGGTGTTCAAAGTATTGACTTTGCAAGATCATCAGTCCCCCTGATGTTCAGTTCTTCCACTTCAACATGCAAGGTTTCTTTCAGTGTCATCATTGATCATGAAGGATGCTAATGAACCTGTTATAGTACTTTTAATATAAGAGTGTGGGGTTTTTTCCATCTTGCTATTTCATTCTCTTCACTCCTTACATTATGCTTAAGAAAAGGTCTCTCTCTACTTTATTTGTTAGTTTTCTGTCCCTTCCCTAGCTATCCATTGTTTAGTTACGCTGCACCAGACAAAACCCTTGGTGCTTAGATGCTTATATATTTGTAGTTGCCATAGATAACTTTTGATTCCTATGTAACAAAAGTTTATATGCTCTATCTTACAGCCAAAATGAACAAGCAAAGCTACTTCTCAGAATTTTTTTCAAGTCTAACAAAATAGTCATCTCACCTATCTACTACTCCATCCATCCATACCTTGTTTGTAGCACAGGACATTTAATTCTGCTAGTTGATCACTTTCTGTTACTTTCTGTCTCCTATGAAGAACTATTGTCTTTATCATTCATAAGTTGACATCTGCCTAAAGACCTAATCTTCCCAATGTAGAAAGTACGACACTTGTAATTTATGTAAATGTTCCATTTGCAGAGAATTTCTGAAATTAAATAGCCTAGAAAATACATTAAACTTCTTTTGAAGGAAAAAAATGCTGATGAAAGTTGTTTCTGTGACAAAAAAAATCTTATTATGTCAGTAATTTCTCGTGCTTACTGCTAGCAAAAAATGATTTGTCATGAACCACAACTTTAATGTTGAATGTGTACATCGACATCCACACAGTGAAATGAGTTACAAATTAATACTAAACCTAATTATGATTTATGTTTTCAGTCTAGTGTTCTTTCAGTATAGAATTGCTATGTGAAGTAAGGACATTAGCAGATGGGAGCAGGTGGAGTTGGAAAGATGTTTTTGTCAATTATTGTTGTTACAGATTTTTCAGTAGAAATACTCAGTATTTTTCAGTGGAAGGAAGATCAGGTTCCTTATCAGAAATTCTTAGGTACTAATAAGATTCTGTTCAAGATGTGTTTTGGTAAGCTGTAGTTTTATCCACATTGTAGATATTTTGTGTTTATTTGAGGGCATAATTTTTTTTTCATCTTGATTCTTACTAGTTTCTTAAGATGGTCATCAAAGTGAAAGCAATATGGCAAGTATGTGAATATATTTTAAAGTTTGAACACATGCACTAAATTTCCAAATGAAGTTTGTTTCCTTTTTATTTATTAAGTTGCATAAGCTGAAGTTTTTTCTACCTAGGAAGTTGCTTGAGTAAGTAGCAAGTGCTTTGGCATAGCTGTTTAGCTGTAATGTGGTTGAGGAGTGTGGAAAAGTGCAAAGACTGTTTTAAATTGTTAGGATGATCTACATAGATGAGATCACACGCCAAGCACTGCAAGGGTTTCTTGCTTTTTCTTGTAAAAATACACCCAGACATAGATACTTGTTCCTGCTTAAAATTCCAATGTTTTCATGATCATTTCTGGGTTTAATTTCCTCTTAATTTTTTCAATGTACATTCCAGGATTGCAGAAAATTATATTTAATAAAAAGATAGGCTAATGGAATGTATGTTTGAGTAGAAAATAGCTATAGTTACCTTAGGATGAGTCCTGCTTGCTAATGCACATCAATCTATTGTATCCTCCTGGGTTTTCTCAATACGGTGTAGCAGTAGTTTTCAAATCAATTACGAATTAAGATATTAGAATATTTTCATATAGTCATTACCTTTTTCCCTTCATTGTTTAAAGTGTATTGTCTTGGCAAAGCATGTGGATGATGGAGCCTTAGCAAGTCTTATTTTTAGTTTACATTTTGGTTACAAACCCTGATAGTTTTTAGTTAACAACATGCTTCAGCTTTAAAAATAAGACATTGTAACTAAGGAAGAAGCAGCTTGGTGTGCTTGGGATATTAAAAAAAATCTCAAATACATAGTCGGTACTAAAACCCTTTCGAAAATGGAAGATACACTTTGTAGAAAGGTCAAAAACTTCAGGAATAGGCTTTTGGGCATTTTTTGTAAGTACCAAAATAGACCCATCAACAAGTCTCTGGAGAAGAAGAATAAGGACTGGGGTAAAGTGCAAGCTGAACATTGAATTTCAGTAGAAGTACTTATTTGTCTTAGCTTTGCTTATTGAATATTTGTATTTCAAGTAGTACTTTATTTATTCATACCTGGAGTCAGTATTAAATAGTATAGCAGCACCAAAATATAGTTCACTTCCCTTGCTCATGCTGAAGAACTGTTTATAGCAGAACTAAAGAAGGATGTTAGAGTAATTGGGAATTGGCTTCAGATCCAGAACATCCAGAACAATTCTTTCAGTCATAGAATCAGCTACTTTTCAGACCTGTTATACATTGAATCATACAAAGAAGCTGTAATGTGTAAGATTTCTCTACATTTGTATGTCTTAATAACTTGCTGACGTTTATTAAGCTACAAAATTTCATTCTTTTCCTGAGTCCAGGGAACAATTTCAAACATGTCAAAAAAGGCTTCTCAGTCTTTCCCTGGAAATACATTTTCCAAATTGTAACTATTCTGCATGTGTATTCCTTCAGGAGACAACAATCTTTCAGTACATACATCCTGACTCACACATGCATTGCATGAGTTCTAGTCTCTGTACGCTAATGCTGCATCAGCTTATCAGTTCCTCCTTGAAATGTTTTTCTTTCAATTAGCTTTGGGAGCAAGAGTTTTGATTTCTTGCTATGGCTGTCTTCCCAGGCCAAGTGGTTTTTTCAAATTCTATTGACTTCAATTTGTTGTTTCTTTAAGGTATGGAAAAGGTGTGCATCCTTCTCACATTAGAAGCTTTACTGACATCTTTTCAGTTCATATCCAAAACAAACCTGTTTGAATTCTGATGTAACACAGGATGAGGGGTTTGGGGTTCGTTTAATGGTTTGGGTTTTTTTCTCCAATGGCTGTGGCTGTTTTTCATCCAGTGTCTTCAATTAAAAATTACTGTCAATGCACCTCTACCTCTAAAGTAGGTCATGGTACTTTAAAATAAAAAGGATTTCATTCACCCTTTCATATCTGTGTATTCAAGAGCTCAAAGATACATGCATTCAGTAGTCTGTCCAGCATCCGTATGTATGTACCCAGCTGGTCTGGTCAGGATAGCTTGAATGACAGAGGGTGTGGAGTGCCAGCTATGATATTCTCCGCAGCTTCTCTAGCATCCTTCTTATGCTGGTATCCATTAAGTCAGTGTTGGATGTGCCTTTTATACTCTTTAGGAGCTGACAGTAAAGGGGATATTTGTCTCTCCATCTGATTCCACCTCTTGAATATGTTAGATGTTCTTGCTGTACTGTGTTCTCTTTATGTAAACCTGCTCTTTATCATTACAATTTCATCTCTCAGCAGCTCAACTCTGTTTTGGTCTGTAAATCATTTTAGGTTGTCTGATTTTACGGATTGGGTATCCCCAGAAGCTGCATGAAGTGCTGTGAACTAAATGAACTACTAATCTGCATGCCATCAACATTTTTCTTATGTTCCCCCACTATGCTTCCTCGTGCTTCCACATCCATACATGGCCTTTCTTTTCTCTGGCACTTTTAATAATTCTGCTAGACGTTCAAGGAGGATTCTTATGCATCCTTAAGGCTATATTAGTTTGCTATTGAAACAGGCATGTCACATCTTGATATCATGTCATGCTTCTACAGTTTTGCATCATCATCATCATCATCATCGTCATCGTCATATGCATTTCATGCACACATATGCTGGTTTTGACTGGGGCAGAGCTAGTATGGGGCTACACAGCACTAACAGCAAGCAGCAAAAACAAGAAGCTGCCACTAAGGAGCACTAGACTAATATACAGTCAGGTGAGTGAGCCCCAAGACCATCTCAGGAGCCTGCTGATTATTAGCTGAACAGAAATAACAGCTATAAATTCAATCTAGCACATTTTAATCAAATCTGTCATTATCTCAGAGACTGTTGTGCTTTAACCCCAGCTGGCAACCAAGCCCCCTGAAGCTGCTCACTCTCTCCCCCACCATTGGGATGGGGGAGAGAATCAGAAGAGCAAAAGTGAGAAAATTCATGGGTTGCAGTAAAGATAGACAGTTTAATAAGGAAAGCAAAAGCACACACAATCAAAGCAAAACAAGGAATTAATTCACTGCATCCCATGGGCAGGCATGGGATCATCAGCCTTCTCCAGGAGGGCAGGGCTCCATCACACAACAGTTACAGTAACAGTTATTTGGGAAGACAAATACCGTCATTCTAAATGTCTCCACCTTCCTTCTTCCCCCAGCCCTACATGTTGAGCATGACCCCATAAAGTGTGGGATATCCCTCTGGTTGGGGTGAGCAGTCCCAGTGTCCTGTCCCAACTCCTTGTGCACCCCTAGACCTCTTACTCATGGTGGTGAGGAATAGAAAAGGCTTTGATGGTGTGGCAAGAACTGCATAGCAATAGCAAAACTATCTCTATATTATCAACTGTGTTTCCAGCACAAATCCAAATCCCTGCACCAGCTACTGTGAAGAAAATTAGCTGTACCCCAGCCAAAGCCAGCACAACAGGCAACTGAAGGTAGTCTAGCAGCAACAGGCAGTTGTGTGTTTGCAGGAGCCAAAAGTGATATTTAGACTAATAAAGCTCTTTCAAGGCATGCGTGTTCCTATGATTAATGTATCATCTGCAGCAAAAGTTTGCTGGTTCCATCGCAGAAGTAGCATCTATCTGATGCAAGATGTGAAAGAGAAGGAAGAATCTGAAGCACAGACATTGCTTTTCTCATGATGTAAATACGCAATTCTCTTCAAGTGGTAGGTTCTTTAATAAATGTTCTGATAGTCCTTAAAGTCCAGTTTCACCTTTGAAAAAGGTTTTAGGAAATAGAGGAGTTGAAAGTAAATGGCACCTACTGGTTCTAGGATCTTAACTCCTATTTTGGGCAATATCTAATATTATTTAACATTGTAATATGAGATACTGTTAAAGACTAGCAAACCAAAAATAGTTTTCTCTTCTGCACAGCTGTCTCAAGCCTTGTTTTAGAACCTCACTATCTCATTGGTCAGTCTACTCTCAGTTGCCTTTTTGCCTTTTAATTTAAATAGGCCAATCTTTTCTTGTATTCATTTCTCAGCCAGACAAACAAAGAGGATGCATAAAAACTTTCAGATTTCATTTTCATTAATTAATTAAGTCAGTCTAACTCATTTTTATTCTTTAAAAAAATACTTATTCCAAAGTCTTTTCATGCATTTGTTGTAGATTTCAACTTCCTTGCATAATCATAACTATATATTTGCTTATATGAGATTTTATCAGTGTTTTGTAAAATGGATTTATAATCTCTGTCTATTTCCCAGCTGGTAAGTCCCTGTGCATGTAGCAAAGAGCTTTGTTAGTTCAGAACTTTGTGTTAAATTTCACTCCATTTCTCTTACAGCACTCTTAATTGTTGCTAAATACCTGCTGATAAGATTACTTTAATATTCTGTAATGATAATGCCTCTCATATCTATCTAAGAATATTCCTAAACTTTGTGTCAAAATCGTTATTGGAAATATAGATAAGGTCAGTTTCTACATTAGTTGCAAAATTCTCTTTCACCTGTTACTCTTTCAGAAAAATATAATTACTTCCAACTAGCAATTTTCTTGCCCTCCCAGCAAATCTAGTTTTACTTCTATATGTTCTTGTTGTACATTTCATCTGTTTATAGAAGCAGTTGCCTCATCTAATGTAATTATATTAATTCTCATTGTTTACTATGCTTTTATTCCTGTATTATGTATTACCATCCGCAATCAAAATTCATGCAAGATGTTATTTTTCATTACTCAGTTTACCACTGATGTCTTCCCAACCTCAAATGATAGCATTTCTCCTTTCTCTTTTGCTATTTGTATGTTTAAGGAGACTTTTACTCCTTGTTTTGTATTCCTTTAACTACGTTTTCTACTTAACAGTTTCTAGCTTAGACAAAATAGTATCTTTTATTTTCATGTCTGCCAGGCTTTCTGTCTAGAACTAGTAGCCTGGTTTGCATGTTGTTTTGTTCTCCACTCAAAAAAACAGAGTCAAAGTATTTCAATAATGGTTTTGACAGTCAAAGTTAGAGTGGTACTTTTGCAAAAGGCTGATGAAAGGTTGTAGTTTGTCTCCTTTGGTGGATAAAACTTTTGTCTGTTGATACAAAGTGTATTTTTTCAAGATAAGTCTTGTTTGAATTGAGCACCTGCTCACTTTGGATCTGTTGCATCCATATTAAAAATACTTCTCCTTTGAGAGTAAATACATCTTCATGTAGTCAAGAAATCAGGCAATTTCATTATAGCATAAAACTGCAAAGTCATTCTTGATCTGGTTTGATAACAAAAGCAACTGTCCAAAAAGTTAGTTGTTTATCTAAATAACAGATTGAACCCATTGTAAGGCTCTTACAGACTATTTACTCTAGAATATGTGTGTGCCATCATTTTGCATGGCACCTAGAAGATGCCTTCTACAAGGCACAGCAGACATAACTCTTATCTCAATCCTAAGAAATTTTTTGTTCTAACTCCTTAATATCAAAGTCTTGTTTCTGGTATCCTTTTTACCCAAGCAGATAAGCTTCCTCTTTTACAAAAGGTAGTTCTCAGAATCATGTTACTGTTGCATCTGCAGCTGTGCCTTAAATGTGAATATAGTAATTCTTTTTTTTTTTTTTTTTCTTTTCCAAGACAGAAAATACAAGACATTTTCTTTTAGGACTTGGCCTGAGCAATTGCTAGCAGAAATTGAGAATTTCATTTGTCAATTAGATTCTTACGTCATCTTGATTATCCAAGTTTTTGAACTGTAGCTATATTTAATAAGTATTTCTCCAGAAAGTTTTGAAAAAAATGTACAATATGCTTTTTCTTTAGCATTCTTCTGCCAAGTTCTCATGCCTTATTTCTTGGCTGGAAAAGAAGGACTTAGTTATGTGGCTAATGTTCTCACTTCTACCTATTGGTGTGTATTATCCTCATTCTGTGCCTCTCTATTCCTCAGGACAATTGATTAAAAAAAATAAAAATCTCTGCACATGTTTACAGCCTACAGTGCAGTGTGCCACTGTACCAGAGGAAGAAGCATGCACTATGTCAGTTCCTTTGGTGTGGTCCTACTCTTGTCTGTTCTAAGTGCAATACATGACACTTCAGAGTACTTGAAATGAACACTAATCATTAAGCAGTTAGATGAAGTAAATTTATCTGGGAAGGCTCAGAAACATTGTTGTAATCCGTAACATACCAAGTTCATTCCATTAAATAGTCCTGTTAAATAGTATCAATCACTAAACATCAAAGCATCAACAAACAGTGCTAGGAAATGAGGGGAGAAGATGTGATGGAAAAGGTAATGATTTTTAGAATCCAAAGAGCGTTTGTCACAATCGCATGTCCAGTCTGCTCATAAACAGCCATTCTAAATTCATTAATGCAGTTCATCTTATTAAATTCAACTTTGTCTGCTTACCCATCTAATTATCTTCTTTCTCACATGGATGTTAGAAGCTCTTTATTTTGTAAATAAAGCCATGTGACCCTTAGGTCGGTGCTTATCCAATTCTGTATTCTGGATCTGCAAGGAGTATTTAGTATGTGCCAAATGCATGGCCTGTGTTTGAGAAATTTTTTATTTAATTGGGCCACTTTTTGTTTAGTAAAATATTAAAGATTGTTCTTGTTTTGATTTTCTACAGCAGGAAAAGGGAGAAGGCATTACAGTGCTTCAGGGAATTGTTGCATTTTGAACATAAGCAATCAGTTTAACTTGTTCTGTTTGCTCCTTGAAGAGATTGTGTAAGAAAATAGTATTTAACTTTTTTCTACATTTATGCCTTTGTAAAATTAATAAGCTGTAGTAGCACAAAATATGACAAAATTCTGATATGTTAAAATGTAAGTTCAAAATTGTATGAACATGAAGATACTGTGCCATTCACAGGTGCCTCAAGATTAGGTGTTAGAATATGTTGTGATGATTATTAGTAATGATGATAATCCAAATGCATCCCCATTTTTATTACATTCAAAATTTATCTTTAATATTTGAAATTAATTGACCCTATTATGCTTACCAGTTTAGTTTTATTTTTAAAAGCAAAATATGTATTATCTCTTTATAAGGGGCATTTATGAGTAGGGTAGAATTTGATTTCTTCAATGAGGTTTCAACAGCATATCTTGAAAGGAAGTGGTTATTTCTATTTCAGATCACTTTCACACCATTATTGCATGTTATTAGACGTGAATTTCTGTAGGCATTTATTGATATTTACATTTACTGAAACCTACATACATTTCAGTACATAACTTTTTATTTAAACTAGCAATAGTTTAAATAAAATAGAGAAATTCTATGAAAGTCTATGGAATAGTAGAGAACTCTATGAAAGTCTATATGGAAAAAGTCTATGAGAAAAAAAGGGATCCTTAAGGTGAGATCTTCAAAGCACTTATATTTGGAACATATTTCTCCCCAATGCCAATGTTGGAAACTGGGCCTCCCACTTGATTACCCTACGTAGATTTATGGATATTGTTCTGTAAGAAACAATAACAGGTTTGGCAAGGTTTCAAATCAGCTGCTGCTTTTTTTTAAATTTGCACCATCCATTGCAGTTTATTTTTTAAGACTGATTTTTTTCTTTAACATACTGTTTTTCAAAATGTGAGGAGCACCTTTGAGCAAGGAATTCTTATGTGCTTGCAGGGCATTTCATTGCAACATGGTGTTCACTTTATGAAGTTTGTAGACAGCCTCATTGGACAATGGTTTCACTCAACAGCACTGTCAGTATGGACAAAGATTGACCTTGGCCATTTCCCAGGTTATTGTTAGTACTTGGCCACTTAAAGGTCATATTGTTTTAACTTTGTGCAAAGTGAATTGAATACCAGGTCTTTCCACCTTAACTTAATCTTCTGAGGTTGTCCTCTGACTGCTTTAATTGTTTCCTGTGGCTTTAGTGGATACACCCTTTTCCAATAACCTTACAACCCTTCCACTCCTCTTTCGTACTTGAACTCCTCAGGATGTTTAAATGTGAGGAAATACATGTGACAAAATGTGTTTACACAGATTTTCCAAACACAGCCCTCTCTAGTCAAAAGGATGAAATACAAGCTGCTACAGATATTTGAGAATAAACCTTAAATGCACTTCTCCTCTTCCCTTTAAAGTCCGACTTCCCCATCTGTTTTCAGAAAGATGATATCTTCCTTGTTACACTGAGCCCCAATGCAAACATCTCTCCCTTAATTTTGGTGCTAGAAGTTGTCAAAGAGAGCAAATACTTGCTTTACAACTCTACCAGAGAGCTGATTTGCCTTATAATCTACCTGTCCCACCATCAGTTCACTTCTAAGTGGCTTCATTGGTGCAACAATTTTCACTGTGACCACCAAGGTATCTTTGATAGGAGCTAGCTCAGTGCTTAAAAGTGTTTAAAGGACAGTATATATGTGCTACATCCTCCACTGTATGTGCTATAACCGTATATCTGCTGCAGCCTTTAAAACTTAAGTTTGCCTTAGGACAGCAAGGCAAAATAGCAGCACATTCAGAAGTGAATTGTTAGTTTGGGAAAGATATATGAAAAGAATACACAACTTCACCACCTAGAACTAGGATGTTTTTATTTTTTCCTTAAATATGACCTGCTTGCCAAGACAGATTTCTGATATATGGGACACGTGTTTGGGTTTTGAAAAACTCTACCAGGAGCATGAGGTGCAAATTCTGCTTTTGTTTGTGGGGAAAGCCAGGGAATCAATGAGGCTTCAGGCATAGGTGAGGAGCAAAATGTGCCAGCAGACAGTGAAGAAATGTTCAAATGGGTCTGAAATGAGAGGATTGAAAATATGAATTGAGGAGAAATTGGATGTAAAGGTTGAGTAGTAAAGGTTTGATACAGACCAAAGCAATATTTGTGGCTCTTGAGTGATGAGGCTGCAGGACTTAGAGTGTTTGAAGAAGAGGAGGAAGTAGCTTGGATGCAGGAGGCAGCAATAGCATTATGAGAAAAGGAAGGGCTGTGGTCAGGAAGAACTGGCAGAAAGGCAGTGTTAAGCAGGCAGAAGGGTTTGCAAACCTTAAGCTGTGTGACAGGAGAGTTGTTCAACTGTTCCTGCATAGTGACAGTAAGGACCTCACTCTCATATGCCCAGATTTCCAGTTTAAATGAGATTTAGAACATTAAGTCACTACAAATAGAGGCATACTATGTAATGTTTTTATTTTTCATAGTCTGCCTTGCACTGGCTGTGCATTTTACCTACCAACTATTAAAGTTGCTTTCTGAACATTAAATTTCACTGAAGTCAGTAGATATTTTTAAAGAACTAGGCTGACACATGTTGGTGTAAAATAACCAGTGCGCGAAGTCTATTGTATAAGGACACGGTTACATTTTCTTTGCCATTATGTGTATTAACAAAGCATTTGATCTAGTGATGATACTAGCTTGAAAACAGCAAGAAAACTGCAGTTCTTTTTACCACTGCTTGTTCCACTTGCACTATGTTTATTCCCCCATCTGCACAAGTAGCACTGTGAGTAGTAGTGCCCATCTGAAAAAAAAAAATTGTGGGTAGTGTGAACAAAACTTGTCATGGTATGATAATGATGTTTTATTGGCATTCATTAGCATTCACATATATTATGCTTTTGTAGGTTTAACATTATCAAGAAGTACAGCAACCTTAATAAAACGTTTATACCATACTGCAGTATAATGCACAGGCATGAATGTGTTTACTGGTTGAGAATGCATGTCATCGTTATAGGAGCCTGTATTCCCTTTTTTTGAAATACTCCCCATTTATTTAGGGAGCCCTCTCTAATTGGTGTTTGTCTGGCATAAAACTGCAGAAGTAAAAATGCTTTCAAGTGCAAATCTATTTCTTATGCATGGATGTAGAAGTTATACATAATGTATTTTTTAACTTAAAAGAAATTGATTTGCTGCAATATTAAAAATATATTAAGCTCTTTGTTAGCAGTAGAAACTGCTCACTTGATGTAGAACATCGTTCTTACCAGAGAAGAGAATTAAGTTGGAGTTTAGATTTGTGTATTAGAATTTTCCACTGTTGTTTAGGCAAGTAAGGGTTGTAAAAATGCCACCTAGACCAGTATTTTATTATATAATATTTGGAAGTTGACAGTCGCAGTCCACAGCATCAAACTTGTTCACAAGTAATATGTAATTACTTCACTAATTAAAATTACTTTTTGCCAGCCATAAAATATTTTCAGTTTATTCCTTTTTTTTTTTAATTGGATGTCACTGCCCTTCACTTTTTTCCAATTATATACCTTGAACTTGGATCAACATTCTTGAGGGTCAGAAAATGCATTTTCCATCTTCATAAGATTAAATCTCTTTTGGATTCAGTTCCCTTACGTGATCTGGCCAATACATAAAATTTTTTGTTCCTGGCTGACTGATGTGAAATCATTGCCAGTTGGGTGATAGTTCTGAGATTCGTTTCTCTGTTAATATGAACTGTGTGAGAGATTTCAAGAACATTTATTTGGAACACAATGGTATAATAATATGCATAGAATAGCCTTTGTAGTTTCTCTTCATCAGCTGGACCTCCTTCTCTAGTTAAATGCACTGTATCAACTGGAGAAATCTCCAAGATTTGATAACAAATTCCTGATGGCTTCTAAGTATCCTTATTCTTCATATGTTGTGTTCTTTCAAAGCCTCTTATGAGAGGAATGTTTAAATATATGTGGTTCATATTTAGTTTCTTTTCTGTTATGTTTGTACTGTTTTTATCTTCTTAATGCATTTATCTTTAGGATCATTTTACTGTTTTTTTTTTTTTAATACATCCACCTTCCTTTTCACTGAATCACAAAACACCTCTTTAAGCTGGACTGGAGCTTATCCCATTGTTTTTCTTCTGTATTTTGCCTTGGTTAGTTGAATGGCCTTCGGGGGGGGGGGGGGGGGGTGGGAAGAAAATAAAGACTCAGGATATATTGTGGAATTCTGCTGAAGGAAATTAACCAAAGTAGGAGCATCACATGCGCAGTTTTGCTCTAGATTTCCAAAACTAATCATTCCTTTCTCAGCATGATGCCCTGCACTTTGAGATAAAACAGTAACTGGAAAGAAGTTAAAACTGAAAAAACAAGTGAGGACTTCTTTTGTCATAGCATGTACAAACTTATGAGTGTCAGTGTTTCACATCTAAAAACTTCGTTAAAAAGGAACAACTTCATAAATATTTATTAACAGCATGTGTAGTCACATTGACAAATATGATGCAAGCAAGTTTCATGATTCAGGATTTAGTAGAGGATATTCACACCATTGCACTGCACATTCCTTAGGCAATTAGGTTAGAAGCACAAGGGAACTTACAGCTAAATACAATTAGGAGCCATGGCTAGAAACTGACAGGAACTATTTTTGTGGAAGGAAAGAAAATGCTTGTCAGCACAGTTGTCAGGGATATGTGGTATAATGTACTTGACAAAACATCTCTTTATAGACCCAGAGATGATCCACAAGTCATATTAATAGTTTTCCTTACTCACCAATCATCATTAATCTCTGCAGTAGTAATCAGGTGGAAGAACAGTTATGTTTTTCTTATGTGTAGAGCAAATAATCTGAACTTGATTTGGATGCTGTGTAGTATAATCTCTTACTTTTGATTATCATGATTCCAACATTGTGTGACCAGGTCATCGAATAAGGTGCTTGACATCTTTTTAAACTACTACCGTAAAAAATTTCCATTGTCAATTTTACAATTATTCAATTTCAGAATTAAGTCATTTAATGATATCAAAAAGGTATGGTCATTGTGAATGATTTTTGTATTGCCCAGAATTCTGAAAAAATCTGATAGAGGTTTGGCTTTTTGGTGAATGTGGATGGGAAAATGTGTTTCTGAAAGATTTAAGTCCTGCAAAATTCCAATTTCTTTGTCAGAGTATAAGCAGGGTAATTTTAGAGTAGCACAAATAGAGTACCTTATCAGAAAGAGGAAAGAGTCTAAGATGGATAGTGTTAAATGTTTGAGCTGTTTCTGCTGTAGTGGAACTCTTCCTTTAAATAAATCCAACAAAAGGCAGGTCTCAGATTAGCTAATTGTTCAGAACTATTCTTTCTTTTTGACAAGTAAACTGATAGATTAGATACATTAGACATGTATTTGAGGTTAGGTCTTCCAAATTCTTTTTTCTGGAGTAAAATCAAGGATGAAGATAAACAGGTGCATTTCTCATGTGCTCTGTTAAGTAGAAGGTAGTGTAATAACATTCAAACCACATGCGACACTTCTGCTTAGAAAATGTTAACTGTTCACTCACCTACTAACAAATCCATTAATCGTATTTGAGCATTCCTCTTTGCTCACTGTTTGGTTCTGGTTTCTTTGCTTCCTAAATTTTCTTCCATTGGCTTCCTATCTCATTCTACTTCAACTGTAACTCTACCTTGTTCTTCTGATATCAAGATAGGGATACCTGTGGCTAATTTTTAGCTATTAACTCCTGCTGTTATCACATTGTGAATAAGAATGGCATGAAAATATAATGCATTTATAAACTGTCAGTACATTATACACTCCTAGTTTCCTGGAATGTTCCCTACACAGCACCCTTCTTCCTTCATTACATTGAGTATCTTCATTCATCACCTTCAGAGTGTTCCAAAACCTTCAAGTCTTTCAGGTAACATTTTGCCCATAACTACTTGGTGTTGCTCCTGCCTCATCTCTTAATCCACTTATTTAGCTTGTGTTGTGGTATGGATACTTTTGATTTAGACCACTTACAAACATCTGTCATCATAATCTCCTCTAGCTACCAGTGTTCATCTATGACGGAGTTCTTGTGTCTAGCTGAGTTTCTGAAAAACAAGGAATGTATAATCCATGCTATTTTCTGAATTGGAACTTCTAGATCATCCTACAGTTGACCAGAGAAAGATAAGGATATACCTGAATTCCTTTTTGTGGTATTTGCCATGAAAAAATATGGGGTTTTTATTCCTGCTGTCTCTTGTCTACTTGTAATACCCTATTTAATTCCCAGAACAGATGTAGTATAGTTTGTGAAATACTCATATAACTCTGATTCATCCCTTGAGAAGCATTCAAGCTGCACTCTGCAATGTTCCTGTGGAAGATGTTGTCGTGCATATTAACTGTGCCATGGATGTAAAACAAGACTTGAACTTAGACTATCTCCTTTTAATTTATATATCCTAGCATTTTGAACTTCATTGCTCACAGTGTACACATTGTGTATGTGTATATATATATTTTGAAGAATGAAAGAGTAAATAATATTATTTACATGCACCTGTAATATCTCCAGTCTCATTTCTGACTGAATCCTAAACCTTCAGAACAGCTTGAACAACCACAATACCCACACTAGTGAGTAATACAAGAAAAACTTCTTCCCTGAGGGGCAATACATATTACTGTCACAACTTTTCCTCAGGTTTCTGTGTTATATAGCACTTTTCTTAATGCCCTAGTTCTATGTCATTATATGAGATTATAAGCATTTATTTTTTCCTATTTCTCATTTTCCAAACAAAACTAAATCTATTCTTTATTTTAAAAGTTTCAAATTGGTAAAATGAATTGAAGTTCTACCGGGTTGTGTCGTCTTATCTGGGACTGTAGTACTTCAATCAGAATATTGGGGAGAGCGTCTTTGCTCTAATTCATGATGTTTTCTGTTCAGGTAAGGATCTTTTCACAAATTAAGGCGCTTCTTTTTTTTCTCAATTAGGAAATATGTAGCTAATACATAGTAACTCAGTTACAACTGCATATATTTTAATTGAATGTGTCTTCTAAAGGAGACATAGTTTATTTAAGAATGAGGGCTTCTTCTTGGTCTGTATACTAGAATTGATTGGAGATTTGCTTGGAGTCCCATGATAACAGTAATGTGGGTGTTTCACCTGGAAGTTCAAATCAGTTGCTATTTTAATGCCATAAAACCGGGGAAGGAAAGCAACAGCTAACATAAATCTTTCCAGTATATTTTGTTAATGGACGTTAGCTATCAGAACTAAACACTTAAATTGTTAAGTTATTGTTTAGTTGCATTGTTTTCTTCATAATAAAATACAGGTAAAAAACCAATACATTCAGTTGACTGTTTTTTGAACAGGAATGTCTCTGTTTCACATGGGTCAGGTAAAAAAAAACAGGACAATTTAACTTGTGACTTGCTAGTGTGCTCCAGAGATCATACAGCATAGTTGAATTTCCTTGGTTCATTCAATCTTTGGCTTCCTTGCTGAGATTTCTTAGAGAAAATACTGTGTGATTTGAAAGGGTTCCTCTCAGTTGTGTGGGATTTTGTTTTACTTAAGATAATAAAAACTTTCAATTCAGTCTGGGCGCAGACAAGTAGGATGTCAGTAAAGTAATTTTTATTGTCTACTTCCTCTCTACTTCAAATGACACATGTTCACTTCATCAGTAAAAGGGGTTTATTTACCAGATTAAGCAATTCTGAAAAGAACTTTTGCTGTAACTGAATGTTTTATTTTATCAGGGTATAACATGCTTCTAACAATATGAAACTTTTTGAGCAGCTACCTCATTTGTTTCTTCCATCCTCTTCATCATCTAGGAAAAAACATAAATAATAAAGGAAAAGGAATCAGATAGAAGATGTTGGGGGTCATATACATGATGTATTTAAATATTTAAAATAAAAATCTAATGTTGGTCTGGCATTAAAATTTTCTGGTTGGGCAGCATAATTTTTAACTGGGAATCTTGATAGCAGTGGCTAAAATCTCTAGGCCTGGGTCAATAGGATTCTGTATTGTGTTTTGTCAGGTATCACTCATGATACTTGCAGGCTCCCAGTTACAGCATACTCTGTTCGTATGATTTGTAAAGGTATAGGGTGTTTTTCCTTCAGTTAGAGTTTTAGAACTTCATTATTCTTAATATCAAAATCAGATAAGTAACGTATTCTTTCAAAAATGTTAGTGAATTCAGCATGCAACATATGTGCCAGATGGTACTGAGAAAGAAGTGATCAACAAAGTGAGTTTAAAATGCCATGATAAAGCGTCATTTATTCCAGAAATTAGAGTCTGTGTCTTTGTCCTCTAGAGGTGTCTCAGAGAGTCAAATTGATGTCTTGCATGTACTGCTAACTGATTGTGTGGAAATTTTTTTAAGTTCACTTTTTCTTTATTCTTCTGTCTTTTTTACCCATCTTCCCCCATTGTAGCAAATTAGACGGCCGGATGAAAGCAAAGGAGTTGCTAGTAGAGTTGGATCCCTCAAAGTAAATATGTTTCTAACATTTATTTTGCAAGTCTTCTTCTATAGCCTACACTTTTCCTTTTGAATGGGGAGGTGTGGGGAGGGAGGGAAGGGGCTTTTCCATTTCTCACCATCCCATCATTTTTATTTCAGTATTCTTATTGCTGTTGGGTCACATTTTATTTGTTTCTGTGCTACACATAGAACAACCTATTGAAGGCAGGCTGCCAGTTAGGTAGCTTTGGATGTCACCAGAAGTAAAAGATAGTAACAACTTTTTTAAAGTGCCTGTAATTTGGTGATCATGGTTAAACCACTTCTCTGATCTACATTGTTTGTTGTCTTATAACTAACTTCCTATTACATGGAGAAGTGATTTACTCATCTTCAAACTACTGCTTCCCATCTTGAAACCTAATTAAACTTTTATAGTGTTCACACTTTTTGCATTTAATTCTGCAAAAGAGCAGTACAAGAGAGTTGAATATTTCATATATATATATATATATATATATAGCCTTTAAATAAGAAAAAAAAATCAAAGTAGATAAAAATGAAATTAAAGAGATTCACATGAGACTAATAAGAATGGAGACACTGTTTGGTGATGGTTAGTATCTTCTTCCTTTTAATGTTTGTATAAACATACACAAATATTTAGTTTGCTTAACAGAACAGGCCCACCTAAACCAGTACCCACCATACATAGTGTTACAGCCTGATAAATGGTTTTGAAACAAGATGCTGATCATATTCAGTCCAAGCCATTTTGTTTAGGTTGCATCTGAAGAGTTGCCTCTATTTCAGATATCCAATTTTTCACTTTTTTTCTAATTTCGTTTTAGCACCTTCTCAACCACTAACTTTTTTCTTTTTTTCTTCTGCATACTCTTTGCCTTTCCTGCCTTCTTGGTTTGTGATCTTTTGCTTTGGTTTTGGTTTTGTGTGTAAGTGCATTGCATTTGTTCCAGGACAAGCCATCATCTCTGTTCTCTAACACTGTTCTACAGCTGCTCTTTGTGAAAATGTTATTTCACTGAGCGCAAAGAAGGGGAGGGAAAGGATTATTTATGCACCTCTTTCTGGTAATGCCACCATTTAAATTGATCTCAGCACAGAAAAAGAAGCCAGTTGCTACTTGTTTATACAAGTTCTAGCTAGAGGCACCTGTAGCATTCCTCACTGTCTGTGAGGCTTTAGCTTTTCATCTTGTGCTTTGGGAAGATGTTTTAATTACAGTGTAGATGAGAAGAGCAGTGTATATGAATGAGGCCCTGTTTCAGTGGGAGACATTTAGGACCACTGAATTCACATGGAGGAAAATACAAGACAGCCACAGTTTCTATGCTGTTTTTGAAAATTCTGTATGTAACTGCAGTGATCCGTGCATTTTAAGGCATGGGTCATCACATACAATTCTAGCTGCATAATGCATGCACGTATGCAGAATATGTAGCTTATTTAGATGGTGGGTTTCACCTATTGTTATGAAGACCCATTGATAGCTCATTTTTGATTAATATTTCTTTATCTGATTTTCCAGGATTTAATTCCGTGACCTAAAATATATATGTAGACAGAAAATCTTCATTGTAGAAAATGGGAAATCCTAATTGAGGTTCCCAAACATGAAAATTTACCTCTAAAAATTATTTTTATGGAAATAAATTCTAGAACACAGCCTTACCAATTAAAAAGCAAATGAATAAATAAATAGATAAACAGTATAGCAGAGATTCAGTAGCTTTAGAATTATAGTTCCCTTGATTTTTCTCTCCTGTAGTGTAGAAGAGCCATGTTAAGTAAAGATATCCGGCTTCCAGATTGCAAGTTTACTGAACTTGTATGTCTGTGTTGTTCAAAGCACTTTGATGTCTTGAAATGTTTTGGCAGAGGCAGTGAGAAATGCATTATGCTATGATTTATTAAAAACAAAATAAAACAAAACACAAAAACCAAAGAACAAAAGAAAAATGAAGGGAAAAAAACCATGACAAGAGAACAGGTTGCTTTTTCAATTCATTCTCTGATGTTTACATGTAGCTCCATCGAAAGCTGGAGGAGCTCAGACATCACCCAGAAGGCAATGTCAAAGGATGCTCTCTCCGAGTAAATGTACGATTTCACTCGGTGATCTGATTATTTTTAAAACTTCTGCTGGCTGGTAACACCAAATCTGACTGGTTTGTCCTCTCATCCCCATCTTTTTCCTTTTTCTCTCTATTTTTCCCTTTGTGTTTTCTTTCTTTTCTAGCTGGGGTTTCATTTTAATCTATGTGAGAAACCTGACCTGATTGACAGAGTTTGCTTAAAAGAATATCCTACTGCATTTTAATGAATGCTAATCAAACTGCTTGACTTTACAGAAACTTTCCAAAAATCAAACTTGCACATCTAAAAGTTTCCTGAATATTAAACTTGGCAATGAATAAAACAGATACCCTTAATTTAAAGGATAAAAATAGCTTCCATCAGTGATTGATAGTCTTACCTGAACCAAAAATTATGGCCGATGTAAGGTAACCCAAAAGCATATAGGTTCACATGTACCTCTGTGTCTGCCATTGGTCTTTTTTGGGTCCCTATTTTATCTCACAAAATAGGTCAATATTTAGTTGAATGACAGCTATGCAAACTTTGTTGCTTGTTTTTTTAGCAGACTAATGCAAAAAATTCTGCAGTATATTTCTTATGTGTCACATTTTTTCTTTAATGAAAAAAAGTTGTGAAAAAAGAATTAGGATCTAGTATGTGTCATGACATGCTATAAAGCCGCCCATTTTTCACAAACATATTTAATAAAGCAAGTCAAATCCAACATAGCAATACAGACAGCAGTACCTCTAGTTTAGTGGTTCATCTCATAAATTAAGAACAGCTTTTCACCACTTCTATATAGAGGTGTCTTTAAGCCACATAATTTTGTGTATAATGAAAATAAGGAAAAAATTTGGAGCAGAGTAGATGTGAAAGTTAGTAACAGTTTATGCCTTTGCACATCCATCCCATTAAGGGTCTCTCAATAATTTCTTTAGATTCATGTCCTCTTTGTCTTCCATACACTATGATTGTTGTCATTCTCAGCTGTGTCATTCTAATACATAATCCACTAAGGTTATACAGCGCAAGATAATTTTTTAAATTAAAGTTATTTGATAATTTTTGCCCCTTTTGGGTGCTTTTGCATATACAGCTTTGTATCTGACATAAAGTTAATTACTGCTTATTGTCAAGTAGAAATTCTTGAGTTTATAATCTTTTGCAGGTCAAATACAAGGAAATTGAGCTGCTAATATATTGCAGTTTTCTGAAAAATAAAATCTATTAAAGGACAGTATCTTTTTCCTGCACATCTTTCAGGAATCAAGTTTTGGGGAAAATAAACTGTCAGATTTTAGATTTGGTGATAACACAATCAAGACAAAGCAAGTTCCTTAATTTTAGACTACTCTTTCTTAAATTTATGATTTAATACTTAAGAATAAATGTAACACCAGAAAATAAAATATGCCATGAAACATTGTACTATTAAAAAGATCTTCTAATCATACATTATTTCACAGAATGTCGCATGGGGAAAGATTTCAAATTAAAAGCTGTGACTACATTAGCCATGACAGCATGACAACATTAGTTGTCATGAATTTGTCCTGTTCCTCTGTGTCACTTTATCTGTTATTTCATGACCATACCCTACATGATGGAAATCAGTCAGTTAGTAAGGAATATAAGTAAGTAAAAAAAGAAATGTTCCGTATATTCTGCATATGCCTTTAAGTTTCTTAAAACAAGCAGGACACATTGCTAAAATTTGCTGCTTTGTGACTGCTGCTCTCGTTCATGCAGTAATAATGGATATTCTAGATAAGATAGCATTTTAAATTACAATATACAAATGACTGAAGAAAGAGAAAAAATAGTGGACAATTCTCAATAGTGGAATATTGGGGGAAAAATAATGAGGGATCTATTAATAGTTCATTTTTAAAATAATTTTCATCTTTTCCATACTGCTTTTGGAAAGGGTTTTAGATACAGGTTTTTGATACTACTACAATGTGGCAAAAGTATTGAATGATGTGGGAGGGGGAGCATTTAGTATCTGATGGCCAGCCCCATAAGTGAAAATGAAATGCTATTGCACAATTGTGTAGTGAACAATACCATTAAGGTGGAACCTTTATTCCAGAATAAATTGCAAAGACATTCTTTCCAGATTAAATTCAAAGGCCATTGGAAATATGTAGGAAACACTGGAATTCTGCAGAATATTACAGATGCCACCAAAAGTTTAGAAAGTTTGCCAGATATCTGAAGTAAAATTGCACTGAAAACATGCATGAAAATTTAGTTAATTAAGCAATTTTGGATGTTGAGTAGTTTTCATTTTTAATATCTGTCAATATCAGCAGTAATGCATAACCGTTTACTAGGAAGTTATCCTGACTTAAGGTTTGGTTTTGCATTTCTTCTTGAGGTGTTCATTCATCTTGCAGTTCTTTTCATGACTTAGTCCTTTGACCCTTGCAGTGACCAGTTTGACACCGAACTGTTTAGAAAACGTAGTGTTCTATCACTTGGACATAGTAGCATTCCCCCACTGCTGAAATTAATGTAGCAGTAGCAAGTGCATTTTCTACTGACATGAGCAATGGTGAAAGAGTTGATTGGCTTATATTTTCTAGCTCATAATACCTCTCAAAATTGATACCATTTTGGAAGTATGGAATTACTCGGAAATTCAACAGAACAATACAGCTTCAATCTGGGCTTTGAAGTTGGTGGTTTTTTTTTTTTGGTTTGGTTTTTCTGGTCGGTTGGTGGTTTATTTGGGGGGGGTGGTGTTTTTTTTTGTTTTGGGGGTTTTTTGTGGGGTTGTTTTTTTCTTTGTTTGTTTGTTTGTGTTTTGGTGGGGGTTTTTTGTTTTGGTTTGGTTTTTGGCGTTTTTTTTTGTAATTGTACCAGGCTCCGAATTTTAAATACAAGTTAATTTCCACAGAAAAATATTATGGAAAGCCTATGAAAAAACTAAGCACAGAGTTCCCAGGTAATATGCCAAACCATTTTTTGTGGCTTTTAACCAGTATGGTTCCAAGTCAAAGATTCTGGTTTTGTTCAGGAAAAATATTTTCAGAATTCATAGCAGAGGCCAAGCACTGTCAATAGATTATGTTAAATGGAACCAGGATTCTAATCTTTTCTTACAAACCTGTGTCTTTCAGAGTCTATGGTCTCCTGCATGCGTTTTCTGTCTTACTTTAAGTGCCTGGCCTCTTTGGCCATGATGAAGGATTACATTTACGTTACTTTTATTCTTGACCCTAACATTCACTTAGTAAAGATCTGAGTCAAGCCAGTAAGGCCTTCAGACTGAAAACAAATTACTCATGCAGCATTTGAACCGGGTTCTCAGTTGGTGTAAATAGCTTTTAAAATCATTTTCACAGTGGGGAATTTCTGTGACTGACAATTTGACCCCTTAAATTGAATGTTCGTGAGGGAAAAGAGCCCAAATGCCAGCACATTAGCTTCACGTAACACAATATGCAGGGGTTGTGAGGTAGCATACAAAATAAGGAGAGCTGCCCCCTCTCTCAAAGTGGACAAAACAGTCACTCAAGTTAATATATGACAACAAAATATAAGTAGAGTAGGTGATAGATTACAGAAACATCAAAATATCTTGGAAAAGTATTGACATTTAATTTTAATAGCACAGGAACACTACACTTATAAAATCCTGAAATCAGGCAGATGCTTAAAAATGGAGACTAGTTAGCAAGAAAGCAGTAACATAGAAATGATCAAGAAATTATAAGTGTGCAGCAGATTAAGCAATCACATTGTGTGATCCTATTGAAGATAAACAGCAACCCCCATGTGCTGTAAGCATAATCCTTTGCACAAGAACATTAGGCCATTTTGGAACTACAGCACTTCTGTATACCTTTGTATATTCTGTATACCTTTGATCATTATGAGAAAATTAAACAGGTACATTGAGAGTCCAGACATCTATGAATAAGAAAACAAGAATTTGGAATAAGATTAGGAGATTAAGGAAAGTTGTGTATGCTTGTATGCTGATATGTTATTGAGGGGAATATTATCATTTGCTTCTATAGAATTGGAACTATGAAAAAGGGAATACAATATTACTTAAAGTTATTAAATTCTAATTGGAATAAGACTGAAATTAAATGGATCGATTGTTAATGACAATGTGGATAATTAGAATATAGGATACTTTGACAAGAAAAGTGATAGCATTCTACTTATAGTAGTTGCCTAAGAGAAGATTAAAGTACACAAATGGGGTCTAACATACCCCTTGGAGGTTGATGTGAGGAGTAGACAAGATGAACAAAGTTCTTCAAATCTTCGTGGAGTGCGGTTCCAAACTTTCTGATCATTGTTGCTTCTGTGTATCTAGTTGCTGGTACTTAAAAACTGATGCTGTGATGATTCTTGCTGTTCATGCGTTCTTTGGATCCTCACCTGCAAAACCGAGGCTAATGGTTTTTTCCATGCTGTTGAAAGACAAACCACGGCTGGACATCATTTATGAAAATCTTGATTAGACCCTCATCCAAAAGTCTAAGGTGAATAGCTGCACCCCTGTGCTGAGCAGAAGCACACCTTATCTTTCTTAGAAAGGTTGCAAAGTAGTATTTCTAGAAACAGTATTTGCTTTGTCAGAAGAGGATCTTTCTTTTTGCTTTTTTTTCTATAATTATAAAATAGACTATTTAAGAATAACAGTAGATTTCTTAAAGCTGTGGTTTTTACTCTTGCTATATGTCTGAAGGAATTTTCTATTTCTGTCTTAATCCTTCTGCAAACCATCTCAAGTTACGAAAATATTTCATTTGTTGAAGAAAGTGCTGAAAGTGTATGAATATTTAAGATGATGTGAAGTGTTTCAGATTTCCTTAGTAAAGTTATTTAGAAGAGCAAATGAAATACAGAATTCCAGAAAGGAGCAAAAATACTTTTAGAGTATTAAAAGCTTTTCAAGAAAGGAAAAAAAAGTTGTATATATAATGGATACATAGATTAGCACAGACCAATGTGACAGTAGAAATTCCCTGAAAGTGTTATTTTTTATTTCAAAGAAAAATTATTAAATACACATTTGAGACTGAAAAATATTCTTGAAAGACTTCTTATGAATGCTATGTTCTCTGCTCAGTCCATCACATACCTAAGTCAGCTAGTTGTCACTAATAACCTGTGTGGAAATCCTTGCTGGATTCATCTTTACCACAAATGTATCCAAACTGCTTTACAGTTTGTTATGTCTAAGGAAGTTTTGCTAAGGCTTCTGATAATTCATTTTTTCACTCCTAGAAAAAAATCAAGACATGATTTTTAGTACATTTATAAGAATCATTTCTTTTTACATTTCATTTATTAGGCTGCTTTTACACCTTCTTCAGACAGTGAAACATGAAATATTTTCACCCAAAGAAAGGATTTTCCTATAAATTACTGGAGAGTCCTTTTTCAACACTTGAGTTAGGTCTGAGTGATTAATAGTTTAGAATAGTGACTATCCTGTATAAACAAAACATGTCTTAAGCAATCAGTAAAACGGTAGTTACCAATTAACTTGTGTTTGCACTGAAAGCTCTTGACAATGGACAGAGTCCGTCAAGAATCACAGACTTTATATTGCTTAGGGGCATAATCTGCAGATTTCTACTGACCTGTATCTGGCCATTAGTCATTGAACTTTGCAAGTTATTCTGGTTTTGGGGGCAGTGAGATTGAAGAAGAACCTCCCTTGTCAAAATGCTGGTTCTGAGTTTGTCAACACATAAAGATATTCAGAGCTTCTTATGGGTTTTCACATTGTACCCTTTGCAGCGTTAGTATAAAACTAATACATTTAAATGAAACAGATTGGTAAAGTTTCATTTTAGAATACTTTATTGTGCTTAAGATAATGTTGTCAGCTATCTAGAGGAGGAAGGATTTATATCTTCAGATTCATCATTGGTTTTAATTATTTTTCAAATACAATAGGTTTTTTTTTTCTTTTTTTTTTTTTCTTTTTTTCTTTTGTTTTATGAAGCTTCCACCTTAAAAGGCATAAATTTGGAGTTTCTGAAATAGCTGGTCATGGAAATTTTATGAACCCCCTGCCACTATCTCAGTGCTGGAACCACCTATACAGAAAACCTTCTGAGACCCTTACTGTGCCACCATGTCCTTTTTAACAATGTTTTCTTTTCCCCACTGCACAACCAGGCTCGACTCCCTTCGTGCTCATCCACCTATAGTGTTTCTGAGGTATACTTTGCACGTGTTCTCTCACACAGTCGACCTGCTCACCCATCACACTTTTTTGATTTTATTTACTTTTTTCTTTTTTTTTTTTTGCATTGCACTGTGCACAAGTGGGGAAAAATCAGCTTGGGGGGCAGATTTTTGCATGATCAATCTGCAACCATGTTCAGCGTGGTTTTAAAATCACTGTACCAGTCTGAGACCACCATGATGTATAATCCAGTAGCTAAGCAACTACTACACAGCATATGAGCATAAATTATATGATAAAAGCATCCTTTGTTATCTCTTACATTAAATAGAAATATCAAATTTACAGATGTCAAGACTGCCAAACACTTCACTTGTTAGTCTGACCCATTTCCAGGCAGTAAAACTGGAAAGACTCTGTAAAGATGGTCATCAGGTTATGATTGCTAGTTCCCTGTCTAGATATAGGTGGGTTTGTGATACCTGAAGTTCATTATTAATTCCCAAAGTTCTGGCTTGAGTCACTACCTGCCAAAATGCACGTACCATTTAAAATACTTCCCGTATCAGCTTCATGATGGTCTTCTGTAATGAGGTATAGTACCATCTTAACAAGAATTGAAAATGAAAATACTTTAAATTGTAATTAGAATGGTGAAGAAAGAGTAAATATGTTAAGATAAACCAGAATTCACAACATCATGGGATAAAAACCAAGTTTATAAAATAACTGTAAAATCAATTCCATGAGCTACTGTGTAAAGATTACGTTTCAGCATATTATTATTATTGATAAATGGATGACTATCAAAAAGATGGACTTGAGGTTTTCTGTTATACTGAATCAGTCTTGAGAATGTACAGTTATTTTTTCTGTATTTTAAAAGAATTCCTAAAAGTTGACAAGATCCCAGAAGAGGTTAACAGTTTGCTCTATCTCATACTGTGGGCCAGGTTCTAGACCTGATCTGAATGTTCTATTCATATGCAATATAAAAAAACGCAAACATAAAGAGCTCACTTACTCAATCACTTTGTCCCTAAGCAGAAAGACCTGTACCTTGTTGATTGTCTGTGTAATTCGTTCTCTAAACCTTCAGCTTCTCAAGCAATCATTCCTAGTACTTCTTGTCTTTAGTAATAAAAGTTTTATCATAGTTTCAGTGTATGAATAGGCAAAAGATATAAAGAACAGTTCTTAAGAAGAAAGATATTTACCAGTTATTCTGTCATAGATCTGTATAGATCAATAGTCGCTGTCTGGCTCTACCAGGAAACAAGTCGTTTTAAAAAATAATCAAGCATGTGTTCTTAACACCTGAAATGTATTCTGCAGTTCATTGTGCCTTATCACTGTATTATATGAAAGCCTCACTTTTTTTATCATGATTATCATCAAAACACCAATACAGAATAAATAAATTATACTATAGTTACGTACATACAAAGACACTTCTTTCTCAGCTAATACAGGAGCAAGAAATTAAGTTTAGTGCTTACAGGTGCAGGACAGAAGCCATCCTCACTCTATTCTTCTGAATATCTGTATGACATTATGAAAAAGGAGTGGATCAACAGGCATTTCATAGTTCATATCAGCAAAAATTATGGACATGCTCTTACAGACGATGAAGTCAATAAGCCACTTTCAGGGAAACTGGAGTCTTCTTGCTTTGCCTGTAACTTCAGCCATTTGTCCTTCCTTCCACTTTATGGAGGGATCAGTGTCTTCAAAAGAAATACAAACTAACGTATTGCAGCTGGTGACTGGTCAACATGTATGGGTCTCCTGACTGATCAGATTTCAAAAACTTTTTTGCCTTCTCCAAAACTATCACTGCTTTGCAATTTGTGCTAAAGAACCCGCTATCCAAAGTATCATGGTGGCACTGCAAGACTGTGCAAGCAATTCATCTCTTGTACTCTGTTCAAAGGGAAGATCTTCATATCTAAACTGAAAATACCCTGGCTGTCTGCTGAACCAGATCTTGTGATGCAGAATTTCATGCTCAGAAAACACACAGTACAAGATATAAAAAGTGCAAGGTATAAAAAATATGGATACATTATTCTCTTGTGGCAAACTAGCACCCTGTGTATTTTTCAGCAGAACATTTGAGCTAGTGACAGTTCCAAAGGAATAAATCAATTGAAACTGAAGATATCTGTGGCAGTGGTAACTATTTGAAGAGGCAGGAAGGAATTGGAGGTTCTCTGGGGTCCATAAAGGATTTATAGACTAGTTTCTATCTTTTTAAGAGACTCTTCATTCAGAAGTACAGCTTAATGTCAGGATGCGTGTCAAACAATGCTCAACGTCATCGTCTATTATTTTAGAAAATGGGAAAGGCTGCTATGAGTAAACAACATCTTGACTTCTAAATTATATGATAGAAAATCTCCCAAACTGAAGTACTGTTAAATCAGCTCCAAAAGTCTGCCAGTAGTTTTGATCAGGGAAAGAAAATTAGTAATGTTGTATTGCATGATGTCACATACCCAGGGGGGAAAAAAGAACCACGTTTCTGATAGAATCTCAAGGTTGTTTTTTTGTGTCCACACATATTTCTGTGGGTCTTATTAAAAAAAAAATTATTTTTCTTAAGCTAATTCTTAAAGCACCAACTTTAATTCTGCGTCCAAGTCATCACCGGATAGCTTTGGACCTTCCGAGGACATCTGGAGCACAATGACAAGAGAAATGGAATCAGTGCTGAGAATTCAGCTGAACGTGTCTTTTGACAAAGGTACAATGAAAGAAAAAAGAGATAACCTCATATAAATTATTTTTGAAATCTCTTTTTAGGAAATAGGTGTATTAGATTCATTGTAAAAAATTTCCTCACAATTTTAATTGTTGAGAAAAGGTCTGGAATTGGATTAATTGACACTTGCAGAAGTCAGATTGTCAAAAGGAAAGTCAGTCTACTATCAAGGATTTCCTGCCACATAGAAGGTCTTTGAAGAAATAAAAGATGTTCCAGCAGAAGACAAACAGGACCTGTGTATTCTGCATTGTGAACAATTTGACATGGAATTTGCTGCCTGTTGTTTTCATAGAAAACATCCTGGTACATCCTGGTAGAGGCTATTTTGCATCTCAGAGTCCAATAAAAGGAAAAAGCTTCTTTTCATCTGCTCCTTTTTATTGTCACCACTAGCATGAGTGGAACTGCAGAGGTGGTCCACTGATGCCTATTTGAGAGGAATGGTCAGAAAGATTTTAGAAACCTGAACTTGCTTTGAGGTACAGAGAGGTTTGTTGAGCTCTAGGCATTATAGTATAGTAGTATTATACACGCTCTTAGCCCCAGTCAGCCCTTAACAATTCCACTTGTCTGTAATGAGGTCTTATCTTTGGTTCAATTCAGTGAAATTGAAATGAGTTTCTTTAAAAAGGGATTTCCTTGTGTCAAGAGAAATAAAGCTTTAATTCTTTAAAATGGTATGATGATAAAATATAAGTTCATATTCTCTTTAAATTTCACAGTGTGCAATAACATTTTTCACCCTTGATGAAACCAGTTAGCTTCAGGCCTGTTGTTTTTGTGAATGTTAGGTGGGCTACTTAAATGGTTTGTCTAAGAGTTAAATTATTAATTTGGACTAATAGTGACTTAGCAGTTGTGCAGTATAGTATGTGTAGAATAGAAACGTAATTTACTTATTCAGTTGTCACAAAACATAGTAATTTATTTCTAAATAGTAGTTTACTGAAGATATTAAATCAAATTGGCTTCACTTAAATTTGTAAAAGTACTCTGACATCAGCTTGCATCTTAAAAATAACATTTACAATGTAAATCAAACAGCTTATTCAATGAAGGTCGATAGTCTCCTAATTTATAAAATTCCACTTAGGTAGTGTTATGCAATGGCACCATTTTTTATTTTCATTTGTATCTCAGACTTTCTAGCAGCATCAGTTTCTCTCTCCCTCTTTCTCCCTGTCCTCTGGCTTTTGCATGCGCTGTGTGTTTGGCTAAAAGTGTAATGAAGGAAACCTATTGATCTGCTTGTTGGAAGGATAGTGGCAACAAAATGATTGCAGTGCTATTCCCTGCTTTCTAAAAAATAAAGTTTTTCAAAGAGGAAGACATTTAGGTCCATAGCTTATCATATGTTGTATTTAGCCCCATTGGGTGGTTAGAACATGATGTCTTTTATTGTGAAGAATCTGCAAAATACTGCATTAGTTCTCTCTCCCACACAGAATATTATTTCCCTAAAGATAGGTTTGGAATATGTATTGGCTGCGTACTGATTGATGGGATTTAATTGTATACTTAGTATTGTTAATTAACCCTACAGAGATCTGTATTATCTTACCTGAAAATTGAGAGTAACCAGTACAGGGA
The DNA here is from genome assembly GCA_013397935.1 of Dasyornis broadbenti. Lineage (NCBI taxonomy): Eukaryota > Metazoa > Chordata > Aves > Passeriformes > Dasyornithidae > Dasyornis > Dasyornis broadbenti. The sequence goes on along the minus strand of VZRN01003663.1, from coordinate 2,486,773 downwards.
ATTAAGAAGCAGTATTCAGAGAACAAGAGGAAATACTATTTCCTGCAATAGGTAGTTGACTTCAGAAGACCATTGAAAGACTGCATGAAGATTTTTAAGTGCTCTGGGTTAAAGTATTTTACAGAGTGTACATTACAAAATTTTATAAATAGCTGAATCTTGTTCTTCAGATTTAAAGCCAAGTAAGAGACTGGTTCTCCTTCTGCTTAGGTTAGTTTGAATAGAGGCAGTGCTGAAAGATCAGGAACTGCAGCTCGTACTTTCAGATGTTTACCACCAGCATAGAACCTAGAATTCAGTTTTAGGTACAGGATGCGAAATTCACTGTTGATATCTGTCATAAATCTGCTCTACATAACACAAATTGAGTAAATGTAAGCAGGTCCCCTGTTCTTTTCTCTGATTTCATGCAGAAGTCCAACAGATAGAGAACTTGGTTCATTACATCTGACATACAAAGATATACTGAGCCATTGAGCAGAAATTGCTGCATTAAATTGAGATTCCCTATCTCGTCGCCTTATGAATGCCATATACTTTGTAGATATGCTCTTTCAAATTTGAAATAAGGTTTTTCCAAGAAATAAATGAACACAACAAAGCCAATAAGGATCCAGTAATCATTTGGGGGTTGTCCGACTATGTTGGCACAATCTGCTCCTGGTTTTCTGTGGTTTTGATTTGGGGTTTTTTTGTAGTTGCTAATAGAACAATGAGTTTTTAAGTAAAATTAGAATTTATAGGTATTTCTCTTTCAAACATGAACAAGAATTCAGAGTTTTCTATTTGGCAATTGCCATTTAAAGGATTGCATTTTGGTTTGGTAATAGTACCACCTTACTCTAGGCTTAAGAAAAAATGATTAAAATTCTTACTTTCAGAGAAATAGTTTCCTCGGGGCACATTAAAATGCAAAAAAAATTATGAAAAAACAGTGATATTCCTTATTCATAGAAAATAGTTTTGCTACTTCTGTCTTCATTCATGATGTTAGGATTTGTTTAGGATTAGGATTACTAAACATCTTCTCTAGGATTCTCTCTGCCATATGAGAATAGTGTATGGCAAAACTTCCAAATTACATCAGGAAAGACTGTGTGTTTTTGCAATAATCTGATCAAAGTATACTTTAATAACTTTGATTAGTGACATCTTAGATAATTCTTTTTAATTCTTTAAGAAATGTTGTTATATTTGTACTTTAAATACTATTTATCTTTGTTTATCCATTGCTGAATCTCAAATTAATCCATTATTAGTTCATACATTCAAAATAGAAGCAGAAGTTTTCTTAAACATACAGCTTCTCTATGCATAGTACTTACCTTGTGACTTCTGCCAAATAAAATTATCCCTTCATAGTAACATTTTGCAGTTTTGTTCTGTACTAATAAATTCAATTCAACCATTAAGTTACTTTATTTAAAACTATTTAACATTTGGGAGAGTCAAAAAAGATGGGGTCTTGAACAGCATCTCATTTCACGCTACAGATTTTGGCTTAAACCTTATCTATTCAACTTAACTAAATTGTAATACTTTTTATTGATTTTTATTATAGTAAAATGCTTTCCAGGTCTGCATTTATCAGAGAAAGAGCAAATAAATCATTTCTATCCTTCCCCACTTGGAGTTGAAAGTTCTCTACTTTTTGCTGCAAGACAAATCTTTATGTTTCAATTTTTAAATAATTTTCCCCTTGCTTCTTGTACCACAAAATAGGAAGATATTTCACCTTCCCTTATGGTAGAGATGAGCAATCCTTTATGGAAAAAATTAGATCAAACCAAAGAGCTGTCAATGTCATTTTCATTTTGATTATACCTTAGACTCTTTTGCATTTTCCAAAGTCAGTCTTGCCATTATTTCACTGTAAATAAATCCACGAAAGCAAAGGGTTTTCTTCCATTTTCTTGTGCTGTACCGTACTTTGGACTGTATGACAATAAAATTGGCTTAATTAGATATAACTGTGAGGGTTTTTTTCTAGACAACCAACAATTTATTTTTAAATCCCGTATTAAGCTGCTCATCAGCATACAGCATTTAGAACTTGTTTACTACTTAGATCAGTTTTTTTGAGAAGCCAGATATTATTTTGCATTCTGTTACACTAGTAATTACACTTAGTGCAATTAAGTAATTACACTATTCTCTAGGTTCAGCTCTCAAAGCAATCTAACTCTGAAAAGTCAACTTTAGTAATAGAATCTATGGAAAAATTAGTCTGAAGTCTGAAATAGCAATGAATCAAAGTAGAGCAAAGCTTCTACTGCTGTTCCAGCTTTTGGAGTAATTACTGATGAAAAATGTCATACATGTGATCTAATTTACATGTATCTCTAGTGGGCCCTGTCTGTTTAAATACATGGAAATCAAATCAGATATTCACAGCAGTGTCAGTATCAGTAATGCATGGCTCAAATGTCAGTGGGTTCTCATCAGTGCTCCCTAAGTTATCTTCCTAAGATATATTTTTCAAATACTGCTTTATAACATGGAAACTTCTTTTGCTAAGCATAAGCATAATTGCCATAAAGTTTTTTTTTAACAACTGGAGGGCAGAAAGAATGTCCTTATTCACAGTATTTTCTGTGTTCTTTTCTCGTCTTTGAGTTTCCAAAATTCAGTGCAGCTACAAGCCCAGCCAAATTAATACTGTGTTCTCAGGTGCATAACTGCTGTGGGGAGCCTGGTGGTTGCCATTGTGCTGGACCTTGCAATCCAGACTGCCAAATTCAAAACAGCACTAAAGGAATCTTATCCTATTGAGCCTTTGAGGCTCAAAGCAAAATCCAAAATGCAATTCCTCTTTGTTCATTTGCATTTCAGATTACTTTAAAAAATAATTTCTAACTTGGGTTTAATGATAGTTTTTAGTGCAACATCTGTTCAGTTCTAGCCTCTCCTTTCTAAAGCATATGAATCCTCTGAAATCTTTATGTTATTCATCCATGACCATTCTGATTTCACTTTAAGGATTCTCCTCAGAGGAATATAGTCTGTGTTTCTGTCTCAGCTCAAAGGCAGAAATCTAGCTCTTCATACAGTAAGTTCACTGTCTAATATTTATTACTCAGATGGATTCATGAAATGATTTGTTTTTCTTACAGTTGTTGCTCCCTAGTTTGAATCTTAAACTTAAAAGAGCTTTACTTATTTTTATACTTTATGGTGCACAAGACTGAGGTTTTGACTGAATATTGTATACGTCACAGACTACAATATACACCAGATATAAGACTGTTGTTATCTGTGTTTACTAGTTTTGACTCTTGTACTTGAAGCCCTTCAAACTTACTGTTCCTAGTTCAAACAAAAATATTAAGCTTAACTAAAATCAACTTCTTTGAAGTTATGCTAGCGCAGAAATTATGGTCATACTACATAAGGAAACCTGTTCCTGCTCATATAATTTAAAAAGTAGTCCAACAATTCATTTTAGAATTATAATAGCTATAAAAACCTCCAACCAAAATTTCTGGTAAACATCAATGGAAAAAGGTGAAATTTAACTTTAAAGAGTCTTTAAAAATATAAGAAATTGCGTGGAAGCTTTTGCTGACTCTTTGGGCCTGAAGGTTCACTGCCCATTTGTTGGTGGCTTTTGAACCACAAAGTAACAGAACAGAGTTTATACGTTTTGATTTCTTTGTTCTGTTTGTGTATGTTCATATTCCTTTAGCAGAAATATAAGGAAGGTTACCTGTGTGGTCAGCTTCCATGTAGATAAGATTGTAAGCATGAAATAGGAGTTGTAGGCTTTGCTAGCCTACAAGTTTGAGTCAGACTCCTTCAAATGTTGGTGGAGAGATGGTTTTTCACTCCACAGACCTTGGATCAAAGGGATAGAGGCCCATAGGCCTAGGAGCAGATAGGATCAGAAGCAATAATGCTAAAAATTCCAAACAGGCCTCTACCACTTCCCCACCAACATTTATTCAGATATTGGCAATAACTAGATATTAAGAAAACTGAATTATGTTTCCCAGCAGTAGCAGGTGGGGTGAATGGCAACTCCACCTCTGCTGCTTCTGGAACAGAAAATCCAGTGCTGTAGCAGGAAGGCCCTGAATGGGTGCAATGGAAGCCTCTGTTGCATTTTCTGTTTCCACACTAGTACATTCCAAAGCTGACTTCGTTTTTCACGCTGGAAAAACTTCTTGCACCATTTTTGTGGATACTCATTTTCTGTGTGGCCTTCTTGAGACACATTTGTGTGATGCTCACATCACACCACAGCTGGTAGTGTGCATTCACAGCCCAGAAAGCCAGTTGTATCCTGGGCTGTATCCAAAGCAGTGTGGGCAGCAGGGTGAGGGAGGGGATTCTGCCACTCTGCTCTGCTCTGCTCTGCTCTGGTGAGACCCCCACCTGCAGTGCTGCTTCCAGCTCTGGGGTCCTCAGCACAGCAAGGACAGGAACCTGTCAGAGAGAGTCCAGATGAGGGTCATGAGATGATCCCAGGGCTGGAGCACCTCTCCTGTGAAGACAGGCTGAAAGAGTTCAGCCTGGAGAAGAGAAGGCTCCACAAAGACCTCTGCCACCTTCCAGTTCCTAAAGGGGCCACAAAAGAGCTGGAAAGGGACTTTTTCCAAGGGCATGTAGCGATAGGACAAGGGGAAAGGGCTTTAAGCTGAAAGAGGGCAGGTTTGCTTAGTTATTAGAAGGAAATTCTTTACTGTTTGGTAAAGGCCAGGTTGTTTGGGGCTCTGAGCAGCCTGGTCTAGTGGAAGGTGTCCCTGCCTGAGGCAGGGGATTGGAACTGGATTAGTTTAAGGTTCTTTCCAACACAAACTCTTCTGTAATTCTATGCTGAGCACTCCAAATGCAGTTGAAATAAATGGCAACTGTGGATCTAATCTCTGCCATCCAACTGTAGGCATGTTAAACATAGTCTAGATGTCTCTGGGTCTCAGTTTCCCATTTCTAAAATCAAGTCATCCCCCTGCTTCACAAAGATTTTGCAAAAATAAATTCCTTCATGTGTATTACAGTGTTTTGTTTTGTAGAACCAAGCATAACAGAGAAATCTATAAAGAATTAAATAATTACCCATTTAGAAGACAGTTTGAATAATGTTTAGTGAGTAAAACATGAAACTAGTCTTTGAGCAGGGAGATTAAAATGAAGTAGCCTTATCTTGTCTTATGCAGAAGCCCTGCTGAAAATAATTATGATGAAAATACAATGCCTACATGTCAAAGGAAATACCAGTTGCACACGGATAATATTGATCTGTCCTTAATATTGTTTCACTTAAACTTACCAATTTTAGTTACTACATTTGAATGAAGAATTGAATTTAAAAATTTATTTTGAGGGTCATGCAATTCAAGATATGGTTTCCATTTTTCTGCAATAATGTAGATATTTCATTGTTTTAATGCCACATTGAAATTGGCTGTTGCTGTGTAAAGAAATAGAAATGTGAAAATAGTTGAAATTTCACTGAAAAGCAAACTACTTGTAACAGAAATGAAGCTTTTTTAAATGTCAACTGTACTAGTCAAGGGTTACAGGTGTACTTGAAGGTTATGGTGTGCTTGAAGACAAGAATTTCTGTACATCACTCGTGTATCTGACTGACATCTGATTGACAACATCTTAAACAGTTGGTTAATCTGGAATGGACAAGGAGTTTAAAAAGTCTTAATGCTGGTCAGGTAGGATATAACTCAGATATCTAATGTATGCTTCTAAGTCTAAATGATTTTTTCAGTCAAATTGCCAGGGTTTGCAATTATATGAAAATAGCTAAATACCATTTCTGTCGCAAACAACAAGGATAACAGGAGTTTTTTTTGCCCTTGTACCTCTTAGGAAATACGGCTTATTCTCTTTGCCTTTTTTTATACTATCTGCTTCTCAAACTGGAGAATATTTCCAGGGCATTTAGAGAATCTTTAAGATTTTCATTCAAACAAATAAAGTATCTTGTTCACAGTTAATAATACAAGTAGCAGAACGTTTTATTTTTGCAAGTGCAGTGTTTCTAGAGATTTCTTGTGTCTTGCAAATCCCACTTGAATTTTGGTAGCACAAGTTAGAAATACCTGTTGGAGTTTATGCACAAATTTGGCAATAATGTTTATGACTTGATTTAATATGGACTTTAGCTTATACAAGATGCTTGATCTCTTCATATACAATTAATGCAGCTTCTCTGAACAAAAAGCAGTATGATCTTGAATAAGCTCTGAACCACCCCTAAAATATCACAGAAACATGCCATTTTTCCAGTGTTACTCAGACAGCATTATCTGTATGTTGTCCCCTACTCTTAAGAATACAAAAGTCAGCTCATTATTTTTCTCATATAAAGGTAAACATTTCATTAAAATTATTCTGAAGAAAAGTAATCTCTCTTTGCCTCTTTTAATTTTCAGCTATGAAGCCTATATTGCCAGTTCGTAGTAGCCAATTTGCTTTCTTGTTAGCTTATTGTGGTTTGCTATTTTGTCTCCTTTTTTTGCTGTATATATCATAGTTCTTCCTGTTTTCTCACTGTGAGGTGTTCAGCTTGCAGTTTTAGTTGGTGTGTTAGATTTTCTTTGAATCCTCTTCTAGAAATAAATCTGTTGATTTTACCTCTCCAGGACAATGCCAGTTTCTGTTGAGAGATGACTAATCCCAGAAAACTGCCCTTTGCCTTTTCCTTCCATATTGTTCCAAATATTGGATAATACCTTTTTTTTATACTTCTTCTGGAAAAGGAACCAATTCAGCCCTTACATTTCTACAGTGTATTCATCAATCCACTTCTGCTGTTCTGTTTGAACAGTAGTTAGGATGAACTATAATCTGACGATAGAATTCCATAGTCTGTTCATAGTCTAATGGGAAACAATTGTCAAAATTAAATAAATCTGTATGTAAAGTGTAGGTGACTAGAAAAAAACACAGAAAAGAGCTCCGTAATATAAGGATGAAGACAGTGACATACTCAAGATTTAAAATTGACTTTTGTTTAGTGTCCAGTCTACCAAGCATAACACTTAATAAGTGGTAAAATTCTACTCCTAAAATGATTTTGGCTGAAGTGATTTTTTGTTTATTTCTTCCCACTGACTCCTAATGAGTGATGTCTTGTGTGGAATATGACATTATTTATTATTCCTATTTAAATTTTAGTGAGCTGAATCCCACCATCAGTAGTACTTGTTTTAAAAATTGTGTTAATGAGTAATGCCTGCTGCTATCAAATTTCTTGTGCTCACTTTTCTTTCCATTTCAGAAGTGGTCTCAATATAACAAGAAAAAATTATTCTGTTGTTTTGAACTGACTTTCATCCTAAATCAGATGGCCATAAAGTATTATGTTAAGACCTTGTGTGTTCAGCTCAGTGTAAAAGTGTTGTTTGAATAAGAATGGATTCCTGAAATAGTAAGATTGCATGTTGTAATAGGATTATTTAATCCTCACATACCTTATTGAATGTTTTCTGAAGTACACAATTCCAGATGCACTTTTTTTTTTTCAAACTGGACGATCTATAAGGTCTCTTTTAATCCAAGCCATTCTTGTGAATGTTTTTTTAACAAGTTCATTTTTGTATTCCAAATCAAAGCTGTTTTCTCTGTTCTTAAGGTTAGATTTAACGCATTTTTTTTTAATGAAATCAACAATCTCTGCATTTTTTTATTTGCTCCTAGTTTAACCTTATGGATATTGCTTAGAATAACAAGCCAAAATCAGTTTCCACAGTATTATCACAGCAGCTTGAGACATTGTTATTCATGGTTTAGTTTCCTCTTATCTGTGTATTTAGAGACACTGAATAATGTATGTCGCACTCTTAGGGGAGAAAAGGTATTTTAGGCAGAAGACACTGTGCAAACTCCTACAGTTATAAATCAGATCACATTTTATTTGAAATCTATTTAAAGCAGGCAAGTATTTCAGAGATCATTCAAACGGCATGTGCACAGTGTATATTGTACAGAACTAAGGTCATATAATTACTAATAAATCACATGCAGAAGAAAAGCATCTGTACCATACTTTCCCACATCATAACAGATAAGTTGTCTTCATAAAGTTGCTGAAGTTTCAAGGAAAGGCTATATGAGTTATGCACTTTTTCACCAGCAGTAAGTGTAGTAGGTGCAGTACCTCATGAACAGGCCTGTCTGGTGTTCATGAGACAGTGAGAGGAATACAATTCTTAAATTGTTAACAATTTAAGCTGCTGTGCTTTGCATACCCTGCTTCCTTCATTACAGCTTGGCGAACTCATTCCCTCTGCTGTACCTTAGTCCTCTGTGTCTGCATATGTTTGGGTTTCTGCTGGTGGTTCCACATTCTGCATGCTTTCCTCAGAGTGGAGCAATGTGCTTTCCTGTAAATGCTAAAGGTTATGGCTCAGCCTCCTACAGGCTCGGTGTTCTTGCTAAATGGGCTCTTTCTGTTGGTGGTAACTCATGTTTTGATGTCATTGTTCTGAATTGTTCTTCATGTTGTAATATTGAGTTAAAATGTACTCCCTTAAGAGTTAGCTTTTCATATTGGGCTGGAAACTCATCTTTGTCTAGCAATTTGTTTTATTATAACCAATGGTTTTAATTGTACCTCCCATAATGAAGAGCTGACTTAATACTCTGTGCTAATCTTGTTATGACTTTTAAAAGGTAAGTAATTTCTCTAACAATTCCTAACAGTCATGGTAAAGTGTTAAAGGGTGTCTCAGTTTTCTTTTTTCATTGTTTTTCACATGAATTTTTCACATGTAGCGTGAACTTTTCTTGTGTCTTTTTCTATTTTTCTTGTAAAAAAATTTTTAGACTGATTTTTATTTGCGGCAAAACATACTCTGTAAATTTAAATGGATCCGATTTAGTGCAGTTATTGATTTTGTTTTTCAGACCAATCATGACTGATAGATAGAAGTTGTCAGCAGGACTCTTTATTTTTACCATTTCCTTTATTTATTTTTGAGTACTTTATTTCACATTCTATTTACTACTTCAGCCTATGGGAGAAAGCTTGCTGTGCATTCCAGCATGTTGAAGTTACTTCTTCAAGAACATAAAATCCAGTTTGCTTAAAATACAGAGTAATGTGAACTGAATGCTTTGGGTTTGGTTACATTCTGTCTGAACTATGCAGGGGAATGGTACTGGCTGGTAGCCCAGTGTATCTTCTGCCAAGATAAATTGTGAGCCAAGAGGCTGTAGAATGGACAATGAATCTATACTTTCCCTGTGAAAAAAAAAGACAGCCATAGGTTGTTATTTCTGTAACTACCTGTGAATGAGAAGAATTATAGTAAATACTACTAATAATAACTCTTCCCAGTCAGTCATGGTACTATATGCAATGTAATATGGATTCTTCAATTAACAGTAGCTGTGAAAAGAATACAGATTTTCTATAAATGTAACAAATGACAAAGTAGTAAAACATTCAAATAATGAATATTATAAAAGGCACTTAAAGCACATGACCCCATTTATAAAAAGCTCAATTGCTGCCAAAACTGTATGTGTTAGGAAACTGGTGGGTTTTATTCAAAATTATTTTCCTGGAGTTTTGATTTAAAATAACACTTAGGATAAGAATGTGCAATTCATATTAAACAGAAGTATTATGTAATAACCAATTTTGATGTGAGTTATGTTAAAACATGGTTTGTATTCTGCAGCTGTGAGCATAGGTTGGGAAACGATCAAGTCTAGCTGATCAAGCCTTTTATTTTATTATCATGGATTCCTCTTCCACAGCTGCTTTTAAAATTTGTGGGAAGCAAATTATTTCTCATACTGCATATGTTGCCCATCAGGTGAGTGATAACATGGAAACTTTAGGCTGGGTGTAAGAAATCAAAAAGTGAATATAAAGTCCTCTGTGTGCACAGAATTAAAAAAATGACCTGTAAGAGGCTGTATGTGAAGCCAGCTGTCTTTTGTTACCATTGTCATTTGGACATTTTAAGAGCAAAACTTTGTCAGCACGTTTTTTATATTAGAAGATTTGATCTACAAATCTCAGCTGCTCTGTTCATTATAAATCTCTTGTTTTTGTCCATACACTAGCTCCACTATAGGTTGGAAGGGCTTAAAGATGAACTGAGGAGGAATAGAGGCTACAACTCGAGAGTAACTATTACTGCTCAAAGGAGCTGTTTTCCATTCGCAAACATTGCTTTGCGCTATGGGTTTGGGCTCCTTCTGTTCCTCCACTTTGTTGAAAGACTCTCTCTTGACTTCCATTTTACTTCTTTAGCACTGTCTTCGTCTGCTAACATTTTTCCTCCTTCTCTAGTAGCTTTTATCTGTGTCCTTTGGATCACATATTTTACTTAGTTTGTTTTAGTAGATCGTTTCAAATGTTTGTGTTTTGTATTTTTGGTTTTTTGCCTTTTTCTTTAGGACTACGTTATCTCACTGAATTTCATTCCACAGTTTGCTGAATCGCTTAGTTATTTTGCAGCAGGTCCATTCCTCATTTTCTCTTTTCATGTTTTTCAGTGAGAAATTAGAGAGCCTCTTCCATTTTAAACAGTAGTCTTACACACATAGGCCCATGTCTCCTTTTGCATACACCATCTTCTGCCTTGCCACATCCATCCTGCTTCTCTCTTCTTCTCTCTCAAACTGTGCTTATCTTTCTTTTGTGTTTTCTTTCCCATCATTATACCACCCTTTTGGTCCAGAATTGTCCTTTGATAAATTATAGGTAAATATTTACTTCTTCCATGGAGAGTTCTTGTTATGCCTTTGAAATCTGGTAAAACAACTCTGGGCCAAATATGGGCATCATTAATATTTTGTTTGCAGTTTTCTTGTATAGTATTTTTGGTGGGAAGGGGGGAGGGTGTATGGTTTTTCTGTTTGTTTTTGTTAAACAGGAGTTTTTTTCAGGGAAGGACACCATAACCCACTCTAAGTTGCAACATTACTTTCCATAAGTTATTCCATTACAATAAGTAGACTGTGTTGCGCTGTAGAATCCAGTTTTTTTTATGTGAATATCTATTTGGGGCAAGCTGCTGTGGAACAGAAGAAAGAGGTTTAGAAGCTGGGGCACAGTTCATTTCAGCCTTAAATTGTTCCTTTCTGAAGACAGCTTTTGAGGGGTTGGACATTTACCATTCTTTGTCAGTTGTTAGATCATACATATTCACTTTCTAGGCAGTTTTTCTCTAACTGCAAGTTCAAAATGAAGTCTGAAAGATAATTTGGATTCATTCCTTTGATTTTTCAGCAGAGACAAATGTTCTGCTGGGAAATTACTCCCTCAGCATCACCTGTGCTATTCCGCTTCTTTCACTATATATGCACAGTTTTACTTTGTTAGTATTTTCATTGAAATTTAAAATACCATTTTCAGTAAGTAAAAAAAAAAGAAGGATTCAGGTCTTACTATCTCAGAGGTTTATCTTCCTGGAAAGTTTACTCTAGCTGGAGTTTTGTCCACACAAAATGCTTTTTATTCAAGTGCTGCCAGTTCAGTCAGCTGGCCTGACTTTAGTAGCCCATCTAAAAACTTGCAACTTCAGGGTTATTATACAGTGTGCTGTCTTTCCTAACCTGAGAGGAATTAACATGAATTGATGCTGCAGTGTAGATAAAATTTAAACTGTGTTGTGTTTACAGGGCTGATACTCTTAAAAAAACAATTCTTTTTTTAAATATGCATGGTAAAGAGATAAAACTGTAAATATCCAGTGTTACTAGAATATTAGACTAATGTGAATTGTCCGATTTCCCCATAGTCAGACTACTCCATCTGGAATAGCACAGTGGCAGCTAAGCATCAAGGAATTCTTATTAAAGATCTTCAGAATCAACACAATTGAAACTGAATATTTGAAACTCTCTAGAATAACTGAAAATATCAACAATAGAATTTTAAATCGGGTCGTATAGTTATCGTAGTATTCTGTCTAATCATCAAACAGGACCTAGATTGAGAGCTACAGGAATTACAGCTGTATAAGAAAATGTGGATTTTCTGTTGAAAACTGAATCTTAACAAATAGTTCTAAGCACTGTTCTTTGATTTTTCTCTTTTACTGTCCGTAGGCCATCTTGTTTCTTATGGGAGGGGTGTGGAATCAAATTGCTTGTATCAGATTCTGACCCACAGCTACTACCTTTCTGCTTAAATATACTTATCTCATGCAAAATATGTAAGAATGTTGCTGAAAATATGTGTAGCCTCTGTCTTAGATCCCAGGAGCTTGCCCATTGTATCTCTGTATTTTGCATCCTTGTTAGCTTCTGTAGCTCATAGACTGTGCTCTCTCTGCAGGTCCAGTCTAGGTGCAGCAGCAAGGAGAACATCCTCAGAGCGAGTAAGTAAAGAAACTTCCTACCTCTGTTGAGAAACTAAGACTGCTCAGAAGACAGCAAGTGATAGATCAGAGGTGGGACTAAGTTGGTTTGCAGAAGAAATTTAGTAAGACAGTGAAATGCAGTCCAAAGGTAAAACTGCAAATAGCTCATAGTGTTCATGTATTAATGGAGAGTCACCTTTTAATTTATTCTTGCAAGTTGTTTTTCTAATGACATAGAGGTCTGTGTTGTTTGTGGTGATGTTTTGTTGTAAATGATCATGTGTGTGCAGGTTTTATGGGCAAGAATTAACATTCAAAGACAATGAAAATGGAAATTCTCAGCTTGAATATACACTATTTTTATTTTCATACTTGAACATGAATTTGAATGTTGGATTACATAGAACCAAATCAAAAAATGCAGAAGTTAAGAATTCACATTCGATCCAAATGATGTGTTGTTTAATTTGCACAATTCTTTTTCTTTGTGTTGTGGGAATCTTCTCTAGCCTAAAATTTGATCCACCGCGTGTGTGTGTGTGTATATATATCTATATATATATGTATAATGACAGGAATAGGAAGTTGTTTTGGTAATAAAAGAGAAGACTGTCAAGAATTTTCTACCTTATGCAACCAATTGAATTAGCTGCTTCAAAGCTAGAGGATTATTTTGTCGTACAAAATGCAGCTTAATATAAGTAGTCATTTTTAGAGCTGTCTGACATTTCACATTAGTGAAAAATAACTTGGTAAAGTCTGAGGAGTTGTCTAATGTCATTTGCTTGTAGTTAAAGTACCATTTAGTAATTTTAGAATTTTAAAAAACGATTTGTTTGTCTCTGGGTCTGTTTAAATGTGTAATACCTCTAATAGAAGAGTCACCATTTGTTTGTAGGAAGAAATAGGAGAGAGAAAGGTTCGTAGTTACACCAGCATCTTTCTTCCTTCATTAAGGTTATTCATGCTAGTGTTAAACCTAAAGAGGTTCTGTTTTCTTGACTTTTCTTGCAGAAATTATGGGTGTTACATTTGGTGTTTGAAAAAAGATGTCAGAGATCAGAGAATTTTATCGATTTTCAAAAAAATCTGTGTTGGAGAATGCATTTCTCAGAAGATTTTAACAGAACCTTTGTCTTACGCAAATAACATGCATTAGGGACAGACTTGCGAATCTGAAGGTTGTTCTCTGGAGACCATTCAAAGCATCCAAAACCTGTAAATTCAATCACTCTTTAAGGGTTAAAGAGGTGAAATGTTAGTTTCTGAAGTAACTAACAGTGAGTTTTAAGTAGCAGTAAACCATAAAAGCACCTAGTGGCTGTGGCATAAAGGTGGTTCACTGCCACACAATTTCCTCAGCTTTCATTACTGTAACATATTTTTTCTTAGCATCTTCTTTCATATTTTCCAACTTATAACAAAACATCAGGATAATGTTATTACCATATATTGTGTGGAATTTGTTGGGCCTGCAGGAATTACTGTGCTGGTAAAGTACTGTTTCTTTCTCTATGCAGAGGTGGGTGTGGGAAGTTTGACTGTGTTTCACACATGCTTTCCTTTTCCTCTTTAATGATGTTGTTAACAAAAAAGAGGCATAATAACTGGAATGTAATCTTGCTGTGGAGATCCCTGTTGTTAAAACCAGGAATGCAGTTTTTCCATTAGTTACACTTTTATCTTACAATAGTTTAATTTGGATCATTTCTCCCTAGTTTTCTTATGTGAGAAAGTTATGTTTATGAGTGTGCAAAGTCTTAATTTAGTTAGAAAATGTCTTGTCAGCTGTTTCTCTCTTCCTCAGAATATCAACTGCTATCTTAAGGAAAGGAATTAAGTCAATTAAAAATTATTTGTGCTTGACAAATTCACAGTGCCTGCTTTTATCATCATGTTACCTTCTAAATACGTACAAAGAGATTGTTCAAATAATTTCTTCCAGGATCATTACTGGAAGAATTAGGTGGGCAGTTTCACTTCCCTCTACTTCTTCCTCTGAAAGATAGTTACTGTGTTACTAGAAAAAAAATAATTAGTGAACAATCTCTCACATAAAAAGGCAAGCATGTGTTAGCACTGAACATGTAGTATATATACAGATTAATTAAGAAACCTTCTCTTCCAAAAGAAGGACTTAGATTGTGTGATTGTTGTACTATTTTTTACTTACTTTCTATTAGAAGACTACACTTAAAGCAATAGTCAATTTTTTTCCAGAATCTGAAGGCATGTGCAGCAACAAATGGGATATTTATGTAGTGACTGCAAAGCAAAATCATGTCATTAAAAATTAGTTTCTATTGTTTGTTGATGCTTTCTGTATTATAATTTACATTACTTTAGGAATATCATTACATATCACATACAGAACATCATCCACTTTGGCTCTCATAAATACCTTCTTGTTCTAAGTAAATCCTTTCAAGATACTCTGCAATTGTAATTGTCCTAATCTTTCAGTTTGTATCTGTTACTCTTGTTTATGTACTCCTGCAATAGTTCTCTCTTCAATTGCTTATCTTCACTTTCAAAATCCTTCAAAACTTGTTGTCCCCTTGTTTATCTCTCAGTAAGTATCATGGAGTCAAACACGCTGTTGGCTTAATGTTCAAACAACTTCTGTCATATTTTCTCCCTACATGTCCCTCATACTTGGGAAAAGTAAGCTTTCCTTAAGTTGTACTACTGCCCTCACTCTAATTATACTTTTAAACAACACTTTACTATGGTGATCACAAAATCTGGACAGTGTGTAGGATGCCCACTAGCTGGAGGCACTGACTACCCAGTGATTTCTTTGTGCTCCCTTCATCGTCCTCGCAAACCTTCAGACTCCCATCTCACTCTTGGATTGTAGCCTCACTGACACAGTGTCCATTGTTACACTTTATCTGTGCACATCACAGAGCATGGTTGAGATGTGTTTGTGGAGAACAGAATGGAGTGAATTGTCCTGAGTTCATAGAACTGAATTAGTCTCAGATTATCATCCTCAGTGTAAAATATTGCATCACCTTGAAGGGTTTCTATTTTAGATTAACTAATCTTCTCATGCTCATCAAGACTTCTGGTATGTTTTTCATTATAAATAAGGATGCATATACACTCTGTTGATTCTAGTTGAATACAGTGTCTTCCCAGTGTCTGACATGAAAGCTCAATAGTGATAACTAACTAATTTAATTTGCTCCAACGTGCCAGATTAGTTTCAGGGAAATAGTTTAAATGAACATCACTACATGGATCTGCTCATTGTAGCACACATAAACTTGGTTCTTTCTCGTTGCAGGTCACAGTGCTGTTGACATTACCAAGGTAGCAAGAAGACATCGCATGTCTCCATTCCCATTGACGTCTATGGACAAGGCCTTCATCACAGTTCTGGAGATGACCCCAGTGCTTGGAACAGAAATCATCAATTACAGAGGTATTTTAAGTTGGATTCTTTGTGAGGATTAGGGTGATTATTTCCGATTTGGCAACCTTCTTGCTCTTTTATTAATGTTGTGAGGTGTCTGAAATAGTGCGTTCTCCAGGAGAAACTGCTTTAGGAAATACCAATAATAGGGGAAATCTTAGAAGGTTAGGAGAATGTCAGCTGAACTCAGTGCTGCTCCCTGAAGGAGTCTGTAATGGAACTCTAATAAAATATGTAAATTAATTTTCTTCCAGTTTGTATTATATGCAGCAAACATTATACTCAACCTGAATGTGGTTAACACTGGACTTTTGTAGATGCCAAGTGGCTCTAGGCTGTACTGTGATCGGTTCACTCTGTTGTCTTACTGTGAAAGATTCCCACTAAGCCCCTTTCCAATCTGAGAGTAATGATTAAAGCAAAGGGATTATTGATTCCAGGTCACTTTTTTCCATGTCTATATCTTTAAGAGTTCATCTCAGTCTGTTTTTTCAGTTTCTAGTTAGCCTAGTCATTCCAGAGTTATCCTCTTCTTCTCATAAACACAATTCCTTTTCTATTCTACTGCTATATGTCATTATTTTCAGATACTTACTTCCTTTTAATGTTTGATCTATCAAAACTTTGTAATTAAAGAGTAACTGGTTTTGATTTATACAGTGAGTTTGTCCTCAAAAGCACCAAACAGCAATCAAAATATGAGACTTTGTGACTTTATGACTGTATCTATTCTCATTAATAAGTAGGGATAGATGAAATGATTTTCTGGCCCTGAAAGGAATTAGCAGGGCACCTCTCATGTTTATTCAGCTAAACTATCCTCCCTCCCGAAATACTGTTTTCATAATGCCTATTAGGTGCCTCCGTTGCTTCTGCTATGTCTTACATCAAGCCTAGGCATTATCTGGGAGAATGTTCTTGTCACATAACAAAACCATGACAGGAAATACACTGGCAAGTAAACTGGCAAGTAAACCTAAAGTAGGTAGAGAAGAAGAAACCTCCTCCAAGGATTCTTCCAGATTGTCAAAAAGTAAGGTGGTGAGCAAAGAGGTTGTGGAGCTATAAACCTCAAGAGGCACGAACATTTAAGACATTGGTGTGCTGCAAACAGTGGAGAGGTGTGAGTGGTTTCTGAATGGAATGTTCTGTCTTCTGGCTCAAAAGTTCAGTTTTCATACTCTTTGCCAACTCTTTGTGCTACCAGAAGCCTTCAAGATGTATTGACATACTGGATATCGACATACCGATTTAGCAGATGATATGTAGTATCACACCTGTGTATTTAGTCACTCCAAGCAGAGTTTAGTTCTCCCCTGTGCCTTGGCAGCAGGATTTCTGGGAAGATTCTCCATATCCTGCATTCAGAACAGCACCAATACTGGATCACCAAGGAATATGCATAATACACCCTGCACTTTTATAATGGTGTGCAGATTAGAAGAAGGCATTAAGACATAAGTGCCTGAGGATAACTACTGGGTCTTTTTGGATAGCTGTCAGTTAAATGTTTTCACTAAGAGAGCCCTTTGTGAACAATATGATGAGCTGCAGTGTTGGGTGCATTTAGTCCAAATAAATGCTATGTATGCAACATCGAACTTCTGAAATAAAGGATGAAAGATTGGCATCTGCCTCCCGGAAAAATAAGCACATAATATATTTATTTTGGTATGTCAGATACTGTTAAGGTACTGTAGGATTATTACATTTTTAATAAAAGAAGTTTCGATTCTAAGTCCAGAACATACGTATTGTTATTCCTGGCACTTCAAAAGTCTTTCAAAAATAATGAATTGAGTCTGCTGAGTCACTTCAGTTTTGACCCACTTCCCTCTCTCCCAAAACACAAGCATTAGAGCGATGGTAACGTTAGTAGCTTCAGAGATAGATTCTTCATTTAATGTTCACATAATTGTACCAACAATTCCTTCATATTTTTACACTGTAGTGTAAAACTGTATCTTGCAATTTATTTTTCAAGTAGTATACGCTTATTTTAGCACTATAAGATTTCCAAGTCTATAGTATGAAATTTCAGGATTGAGCCTATAAGAGGCATCCTAAAGGACACATCCGTTTCTGTGATAGTGCAGATTCAACTCTCTTAGTCTACACATACAAATCTCAAGATGGAAATGCATTTTCAGAAGTTCTTAAGTGACCACCACAGTGTTATACAGACAAATACATAGAATTGTTTTGTATAGGCATACATGTGTGTGTGTGTGCCTGAGCATGCGTGCACACGTTTGTTTGATAGAAGATGTTGATTTTGAAGAATGTAATGAATTAAGAACCAATTTTTCATTTAGTTATGGGTTCATTTACTTTTATGTTCATATACATCTAATTTCAGAAAACATTAAAAATGTAGTTCTGGAGATCTGAAATTGTATTCAGAAAAGCACTATTGTGCTATGTTTGTTTTCTTTGTGATTTTGTGTCTTGAATTAACACTGAGCTTCTGAAAACTATCAGGAGCACAGTTTCTCCCCAAGGAAAGTGAAATGTGTAAAATTCTAGGAGTGTTAATTGCCTAATTAATTTAACCTGATTTACTTACACTACTAAACATATTTCATAGCATTCATCCTCATAATTAAAGCTGCTGAATGTTATTCTGTACAAATACCCAGTACAGTCCTGATTTAATTCTTGATTAAGTCAAGGTATGCTGTAGTCTCTCAACTCTGTCTATTTTCTCCTACCATAAGGGAGAGGATTATTAAAGTTATCTTTTGAAACATGGCTTTCACGCTAGTAAGTGTTGCTCAGTGACTGTATAGATCATCTAACCCCTCTCATATTTAAAAAAAAAATGGACAGTCCTCATGCATTTTTCAGAAGTGTTATAAGCCAAAGACACCTGAAGCGCATTTCCCACCTGCCATCCTCGATATCTGGTATGAAGCCCCCAAGTAGCCTTTTATTCCAACTAAATGCAGTTACCTGAACATAGCTTTGTGGACACATAAGATTAAGTTTTTAGACAACATTATTATGATTATTCTTCTGAAACTTAAGAAGAGGCAGAATTTTAATTGCTAATAAAATTATAATGCAGAAGCAATCTTTATGGACTTAAGCCTGAGAACAACACATTTATTCTGGTCCAAAAGCCTAGCTGATTGTTTTGATAGCATTGACTTTTCATATCACCCTTAAGTGCTACCAGGGCAATATTCACAAAATCCATCACCTCCTAGTACAAGATCTGTCTTATGGCTGTGCCCCAGAGAAATCAAAGTTCTTCACAATCAAGAATTGTACCAGTTTCACCACCTAAGTTTAGCAAATACCTACATTTGAAAAGTGAGTTTAATGTAATTCTCCATTTTGTGTTAAAAAGCTATGGGCCTCACAAGGGGCAGTTAGATGGCATTAATATAATGCAGAACATCTTTCTGAATTACAATTAATCAAAATAAGGTCAAACTGTATTTTTAGAATAATTTCTTAAATAAAAGAGAGTACAGAGGTACTTTAGAATGTCCTCTGGTTGCCGACTTATTTCATTTTAAATGCCTAAGGCAGCTTCAGCAAATAATTCTTATATTTTTCTCCTCATAATGAAACTCATTCCCATTACTGGCTATCCATTTATTCCTTTCAAATATTGCATGGCAGTATGCCAAGAACATACTGTTCAACTTTGCTCTAATTGGTATGATTTTGCATGCAGACAAGAAGCAAAATGAAGGCACAACATGCCTGCTAAAATTAGAAGTATCACTTTTGTATGATATTTCATGCATCTATGAACAAAGGGTGCTTCTACTAGGCATTTGATAGCTGCCTTCCTGGTGCTATAATTTAAATGTCTGTGTCTGCATTCTTTTACTTAGTATGAGTGTACGAGCTTTCGTGAGCTTTTTAATAACTTCTATATTGTGTATCACAGGCACTGATATGCAGGGTTGCACAGGTGAATGAATGGCCATTACAAAAGTGCTTTTCTAGTTGCTTTAACTGATTTTAGCAGCATTTTCATGGGAATACACATTTCAGCAATGCAGCATGAATATTAACTTCAGGCTGAAAGTTGATACATATGGATGTGAATACAATGATGTTATAGTTATGATAATTAATTGCTAACTAAATCACTTTGTGTTACTACGTAAAATAGAACCTTCATTATAATACTACTTCACTGGAGCTGAAAATTTTCAAATTGAGGAGGTGCACTTTTTAACAAAACCTGTCCATTTAGTGTGCAGCACTGGGTCTTCTGCCTTCCTAGTGAATCCAGAACCACATTGATTTCCCTGTCGGTAAAATAAGAAACACACTTTATGCATGTCTCTCTTTTTTGGCATGCCTCAAAGATCATAATCTCTAAAGCACGTATCCATGCAAGTTCTCCTGGCAGAAATAATCATGCATCCTCTCACTCTGTCATACTTTCAACTGGATATTGCCTTCCTGTGCCACAATGCACCCTAGGAACAGCGGCCTCTATTATGCTCTGAGCTGCCCTTCTTCTCCTTAGACGTACTGGAATCCAGCTGATCTCAGTAGTTTAGACCCATGTGTCCCTTCCCAGTACCTCTAATCACACATGTAATAAATCTGCTTTCTCTCTCACACTATATCTAGGGGTAAGTTACATATTTTCCATTCTGTTCCGTATCATACTAAAAAATAAAGCTCTTGCTGGTGCCATAAAAGTACCAGCCACTTGACTGAGGGTAAAGTAATTCATATCAGTCTCTACGGGGAGGCTGAGCCAAATTACAGCTCATCAGTCATAGTTGCTAAGGGAAGAGAAAGAGTATGTTTGAAAGAGCTATTAAAATATTTAGAACTATAAGAGTGTAAATTTACATAAATAATCCTGACACTTATGTGCACTCACCCTCCGTTAAGCAGAAATACTCTCAGCAATTAGGCAGAGCTAATCTATTGCAAATCTTCTTTGTCGATTTGTGAAAACTTGTCCATAGTTACCGTTCTCAATTCATCACCTCTCATCTTTTGTGCACAGGATTCACTTTTGAAATGTCATTTTACAAATTTTTTAAAAAGAAATTTAATAAAATTTCAAATAAAGGAAAACAAAGAAAATATCTATATTTAAGACATCTTAGGGGAAAAACTTGTCCTGAAGAAACAAATACTTGTTTTTCTGTCTGATCCTAACTCAGAGCTATCACCTTTGCATTTGGATACTTGACATTCAAATCTACTGTCAGCAATTTCACCACAGCCAGGAGCACAGACTTAAATAAATCTTTTATCATTACTTTCAGACTCCAGTCTTTTTTCCTTTATGTAGAGTCAAAAAATCAAAAGCCTGAGAGATCTGTATGTCCCATACACATATATTTCACCTATCAGAGCACACTGCTGTTAACTTCGTTTCCCCCTTTCACTCACTGTAATGACACAAAGCATGGTCTTTTCTCTTTTTTCTAGATGGAATGGGCCGAGTCCTTGCGCAAGATGTATATGCAAAAGATAATCTACCACCCTTTCCAGCTTCAGTAAAAGATGGTTACGCTGTCAGAGGTAAACACTCACTTTGTATACATGGAGTATAGTGTCTGCCACTTTTAAACGTGTTAATTCACGTGTTTTGGATCCAGCGGGGGTTATTTTGGTTTAGGTTTGATTCTGATCATTGCAGAGGTGACAGTTATATAAAACGCAGCTGTCTTGCAGGAAGCCCATAAAGCTGAGTTCAGATCTTTTAAGTGGATACATTTGTACATGAGCAAATGTACATCCATGTGTGCTCCTAGACATGCACCTCTGTTGCTAGTGCATTTTCTGGAAACATTAAAAATTCAGGAGAATAACAGAACATCTGTTTCTGAATTACAGATTCATCTTCTATTCCTCTGTTGTAGATTTAATGAGGATTTTCTTATATATATCTATTACTTTGTTGAACTGTTACAGATATTGATTGCATCAGAGAATTTTAAAAAAACTTACCAGAATGTTCTCTTATGGAGACACCTCAAAAGAAGATAAACTTACTTTAAAAATATTGCAGCTGCCATATAAATAGAAGTAGTTGTATGACTTTATTCATTACAAGCAGTGAATATGGTTTCCCAAGAGACGTAATTCATACTCTGCTTTGTCACTCGTTGCTGCATCATTTTAGCCACTTGCTTCTCTGTGCATCAGTTTTTGCCTTTGTAAAGTAAGAATAATGATGCTCACCTCATATATCTATGAAGGAAACTTAAAATACACAGAATTGAATATTATGCTAGTTGTGATTTAATTGTGGTAGTGGTTGAATCATCATAACACCATGTTGAAATTTGTACACAATAGCCAACTTTCTTCTAAGGACGTTAAAGTATCTTTTTTGTTACTGGCAGCTGAAACCATGGAAAGCAACTGCCCATGAAACAGACTGTCTGCAGACCCAGGGAATGGATGTAATCCAGTAGCTTCCCCATAGATTTGATATAAAAATAAAATTTCAGGTCTACAAGATGAGTATGTGTGAGAGACAGGCAGACCAAAAAGACTAGTAAGAGCAGCAAAGGAGTGCCTACGTAGCGAGGAAAATACAGGTAATGTAACACTGAGAAAAGCTAAGAGGGTGAGTTCTGAGTAGAATGCTGAGTGACAAGGGCCTTGGGATCAAGCCAATGCTGTCTTGCAACCTGATTGCTGCAGGGTAAGGCAAAGCACAAGTACAATCTCAGTAAACATGCAGAATGAGCAGAGTGATCATGAACACCATCTTCAGCAACTTCTGTCAGAACCAATATACAAAACCCTAATTTTGGTGGTGGATTCAAGTAGAGTAACACTGAGACATTTAAATGCATCCAGAGGACACTAAAGTTGTTGAGAGAGTTGGAAGGAATGTCCAGTGAGGTGTGACTGGGGACTTTGGGTTTGTCTTGTTTGAAGAAAATGAGGTTGAGAGGTGACCTCATGGCTCTCTACAGCTCCCTGTGGAGGAGAAGGGCACAGGGTGTCCAGTGACGTTTGTGTGGGAATCGTTGAAATCGGTGCTAGGGAAGGTTTAGATGTAGCATAAGGAAATATTTCTTTACCAAGGGGGTGGGCAGATGCTGGAACAGACTTCGTAAAGAGCGAGTCAATGCCCCAAGCCTGTCTGTGTGTCAAAGGCATTTGGACATCGCCTTTAATAATTTGCTTTACTTTTTGGTCAGCTCTAAATTGATAAGGCAGTTCTATTCTATTCTAGTCTAGTCTAGTCTATTATTATTGTTATTATTGTTATTGTTGTTGTTGTTGTTATTATTATTATTATTATTATTATTATTATTATTATTATTATTATTATTATTAACCTGTTAGGATATGAGAAAAAAAAGCT
Organism: Dasyornis broadbenti; assembly: GCA_013397935.1. Taxonomy (NCBI): domain Eukaryota; kingdom Metazoa; phylum Chordata; class Aves; order Passeriformes; family Dasyornithidae; genus Dasyornis; species Dasyornis broadbenti. The sequence continues at coordinate 2,463,753 of VZRN01003663.1, read as the reverse complement.
TTTAGGCAGAGATAGTATTGACTATATTAATAGATACTTCTTACAGAAAAATTAAAGATTAGCTTTCAGTGGCATAACATGTCTGCCCAAACCCCTGACCTTTTCTTATTTTAGAGATGTACATCATCTGTAAACTTGGTCTCCATTATATTATTGGTGGGGGAATAAAATCAAATTCAGTAGCATTTTATCAGGTTTAAAATAATTTAGCTATTAGGGTTTTCTTTCTCTTCTTTTGCTGGATCATCCAAGCACATTTCAGTCTGACAGCTGTTTTCAGTAGTATTGCATGCATTATTCAAAGATATCTACTTGAAGAGTCCTTTTCTACTTTTTAGAGTTCACTCTAAAGCTCATAGATTAGTCTGTTTGATAGGCTTTTAAAGTTAAGTTAATTATTAGTCTTCCAACGTTACTAAGTACCATAGGTAATGATCTGCAAAGCTGCAGCCAATTTATGAGTACAAATGTGATAAATCATTATAGACTGAATGGGCATCCTTCCTGAAAGCAGTTCTTCTCAATACATGGTTACCTAGGTGTATATTCAGGGCTCCTGAAGTAAAACAGAAGTTATTAATGTTCCCACTGATTAGACTTCATCTCTAGGTAATCAATTTTTGACAGCTACAGATTTAAAATTAATAATAATATATATTTAAATATGATAATTTGAGCCTAGTTTGTTTGAGCACTCTTGGCAGCATGACTGCTATGCTTAGAAAGACCGAGTTGCTAGTGCTGCATACATGCTTTACACCATAGTAAAGCCTATATTACCACTAATGCAGCTTGCTGAAAGACCTTTGAGGCAGGGAGGACCTTAAATGTCAGTAGTAATTGTGCCTTTGTTGTCGCTGTAAAAATGCAGATTTGATAAATTGGATGTCCTGAAGACTTGTTTTATCAGTGATCTCTGACTCCTAATTTTCAGTATTACAATACTGAACACTTTAAATCTTTGTTCTTAATGTAATTCCTTCTAGTCTCCATTTACATGACCTCATACTGCCCAGAAATTTTCAGTTAAAAATAGTCAGTTCTCTAGAACCTGTGATTTTCAAAATAATAAACACATCTCAAAATGACTTAAAAGGAAAAATTTTTGCAGAATTTATGTAACCTTAATCATACTGACACTGAGGAACTGAACGTTAGATCATCTTTGCTCTTCTCCTGTTCTTAATTTATAAAGTCATCATTTCTTTGGGTTCAACCTTGACCATTTGTGTTGTCCCTCTTAACAGCTGCTGATGGCCCAGGAGATCGATTCATCATAGGGGAATCCCAGGCCGGTGAGCAGGTGAGCACAATGTCTTTTCTCCCCTTTTAGTGTATTTTTCTTCTGTAAGATTTTGCTTTGTATTTTTACAAGCCTTTCTAGTGCTCCAAAACTCAATAGTCTTGGATGTGGTGTGAAGTAGGACACAGCTGTACTGACCCTCCTGCTATGTGCCTTGGGACATGATTTCAGAAAGTGAGGTAGTACAGTTACATAAGGAACTAACAAGGATATCCCGAAATACTTCAGAGCATTGTGCTGACATGTCTGATAGGAGTGCATACAGTAACATTCTGCCCTGGTACAATGTTTGAGGACATGAGATTTCTAGTGGCACAACAATTCATAAGCAGAGAAAAGCATGATTTAACCCCCTCTTGCTGACAGATTTTTAAAGGATGTCAGCCCAATATTTGTTTCCATAAGATGCTTCCATTTTTCACACTAATACATGCATAATGAAGGGTAAGAGTTTTGTATGAAGCTTTTAAAGATAGGTAATGGTCAGAACAGTCTTGAGGAAGCCTGGCAGCAGCCTGGTTTTGAGGCTGGTTTGAGAAGAGTGTTTGTGCACTTTAGCAGATACGTGGATTGATTTTAAAAGCAAGTTGAGGCATGACCCATTTGTGACCTGCTTTGCCCTATAAATATTCATAAATATCAATCACAATATTCACATTTTGTGATTTGCTCTCAAATTCAAGAGCATATTTCATGAAATTTCTCTACTACTACTGAGGTAATGGGAAAAAAATCAGTTATGTTCAACTACTGTTATTCTGTCAATTTAATCACACCTGCCACCTCTGTTCAGGAGAGAATGAGTTAATCCAAAATGTTTCTCCAACTACTTGAAGTCCCAATTTATAATTCTGTGTATTTTATGTGAAATGTTGGAGAAAGGGAATAAGCAACAGGCAAAATAAGGAATTGATCAGTTTTAATGAGGATTTTATATGTCCATTTTGACTGCTAAACAAAAAAGTCCAAGTAAAATGGACATATTTCAAAAGTTGTGTCAGATTTTAGAAGTATTACCAGTTGCAGGATTATTCCATTTTTTTTTAAATGGACTTGAGCTGCCTCTAAATGTGTAACAGACATTTAATTTGGCTAATCATGATAGATAGGGAGAACTGTGAAAATTATTTTTGCTTTAGGTCCCATCCATCATCATGAATTATGCTTTGGTATAATAGACACTTTCTCAGTACTGATAGTCTTATGAACTTAGATTAATGACTCTGTTGTACAAAATATGTAAAATTACTTTAAATTCTAGAAAAGAAAAAGCAAAATAACGAATTTAGCATTTTTTAACCTGCCCTATGTTTTTAGTCCTTCCAACTGCATTTTCAAGTATTCGTCTAGAATCCAAAAGACTGACAACTATTTTTACAACCCTTTTTATGATCACTATAAAATAGCAAGCAGCAGAGCAACCTGCTGAATTATCACTTCTATCACTATTCCCCGTCATCAGTATTATCATTTTGCTAGTTAAATATCACAGCACAGTGTTGCTTCAGTGTTGAAGCTGTCTCTAATGGGGAGTGCTTCCCATTAGAGGTCTGAAGTGTTTCAGTGTCATAATCAGTTCAGCGGGTTTGTACAAAAGATAAAAGGGCAAATGGAAGCCTACTTCCCTCCTACAAAGTTCAAGAGCTCACAAATATCTCTCTACAGGGGCAGTCTGTCCTTCCAGATTACTGGGAATAGGAAGGCTCTCTGGCAAGGAACAAAAATTGGGTGGGAGGGAGGCATGCAGAAAGAGCCTATTTCTGAAAATACCAGTGGCAAGTTAGAAAAACAAGGCTGTTGACCTTAGAATAATTGGTCAAAATTTTTTTCTGGGGCAAACACATCTTCAGGTTCATCTCCTTCCCAAGAAATTATTTATAGCCTTGGAAGGCTCCTCAGTCTCATTTCACCCTTCAGTCACTCTCAGCAGCAACATTCTGTTTTTCATGTTACAGACCAATTAACAGAATGATTCACAGCAGGGAGTTCAAAATAGATTTCGATTTGGCTCCTCCTGTAGGGAAAAAGGTTATGTAAATGCTAGTGGAAAGGCAGAAGATGGGACTGAGAATTGTAGGGGGCCATATAGCCAAGTTGGACATTTCTGTATCAGTTTTTGAAATTGTGTATTTTCTGAGTTCCATCTCCAGATAGTGATGTTTATGTTAACCCTTTTTTTTATTGTGTATCAGGGAAAGCTTTCAGACACTGCCCTCCTTTGTGAAGGTTAGGGCAAATTTGAGATTGCTGGTCACAAGCCATCCACAATGGCCTCTGTGTGAAACACTCAGCCATGGGAAAAATGGTTTTCTTTCTGTGGACTTCCATAGTCAGACCATGGCATTTCCTGCAAGACTTTCTAAAGGTGCTTGTAAGAGGCACTATGACTAACCAGCTGCAATATAGGATGAAAAGCAGGTATTTTCCGCAATTTCATTAATTTGTGCCTTTTTACAGAAAGGAGCATGGATCATTCGAAATCACACAGGAGAGGTGTAATCATGTGCAGGAGGAAATGCCTCAGATAGGGGCTGTGCTTAGTAGATTATTTCTGGGTTTTATTCAGTGACTGAAATTGGGTCGATTATCAGTAGTGAAGGCTAAGGACAGAAACCGGTGTTGCCCCATTTCAGGTAAAAGTGAGATCTCAAAGGCCTTTAAAAGAACTTCTGTGAAATTTTTGTACATTATTATGCTTTCTGAGAAGCAATCATTTCTTTATCTTCATAGTCTCTAGCGTAGAGGAACATAGCCCTGGAGATTCACGCATAAATCTGATGGTTGACTTTTATTCATAAAGTTAATCTAATCTGTGGACAAAAAGGAAATAAAATATATGAGCAACAGAACCAATTCTAAAAGCAACTGTTAACTGTATCATAAATTTTTTTAAATGTATCACATCATTGCATTGCAAAAAATTAACTCATCTAATAATAAACTCCAAAAACATGCTTAGTTACAGCACATTTTATCACCATAGGCTCTGATTTGTGGCAGTAGTAGACATTTTGTATTCTTTGTGGTGCTTTTTAAATGGGAGAAATTTCTATGCATTACATTTTTCCTCTGAAAATTGTCATTTAATTCAGCAATACTTAGTAAGTTCAAAACAATATTACCTATTTGTAATGTACTTTTAGATTATATCTACAGTGATACGCAAAATACATAATCCAAGGCATAAGCTTTGCCTTTCATAGCATTTATTTTCATAAAAATCAAAATTGCACACTAGATAGTATTATTTTCCCTTTTAAGCAGCTTTAGTATAAATGGCAGTATCTCTGCTATCTGTCCACAGCTTCTTGAATAGTTGGTGGTGAGAAATAAATACCACTTTCTTAAAAGTATTATCTTTTTGTCATCTGGGTTAGATACCTGCTTTAGGATAGCATGAATCTTGCCCTAAAAACACACTAACCATGACATATGGCAAGTGTGGGTTTATTAAGTTTATATTAGCATTTTGTTTATGTTCTTCTCTGAGGATATCAGATTTCCATTACCTGTAGAAAAGGGTCAATATTCAGTCAGTTCCAGGCTCAATTGTCTCTTGGGGATACATAGTTTGCTGTGATACTGTGGTAAGCCAGATACAAAACATTCCCAGCCTCTTCCTAGGGCTTCTGTCCCAATGAGTAGCCTTGAAATACACACATTTCAAAGTAAAACCTGTCAGAGGTTATGGCAGTTCTGAAGTGGAATAGAAGAATGGGCAAGGCAAATGGTGTTATGCAGCTGAAATGCTGGCCACTGGTCTAGAGTTTGATGGTGTCTATCAGTCTCCTGACAAAAGCCATGGAGTAAATACCTGCTGGGCAGGAGCAGGTAACAGTGCCTGGGCAGTACTGCCTGCAGGCCTGTGGCTTGCTGTCCAGTATGTGCTAATCACAGTTTGATAAGTCCTGGATGTTCTCCAGAGCTGCATATGGAATACAGAGCCAATCTGCACATGAATTATATGTGTGACACGTACAGAATATGCTACCCTGATCACAGCTGTGTAGATCTGTGTGTAGCACATGTTCACTAATAACAGTAAAGCCTAAATAAGTCAGACTTACTGCAGTGCCATGGAGAGCCAGCAATGAAATCTCAGTCATCATATCAGCTTCTTTTAGTTTCACTTTTTTAGGAATTTTTTTAGTTATTTATTTCTTGAGTGATTATGGTCAAATTACAGTTTTACTCTGAATTTGACAAATGTTTATTAAAATAGTTTGCCTGGTGAGAAATGTTATTAAAACCATGTCATTTGTTTTGTCATGTTGTTCTGATATTTTTCTATTCTTTGCATTGCTTCTGCTGAAACTTTTTAATGTCCTGTGGCTTTATAGAATTGTAGAATATTATCAATTTTAGGCTATTCTAAATTGACCCTCACAAAGATAGATATTCTCTGTGAACTAGTAACTGACTCTCAGTATGTGGAAATCTGCTTAAAAATTAAGCAGTTGGTTACATTACCATTATATGTTAGTTTTCCATATATAGTGTGCTGGTAAAACAAATCAGAACAAAAATCCAACCAAAGCAAAGCAATTTCAGTCCTGGGAACCAGAGTACTCTGCAAAACTATTTATGTACTGAGAACTACTAGATTTTTGCTCATGGAAGTTTCCAGAAGATCACCATCTAACAGTTAAATTTCTAAGCCCATTATTTTTCTGTGCCAAGTATTTTTCTCAGTATCAGTATGTTTCTTCTTCTGGAAGTTTTTCATGTGATAGAGATACAAGGAGAAAAAACTGAAACCACCTAATATGTGGCCATATAAATAAAGCCAGGTGTGAATTGGAGTTTATTGTACCTGTTGATATCACTCACATTATATCAAGAGTCATGTTGCAAATAAGAATTCTGGTCTTTCAGATTAGTTGTGTAAAGTTCAAGTGGTTTGAAATTTTTTTTTGAAAGTAGATTAATTTCTGGTATTTTATTTTTCAGCCAACTCAGACTGTGATGCCTGGTCAGGTAATGCGTGTTACAACCGGTGCTCCAATTCCATGTGGTGCTGATGCAGTGGTGCAAGTGGAAGATACCGAGCTCATCAGGGAATCAGATGATGTGAGTCACAAGTTTAAAAACTCATTTTTCTTTTGTGTGCAGCAGAAAATGGCACATCACACAATCCTGTAAATATGAAAGACAGTCATACAGAAAAGCTCTTCAGTAATCTCAGAAGTTTGGGGATTTTTGCATCAGTTCCTAGTGGCAGTTTTTACTTTTCCAGTCCGTGATAACAGTACCACAGGCTTTCCTGTTCTGACTAGTTTTTCATCAAAGTTATTGAATGATGATACTAAAATACTTGGGAGCATGATTTGAGTGAAAGGCAAATGCCTCCTGAAAATCCATGCCTACAGTCCAACTTGAATGCCTACTGTATTAACATTTTAAAATACTGGGTAGTGGGAATCTCACCAAATAAGAAGGGGAAAAGTTTTCTTAAATTATGTATTGATTTCAGAATAATACACTGAATTACTGCTGATGTAATTAAAGCTGAATATAATTTTCTGTGGGAGACTGAACTGTTTTAAGTGCAGCAAAATCCATGGGATGACTTGGGATGACTTTTAAACTGTGCTATGAAGATGATTCTGTATTATCAGAGTTGATCCTGTTTCAACAAAGGTGGATTTGGTGAATTTTGGACAACACGTCTTGTACACATACCTTCCAATGAATCTTTAGAATAAAAGGTTTTGTTATGAAGCAGGGGAAGTAAGTGCCTCCCAAATGTTTTTAAACTACAGCTAAGATTTTTAAAAGACCTTTGAGCTCCTTGAAAATGAGAACATTCTTGAATTTAAGACCTCTGAAAACCAAGAAATGGATAAGGCGCATATTCCCCCAGAATGCACACATAACCCTGGTTTTGAACAGATTTTCCAGCCTGCCTTTAAATCATACGAGTGCACTGCCTTACAGATGCTGAAAATATGAACACAGAAAAAAAAACACAGGAAAAAACACCCAGAAAGACTGTGAGTACTATGAATTCTGTATGCACAGTCTTAATACGTGCTTTTTATAAAGCCAAGGAGCTCTCTGTAGACAACTATATTTCAAAGAGACCATCTTAGACTTCCTTTGTGTTCAGAGAATTGCTTCTGAATCCCAGCCATGATTTCAGGGCACTATCATCATGTTTGCTGTCATCTGAGAGACTTGAAGGCAAGAAGATAGTCTCTTATTGACACAGCTTCCAAGTTCAGATTTGGAATGAACTATGTGTATGGTTCTGTGCTCAAATCAGCCTTTGCTCTACTGCTGCTGTTCTGACAAGCTGTTCCACTTTGCCACAGTTCAGTGTCAACATTGTGATTGCAGCTGGGGTGTAAGCAGATGAATTCTAGTGTTCAAAACTGATAAAGACAGAAAAACTGAAACCCACTCTCAGGATCCTTTCTCATTCCTTATTAAATGCTTAGATTTTTACGTCTAATAAACTCAGCAAGCTGTCTAGACTGTCCTTCCTATCAGAGAAATTATTGAGTCAGTCCTGCTTTGAGGTTACAGATGTGTATGTATGGATTATATCTTTCTTTAAAATACACCGTTACTTTGACTGGTTGTTAATCATTCCATTAGCCTTACTGAGCAAGTTTTTTGTGGCCATTGCCCACCTCATCATGAGAATACTATTACATTGCAGAGCAACACACATGGTAACCTTTTATTTTTCTACTTCTTCTTTGGATGACTCTGTCCTGCCTTCCACTTTTTATGTGCATGTTCTCCTCTGCACATGAGAACAGGTTATTTGTGCTTAAACTCTGATTTCTTTCACGAATGGTCAGCCACCTTCAACTTCTTTTTCCTGCTTGTAAGTATGAGGTAGAACTCTTTGGCTTCTGCTTGTCTTTGAATACACCACTCTATGAATCCTGTTCGTAATAATTAGTATCATTTAATTAATTTAATTAATCATATTTCGAGAATATTTTTCTTTTAAGTGTTAAGAACTCCTTCAGGGCTGGGATTTGACTGAAGTGAAATCTTTAACATCTGAAAAATGTTCTTCTGGAAAGAGATTACTTTTCAAATGAACTCATTCCTTGAGTTCTACATGTGGTAGCAGTACTTAAATTTCTTAGCAAGCATTCCCCAAATGACCTTAGAAGTCATAGGCCTGAAAGAAATTACCTCTATCCATCAGGAAGAAAAATTCTCATCATCTTGCCAAATGCACATGTCTACATCCTTTTCATTTTGAGGGTTTTTCATTTGGTTTTTATATCAGCTTGTGGGAGAAAGGAGGCCAGTGTGATCACCCAAAACAAGAGTTAGATCCTGCATCAAGCCCAAGCATCAGTGTATCAGTATGAATGCCAGCTGTTCACAACCACCAGAACAAACCACTCAGACATAGTTCAAAATATATTAATACATAGCAAGAATTCTCCCTGACACACAGCAAATGAAGGATGTTCCTAGCATAATGCCATACATCTCTTCAAGCCTCTCTGGGCACTTTGAATTATGTTGTATTCCTTAAGCATTCTGGGATATCCATCAGTTCCATAGATATCAATATCTGTATATCACCATGTTGTCCATAGTCACACTTTCCACAGTGCCTTTTAAATCTGGGATTGCTGAATTCCTCAAAAGCCTTTTTTTTAGTTGTTTCCCCTAATCCAGGAATCCTAAATAGGACCTTTTATATTAATCAAATGTATTATTGCCTCTCCTCTTGATTCCCTTAAAACCTTCAATCTGTCTTTAAAAGTTATCAAAGATATGGAAATTTCCAATCTTCATGACTGAGCAACCATCCCCAGAGTGTCATAAAAATAAAATAATTCTTAGACTAACCATTGCCTCAAATTTTTATTGCAAGACTCAAGTGTCTTTTACAGCCTCAGCTGTAAGGGAGACAAAAGGCCATTCTGGGCACCAGCACAGCCATCTGAACACTCCCAGCCAAAAATAATCTCTTCTCGTATACAAAAAGAGCAAGTACAAAAGAAACAGAGTTTGCAATAAAAGTTTCTGAAAAGCATATGAAAATACTAGGATAAAGTAAGAAATTTTTTTTTTTAGTAATATTCTGGTTTTCAGGGGTTCAAATTTTCACAGTAGGTAAATAGAATCATAATTTCTACTAACACATTCATTAGCTTTAACTTTGGGCCTTAAGTTTAGAGCATTTCGTTTGAACTCAGAAACTGAGGCCCATATCACCTTTAAAAAAAGATACAAGTCCCAGTGTCCTGTACAGTATTATTGTTCTTGTAAAAATTCCAAATAACACTGACCTGCCTTATTTGTTTTGTAATGCTAGTATCTGATTTATAACTTTGAGGTATTTAAATATGAAGCACTAAATGATAATGTAAAAACAAAATTTGTTCCAGTCTAAGTAAGTTTAGATTTAGTGCTCATGACAGGCTGGCATTATCTCAAAGCTCAGTGTATATGTCATCAACCCATTTGCAGGGCTTAAAATTAAATATTAACAATATAGGTCATGTGCCATTTATTGGCATTGAATGAATCACCAAGCCATTGACATTGTGAAGAAGGAAATACATCAGACTTTTTAGGCGACTGTCTTTTGTTCACAGTAAATAAACAAGATGAATGAGCCTCTTTCTGATTCATACAAAGCTCTCAAGTAGGAGTATCCAGTACAGGAATCTACCTGAAAATCCTGAAACAGCTACAGCATATAGCTTCTTCCCACCTTTCTGCTAATGTAGTGGCCTACTGTCTGCCAGATTAATGGTCATTTTGAAGTGCCATCTTTGAAATTGTTTGACAGATCAAGTTGGCTGGGAGGAGTAGAAAGAATCCACTCAGTATACCAGATCAACAGATGTAACATAGGAAAGCTATATAAAAATAAGAATCTAAAACTACATATTCAGTGCTTGTCCTCCTCTGGTGAGCTTATCATAAAGAGCATTTCTTAAAATACTGTTCAGTTTTAGCACACATTACAACCTTGACAAATAAATCAGGTGAACAATATGATGTTTAAACCACTATGTCTCAGTGTAATGAGTACTGTAGGCTGTGTAGACTTCTGAGAAATTAAACATTAATCTTCTTTGAATAGCTCAGCTGACCGTATTTGATGTCTTTTTGTTTGCAGGGCACTGAAGAACTAGAGGTTCGAATCCTGGTGCAAGCTCGACCAGGCCAAGATATCAGGTCTGTATTTATTAAAATATCTCTGTAAGGAATAGAAGGGCTGATGATTTTTAAAGTAATTTTTTAATCATGAGTAATACTGACATTGTGACAGTCTGACTAATGAGCGTCCATAGATACTCATCACCTGGAGCAGGACCAATCAAGGAAAGATACTTTGAGTCTCATTCTGTTTCTCTTTTGTGTTGTTTTTCTGTGCTATGATTTTCAGACCCATAGGACATGACATTAAAAGAGGTGAATGTGTGCTGGCTAAAGGAACCCACATGGGTCCATCTGAGATTGGTCTCTTAGCAACTGTTGGAGTAACCGAAGTAGAAGTTAACAAGTTTCCAGTGGTTGCAGTAATGTCAACAGGGAATGAGGTAAGGAAAGTTTATTTAGAATTATAGTCTGAAATACTGTATTTTCTTTGAGCCAATGTTCTGGATAGTGACTTCCACCCTATTCCCAAGCAGACTCACTTTTTGAACTGCAACTCATGCTGACATGTGCTTTTTTTGTGAGGGATCAACCCATAATCATCTGCTTGTGTTTTCTCCCATAAGGGCTTTCTCACAGGTCTCACACTATCTTTGCCAAAGTTTTGGTAGTATATCCAACCATGTGCCAGCTGCTTTCCTCCTGCCAGCAAGGGAGAACCTATGGAGTAGTCAGGGTTGTAATTCATGTTGCCAGTCATGACTAAAGAGTAATTTCTTTTAAGCAACACTCCTCTATAGCTATAATGCCAATGGCAGATAAGCTTTCTTTGAAAACTGAATAGTACTACCAAATGCCTCGCTAGAGTATTGTGCCTCAGTATTTTTTCTGATAGTAGCACATGTTGAAATCCAGACACTCTCCAGCTGTTAGAATGGCAGACCAGCTTTATAATTGCTTTAACTACATCAGAAAAATCAGGCTTAAGATTAACTAAATTTACTAATTTTACATATGTTGTGTGTTGACCCAGACCAGCAACTGTGCCCTGTCATTTCTTCCAGCAGCAGGACACAGAAAGAATAGGAAGAGCAAAACCAAAAGAACATGTAGGTTGAGATAAAGTCAGCTTGAAGTTTTAAGACAGCATGAAGTTTTGACTGTCCTTTAAGACAAACTTTTTGAAATCCAGACATAAATATTAACTCAATAGCTGTATTCTCATACAGCTTGAATATGTTCAATTTTGAAAGATTTTGAAAACTTCTAATAAGTTGAATCTTGTCATCTGGTGTACAGAATCTTGCCAGATTTCATAACATAAACAGGATGTGGCATGCAGGAACCACACTACTAACCGAAGAATAAATCCGTAGGGCTGCAAGGATTACAGTTGATAATTTTCTGATTAGAAACTTCTGTATGATTGAAGATTCTTGCATGTCATTAAAGGGTCCTTTACTGATGTAGACATTCTCTTTTGTCAAATGTTAAAAAATACCCTGCACAGTATGTTTTTTAAACATCCTATGAAAGTCTTCACAGAAACAGAGCTACAAGCTGAAGCATAAAATTTACCCATGCTCAATTTTTCATTATTCTTACCTTACCACCTAATATTACTGCTATGATTTTGACAGATACATTCTTAGTAATAGTACTGTTATTTAACTCCTATCATATTGTCCTTCTCTGTCCTACATAAGAATTTGTAATGTATATAAAACATATGTTTTATGTATGTTTTGTATGTTTAGCTTCCAAAATATGTAACACATCAGGCAATTGCCACGATATACTATCTTGAGAGAAAGCTTTTCATCCAAAACAGTAATTGATATAAGAACTTAGCATAAGGCTTCTTTCTATTAATCCAGTTAAGGTTGTTGTATTTAAAAGACATCTTTATTGGTAAGTAGACAGTGAACTTCAAAATGTCCATTAATACCTTTAAATCTGGTTAACAACATCAATGAGGTTCCCTTAAAACCATGTAAAGAGGAACAGTAACATGAAAAAAGTTTTTGTTTTGATTTCTGATGTCTGAGATTAGAAGCCATGTACTCATAAAGAGCAAGAACATTTTTCAGACATGAACCAATAGAAACAAACTAAACAAGATGGAGCATTGGACTAAACAAGCACATTATATAGCTATTAATTTAAATTCACTAAATCACTTTATATGTAGGTTTTGTGATATGTGTCTAGAAATATCCTGTCCAACTCTAAGAAGAAAATTCTCACTTGTGTAAAGCACACTATTGCAAGGAGACTGACTGAGAGTGTTTCTGGTTTTATAGCTGCTGAATCCTGAGGATGACCTCTTGCCAGGAAAGATTCGGGACAGTAACCGTTCAACTCTCCTAGCTACAATCCAAGAACATGGCTATCCAACAATCAATTTGGGAATTGTGGGTGATAAGTAAGTACCACATGTTAGTAAAGATGTCACTTCATATTCATGCGATGCACTTTATGGCATCCATGGCAAAAAGAAATACCAGAGAAAATGTCACTCATTGCAAGTGTCACAGTGTTGTGACAAGGCACATCTTAGAGAAAGTATTTCACCCTTTTCATTAGAGAAATAAATAAATCTATTCTAATATTAGGACAAATCTTTTGAAAAAATTATTTAATGGTGTTTAATTTGTTTTGTGTTCTGTTTGTTGAAACATATAGCCTATTTACTGTTGCAAATTGAATTTATTGCTGCAGTATCCTTCCAAGCACTCTACTTAAAACACATGAGAGGAGACAATTGTACAGCAGCTATACTTCTTTCTGATCCAATAAAGGGAGAAGAAAAGTTTCTCTCAGAGTTTATTTTCCATGCCAAAATTAATTCAGAGTATAAAATTTTGTCAGATTCTGAGTAATTGTCTTTTGAGGAAGTCCCACTGCTGCATATTGCTCAATATTTCCAGAAACATACGGAAGAATTTTTTTTTTTAAACTTTACTGGTCTTTACTTTGATTGCCACAGAGTAGCACCCTACTGATCAGTCTTTCTGTTCACCTGACAGTGATTGCTCCTTGTTTCCCAGTGGTAGTGAAGTGACATCTCTTGAGAGCTCTAGGATAAGTGATTGAAGTGTTCAGTTTTTTGTCCTTTGCAAGACTTGTGCAGTGACTGCCATCCATGGCCTGAGTTTCTCAGCACAACGTATTTCCTCAATTTATTGAGACCCAGAGGCTTTGAACAGGCTTTCTTGCTTCTCAGTTTGGGTATCAAACCAACCAACTTGGTTTGACAGGGAGTCGTTCAGGTTGTCTTAGTGGATAGTTAAAAGTTTAAAAAAAAAAAAAAAAAGCAAAAGCACAACAGATGGTTAATTTCAGCACCCACATGTCACAGTGATTGATGATTGATGACAAGGTCCCAGTCAGGGACTATAAGGAACAACAAGGTTATTCCCTAATGCAGTATTGAATACAAAACATCTCTAGCTTGACAGAAAGTATGTGAAAGGGCCAACCACTGCATGGTTTTACAATAATTAAACCAACCTGCATGGTGACTGCAGGAAATGCAGTTGTATTTGAAGTATTCGTACAAGGAATGTGACATCACAGTTGTGATCTTAGGGAAAGCAAACCTTTCTGGATACTCTCACTGCATCCAGGTATCCCTTTTTACTTCTCTAGCCTAGCAAAACACCATTTCAGTTCCAAATAGCAATAAATACCAAAGCCCTCCTGCCCAGGAATGCTTCCAGTTTCAGGTGGTGATGTCATACAAAGTCAAAACTCATGAGACTGTTCTTTCCAGGAATGGTATTAAATGTCCTGGATCTCTAGAGTTTTCTATATTATAAGGACCTTTTTAAACTTTAAACATAAGTAGCAAAGTTTTCAAATAAAACTACTATATCCAGAGATCAGGTGCTAGATTTGGGTAACTGAGAAAAAAAGAAAATGGCCACTAAAAGCCTCTCAGCTCCTGAGAGTCATTTCTATGTAGAGGGATTGGCAGGGGTTTGTTCAGCAAAATACTGTAGTTGGAACTTTTTACCACCTGCCAGACCAAAAGTAACAGCTATTATTATCAACATTATTGTCAACGACAACTTACATACTGTCATTACCAATGGGTTCATTCAATGGAAAAGATGCTTTCTCTAGGAGTCCCCTCTGGAAAAATAAGAGTTTAAAGCTTGTTTGTTCTTTATGGCCTTGTCCTAATTAAATAGGTATAGTCTCAACTTTGCTGTAAAGTCAACACTGTCAAATGGAGAGTTTTACTTAAGGTCATTGTGCAAAACTATAGCTATGTACTCCATTGCCTTCAGGAGTTGTTTCTGTGACCTCCTAGGCACAGACAGTCTGTGAAGATAAATAATCTTGAAAGCTCTCAGTAATAAATGGCAAACAACTTTAGAATCATGGAATAATTTAGGTTGGAAAACACCTTTAGGATCATCAAGTCCAACCAGTATTGCCAAGTCCACAACCAAACCTTGTCCCCTGGTGCCACATCTACATGTTTAAATACTTCCAGGGATGGAAACCATCACTTCCCTGGGCAGCCTGTTCCAATGCTTGATAGCCCTTTCCCGTGAAGAAATTTTTCCTGATATCCAATCTAAACCTCCCCCGGTGCAACTTGAGGCCATTTCCTCTCATCCTGTCACAAGTTACTTGGGAGAAGAGACTGACCCCCTACAGCCTCCTTTCAGGGAGTTGTAGGGAGTGATAAGGTCTCCCCTGAGCCTCATTTTCTCCAGACTGAACAATCCCAGTTCCCTCAGACACTCCTCATCAGACATGTGCCCCAGACTCTTCAACAGCTTCATTGCTCATCTTTGGAGTATCTTTCTTGTAGTGAGGTTTAAGCCCAAGAGAAGTTTTTACTTTTCTATAATTTTTCCAAATATATTTTATGACCCTTTTTAAATTGTCAGATGCTAGCTGAACACCAGGCAGCAAACAAATATATCAGTCTAAGGAAGCGCCTGCAGCTTTGCTTTCAGTTACAAGAGAGGTTGATTCGTTTGAATCTTCACTATTAAAATGATGTCTGAGTCTTGAGATAGTATTACCTTGGCAAAAGTAGTAAGAGTTCTTTTTAAATGTTTGGTTTCCTGCTTTTTTTTGTTTCATGCTACTAAAGCAGGTTCTGCAGAGGTAGTTATTTCAGCTCACAGAATAGAAATAAAGAGCTTCCAATTGTAGAGTGTAAGAATAATTCAGTACTGTTGACTTAGCTAAAAATCATTTGCACTAGATACCAGGATTCATTCTTAGCAAGTTTTCTGCCGTTCTTCCACACTCACATGCCCAGTGCACATATTTACAGCAAAATGCATCTGCAGTTCTCTTTCACTCAAAAGGAAAATCTGATTGTGTAAATCAGCTTTTTGATAAGAAGTATGGGGTTATTTCATTACATAATAAAACTACCAACAGAGTGTTGCCCATATGAATATTTCAGTACATATCTTTCAGACTAACATGACTGATTTGATGGAGTACCATGGCACTCGAACAAATGCAAGAGACGTACCAGAAAGATGGTACAAAGGATACAATTTTGACACCTCAGTTAGCATGTTTGTAGAAGAGAGGAACAAATCTTCAGTGTCTGTTTTATGGTTTACTGAAGTTAAACCATAGATTATGTGTGTTTGTGTGTGCTCATGTATATGTGCATTTTGTATGTATAATATGTACCCAGACATTGAAAAACAGGAAGATTTCATATGCCTGCAATATCTACTGGTGTAGTAAAAATTCTGGCAGTCATACTTTTCAGAAGGAAAATATTTAAAATTTTACTTTTTTTTTTTTTTAATGTACCATGGTAATATATTTCTTCCTTCCCTTACTTTAGATTTGGGGATTTTTTACCTATTTCCTTTCTTTAATACAATTTGTATTGTGTAAATTTTTACTTCAGTTTACTGGGAGTATCACTCCCTGTACACCATAAGTAATAATGGAGTTTGAGACAGCAGCTAATAGGGAGCACAGCTGACTATTACAATTGCTGTAATGGGTCAAGGTTTTTAACAACCATGGAAGCCCTCTTCAATCGTAATTGCAGATCTAATATTCAAACATGAAAATTGTTTTAGAGTAGTATTTGCAAAGACAAACTTAGAGGTTATTTGTATATATCATTCCAGCATACAAATCAAATCACTCAGAGGTGTTTAGGTGTAAAAATAGCTTGTCCAGCTGCTTCAAAGCCCAGGATTGTGATACATGTAAACACATTCCAACAGAGAATGTGAAAGGATGGGGAAGCACATGAATGTCTGGGATTCTGAAGAGTAGTTAGAAGCATTTTGAACATGCCTTTGCATATTAACCATACATGAAGTTACATTTTTAACTGACTCAAGTCCGACTTAGCCTACAGCTATATTTTCATTTGAAACCAATATTTTATTTCTTTTGGGAGAATATTAATGGTTTCTGAGATTGTCACTGTTTGTTTCTGTTCTCATAAAGTATATATATCACTCAATATTCAAAATTTAAAAAGAGCAATTCCAAAATCCATAGATAAAGTTTATGGTTTAAATCTTAGAAGAAAGCAATAGGAGAAAGGAACAGACCTGGGAATATGATAAAGCTGCAGTTATGTCTGGCTAGAAGCCAAGATTTTCTCTATTTGTGTTCCTAGCACATAAAAGCCGAGCTGTTTGAAAAGCACACATCTCTGAGTAGAAATGGAAGATATATCCATTTCCAGAACTACTCCAGACACAAGAAACAAATGCAAAACTAAGGAAAGGAGAAACCCTTCTGATGTTCTTACTGTTGTGACAAACATTTTTTGTCTGAATATCAGACTCACTTGCTAAAAAATTTAAAAAACAACTGGCCAGTTAAAATTGGTATTCCAAGTTACTTTTCAGTATTGCCTCCTAGTAATAAGACCAAGTTAAAAAGGCTTCTAATTTCATTTGCTTTGCTTATAGTCTATGAAATTATTTGGTTTTTGGAAACCAATGATAAAAGTAAGTTACATCTCCAATCTGATCTGCAGAAATCTAATTATCAGGATATTTTTGTGTCTATTTCATTTGTGTTGTTCTTTGTATTCCATTGTTTAAAGTGTACACTTCAGCCCTAGCAAAATCTGCTATAGTGTGGGCCTCTGTTTTACAAAGTCATCTTCCATTTTGACAGCTTTTCTTCTATGAGAGACTTTCTTAGTAAGCTTGCTAAGGAATTTTGATCACGTATGTAATTAATTCAATTTCCTCTGTTTTTACCTTTGTTTACATGAGTACATTTTCCCCTTCTCTGTATTCTTTTCCCTTTTTTCTAATTCCCTTGTCATTTTTCTCAGAGACATATATAATATTTAGTTGCTTCCAGCAGCATTTTCATTTATGTGCCTGTGATTTCACAGGAGAGAAAGAATCTCTCTCTCTCTTTAAGAGAAAAATTTAGGAAATTCACATTATTTCCTCACTTGCTTTAGATACCTGTCTGAATAGTTTTTAAATCAGCAGTTTGTGAGAGCTTTTCTACTTTTGAAGTGTTTAGTCTCTTATTTGTATACCTCTTCTTTTAGACATACTGTTGAATATAGAGCTCCTAAATGACAGGTAAACCTATTAAAAATCACCCTTGCTGTTGTGACAGCATTACTCTGTGATATCCCTAAAATAAAAGCTTTGAAAGAGACCCTTCATATTTAGAACGGATACTGAGATCTTGCTCAAGGATTTAGTCTGCTTCAATTTTGTTTGCCATCCAAAAAAAAAAAAGTTTAAATCTTTTGTATTTGTGTGGGTTGCGTGTAATTACCAGTATTATAATATAGATGGAATATCTGGAAGAGAGGGAGGAGAGCGGAAAAAATGCTCCAACTGCAGAATTTTTCATGCAATATCAGCCTCATATATATCATCATATGAGTTAAAATATGAGTTATAAGCAGAATCCAGGCACAGAATCCTAGTCTCTCCTTGTTCCAGTTTAATGCCCAGCTTGGGTAAAATCAAATATACTGTGAACAAAATTAGTAGTAGTATCATTTAACAAATGACTGCAAGAAAATGCTTGTTAGAGAAAAAGCCTTACATTAAATGTCACAATATTAGGTTTTGCTGAAGTGACTTCACTTCTAGTTCTGCTCAAAGAACAATGGTTTTATAAAGTGTGATTATAGCCTAATGAATGCACGGAATAGTTTGAAGGTGATTCAGATGTGGAGGTCCTCTCCTCCATCATGCCCTGTCAAGAATAGTCTCCTTTTCAAGCAGAATGTTTAATATCTGTCACAGTAACTCTTGATAATCATTAGGGAAATCTTCAAATAAGTTGTCATATTGACAGGTCATCTCATCTAATGCACATACTCCGAAAACACAAAGAAACATCTGAGCCAAAACAGAGGTGAAAAAAGAACTTGTGAAACAAGACAGTGCAAGTCCCAGGGAATCTTCTGTACCAGTAGGAAACTACATAGTGTGACAGGTAATAACATTTCATGCTTTAGAGGTGACAGGTGCAAATCTAATGCACAACAGTGTGTCATTTTCCTCTATGTTCAACACAAGCATGGACTCCTTCCTGAATTAGCTTTTATAGAATCACAGCTCAGTGGTAGAACATGACAGTTAACAGCAGATAATAAAGAGGACAGAAAATCCTGTCTTTGAAATCAGAGGGAATCTCTTTGTTGGAGGAAAATAAAAAATACTACTTTTTATGGTCTATTATTGAGGCATAGGTTAACAATTTTAAAAGTGCTTGGAGATATAAGTTCGGTTTTTAAGAGAGCTTCAGCTTCTGGAGGCCAAAATATTATTCACTTAAATGACTTTCAACCTTCTTAATGCCTAGAGCATGTATAGGAATTTGACTTCACAAGTCACTGAGAAATTTTTGAGGCTTGAAATTTTACTAATACCCTAGAAGAAAATAATAAAAATTAATAAAGGCAGTAGATACAGAACAATCAAAGAAGTGGTGAACGTAGAAGATGAGTCAGTGTGTCAGCGATAGGAATCGCTTACAAAACTGGGTTAAGTATATTGTTAATACAGCCAAGTATGAATTTATATATATAGGATTAAAGAATTTAAGTAAAATTTATGGGATGGAGGATTATATCCTAAGAAGTAAAGATTTAGGAAAAGATGTGAGAATCCTCTAAATACAAGTTCTAGTAGATGTATAAAGTGCTAATTGCCTATAGAATTAGAAGCTTATTTTTGACCTTACCTTTGTATTCCCAGGACAAGAACCATTAAATTTCTTAAGTGGTTGAAAGATGGACTGTGTACTCAAGTAATACCAGAATTTAGGCTGTTTAGTTCAACAGATATTCTTACAAGATCACTTGATTACCTTCCAATAATACTAAGTCACATGGAGAATAAACTGAATAAAGATTCTATTTCAGCAGCAATGCCTATATATTCAAGACTAATTCAGACTGTAAATAAAGCATAATTTTAATAGTGATAGTAATTAGTTATTAGGAAACTATATCAAATGCTTTGATATTCATTTCAAAGTGAGATTGAATATTCATTTACAATTCAAACAGAAGCAAATTCAAGGAAGTTCTCAGACTGTTCTAAATACTAAATCATTAAAAAAAAAAATAGAGTTATTTCTCCTGCTCACAAATAATTTCTTAAGTATTACTTCAAAGAAGTAAATTAATATTCATGTTATTCTAATGGGCAATATATAGTAGAAGCACAAAATCAGAAGACCAATACCAGCAGAAATAACACTGCAGAGCTTAGCGTTTTGCTGGTAAAGATTTTGGATTTTTGACACTGCTATTGGTAATGTTGATAGTTAAACCAGAAGCTGGGATCATTCATGAAATCCGAAAGCCTTTTATGTGTCACTTCATGACACAGGGACCCTATTTCGAGAAATAAAGATTGACTTTTTTCTCTGGTAATGAATAAAAGAGCAAATGAGGAACTGAAGCCATTTTAGGGGATGGCTTTCTTGGGAAACCTGTGAGAAAGAAATGGACATCTAAACTTTTAACCTGAATAATTCAGATGTTTTTCCATCAGTTCCTATCAGCATTAGTATGCATTCAATCAGACAGACCCTCTTTATAAACTACAAGGAGAAACTTGGCATGGATTTACAAGGTGATAAAAGAGGATTTTAGATTTCATGTAAGCAGTGACTGTGGGCATGTGTAACAGTAGTGTAGGGACATTGGCCCAGTCTTCTCCTCACATTCCTCAGTCAGACAGGACAGATGTGTGCACAAAAGTGATGTTTGAAATGCCAGACAGAAGCTGCCTCATGCAGGATCAGCTGGCCCTGCACTGGGGAGAGAGATTGACTTTGTTGTTGTTACACATCCAGCCAGCTGATAAGAAATAAGGGCTCAAGAGTTGCACAATGATGACTCATGACATGGTCCATTTCAATCTTGAATATCTGATTTCAGGTGTTTTTAAAAGGTGTATTTATAAATCTTCATGTCAAATGAAGATTTTTTTTTTACATTTTACATTTAATTGCCCTACATTTAAGAGTATTAAAACATAATCTCCATTTATTTCGTATTTCTGTTACAAAGGACACTATCTAAAAATAGTTTTTTCACAGAAAAACTGACTTGGAAGAAGTATATATAAAAGGTAATGCTGCTTTCATAAAATGGGAATTAGTAGCAAAACATTAATTGTTTTAAATAAGGTCCTGATGGGAGTAACTTTCTCAGTTTTGGACATTTTTTCTAATCCTGCTTCTTGCAGCAGGGTATGAAGCTTCTCATGAATGAAGTGGCATCTTTATTGACTATGGAGTTATAAAAAGGATAATTACAGCTCTTTCCCCCTTGTAGTTAAGAAGGTGACAGTTATTATGCCCTGAGACCTATTTCCTGAATAAGAAGCTAAAAGTGTGAGTAAAAATGTTTCAATGGGGCCCATCTCCAAATATCGTCCCATTGTCTGTGGTCCTCCTTCCAAAACGTCAAGTTGTTTAACACTTCATTTTGCTTTATTTGGAAGTCAAGAAGTTTCTCCATAGACACTGCAAGGAAAGATGAACTATGCTTTGTTGGCATGCCCAGCTGAGCCTAAATCCTTCCATAACTTTACTCTTCATTCCTTGTGAGAAGCCCATCCAAACTGTAATAGAAAAGTTGTTTCTGGCCACTCCCTTTCTCTCCCATTGGCTGGTCTTGCAAAGAGGAAGCATTTCCCATGCTGATTTTGAATATCCAGAGCCACCAAGGGGGACACAGCTGGGCTTCCCTTTGACCCCAGGAGATTCTCTCCTTCCCTGGCTCTTTATTATACCCCTTCTGCTTCCTTTACCCTCAGGAAGCCAGATGTTTTTAAAGAAGAAGGGACACAGAGCTTCCAGAACACTGCGGAGACAGGCCTACCAGATTGGTGAGCACTGTTTTTAAACCACTTGGGACGTTGAGGCACGTGCATGCTCACAGGCAGGCTTGGCCAGGTGTCTGTCAGGGCAGAGCTTGGAGCACAGATCGTACCAACATTTGCCTTACCAGGAGCAGATGGTGTTTTATTCTGTCCATTAAGTAGCACTGCCTTTTCAGTTAAGTTCTTATGCACCAGTGCACTGTAGACTTACATGGCTCCACAACATTGATAAAATTAAAATGTTTATGTTACTCGTCAGTAGCAGCAAACATGTTTATCTGTCAAGGCTTTTCCCTTTTAAAAACTGAGCGAATTAGGAAAAAACCTGCTTGAAGGTAGTAGTGGAGTACAACTCCAGGGAAGTCATTGTTAAGATTCTTCAGTCATAACAGGAGTTGGACTTCAATGATCCTTGTGGGTCCCTTCCAACTCAGGATGTTCTAGGAGTCTATGATACCTGCATACTTGGTTTTCCACTACTACGCTGATCATCTCTAAAGCAGGCTGATTGGAACATTCAGGAAATCTCTAACCTATGCACTATGCATTTTTTCTGAAATACATACGCAATTACATACTACATCTTACTTAGGGAGATGGCTTAATAATACAGGTTAATTTTCAGAACTTGCCCTCTAACACAGACAGGCCCAAGAAGCAGGAGTGATAACAGAAGGAGAGTAAAATACCTGTCATTTCCTCCGTTAACAAACAGGAAAAAAATAGTTTCTATAGTTTCATTCATGTAGGAAATAAAAATAGGTAGAAGATGAATGAAAATCCTATCAAAGGCTAGTACCTGAAAACCTAAGATATGAGGATCCTCACTGGGGTAAATGAGCCCATTTTTATAACAAAAGGTTGGAGGACAGGGTTATAGCTTAATGTTTACTTTGCATACTGGAAAAACAAGCTTTTGTTCTCATTACTGAGTCAATCTGCCATGTCCTTAGCTTTCAAAAAACTTGTTCTTGTTTAGCAATTGGTTGTTCATGCTGAAGCCAGGTTGTTATAAATACAGGTTTTCCTCATGTAATGATCCAAAGAGATCAACCCACTAGAACCTTTTGCTATACTACACATCCCAAAAAACTTAACTTATGAGAACCTGAAGTATTTTCAACATTTTAGATTAATGTGAATAACGTGATACAGACTGTCTGCTTTATCTGAAATTACTTAAAATATGGAATCTACCAGCAGGTGATGGACTTGTAATTCGTCATGTAAGCTCACACCTCATTACTACTGCCTAAAACATTAAAAGAGCCTTTGGGCTCTTCTAAGCAGTGTGAGGGAAAGCATCAACAAAATCCCGCCTCTAGAATAAGCCTTGCTACCCAAAGTATGAGCAGTAAGAAAATGCTTCTGCTTCTAGAGCAGGAGAAAAGGCAATGGGCATTTTTTTTGCATTAAAAACATCTTTGTGCTTGAAGAAATATGGTCCAGTATTGTAGTGACAAATGAAGTTCTAATTTCTTCCATTGACTAACAATTGTCAAAAAATTGAGTTGCTGGTCTCAAACAAGAGAAGTTTCTCAGTTCCTTCTCTTCACTTATTTCTAATACTGTAGTTTACTCTTCTTGAGGAATTTGTATTTTGTTTTAGTAAACAAAAATTGATATCATAGTTCATTTGACATTTTCTCAAAAATAACTGTTTGTTTTAGAACACAGGTGATGACAGAGGATTTTAAAAGGTCTTTTTATATTGTCCCTGACCTGTGGCTTCCAAGTCATTTTTTCTTCTGGAGACAGACATTTTTCCAAGTGATTAAGTTACAATTCTGTAAAAGGTGGAGCTTTCTAGAGAAAGCCTTCATTTTGAGGCATTGATTTTAGGGACTGCATTTCTACCTGTCATGGAGTTATCCATACTGTAGATCAATAGCAGTTACACCAGTTTACAGGGGGGATGAATTTACTTAGAATTCCTTTTAAATTGATTTTAAAATTACTCTTACAATTAAAGCAAAAATAAAATGAAAAGGTAAGAAATTCTGTGATAACAATGCCATTTCACCATGTGTCAGATTTGGTGATACTATTTTCTCTATATAAACAACTGGCACTAATTACATCCATCATATATTTTACTTTCAGTTGTGTTAGTATAAGCCAATTCTCTTATTTCCTGAGTAATCTGAATGAAATAATTACCACAGGTGCCCTTCAGACTCACCAATGCACTGACATCTTTACTGATGAGCAATATTTTTGGCGTTGATTATTGTATTGTGTGGTGTAATCTTTAGTCATATTATTTCAGCCCAGCTACAACTGTTGAATATTCTCTACCCCAAAAGTGAAAACTTTTCAGTGAATCCATATCGACTTGCTTCCTTTGTAAGAAGGAAGATAAAATAAAAATCTTTACCAGTGTAATCCCATCCAATTTCTTAGAAAAACGAACAGATTTCCAGTAAGTGTACTGATAAGGTTCATTATCTTCAGCCAGCAAAATAGCCAGGGATAGTTTTTTAATTAGTGGAAACCAGCAGTTATCAGGCTGGTTCTTACACTCAGAGGACACACACTATCCTGGATTTAGAGTGAATTAAGTGCTCACAGGTTAGTACAATGGCACAGCACCCGAAGACACCTGTTATCAAAGCTTTGGTCCTGTTCTTTCAGCATTGATGGAAAAAATTACAATTCACAATGAAGTGCTTGCAGATGAATGTACACAAGCAGCAGAGAAGGATGTGATCCAGGACCCTTCACACAGGAATGTGCCCACAGTACATAAACACCTGGCTTCTATGCATGAGACTTTTTCCTGTAGCATTCCCATGGCCATTTTTCTGACCTTTCTGATCTCTTGTCATTCTGGCATATATATGAGTGGGACTCTTCTGAAGCAGGTCGTGGAAACAGTGGAGGAAAATATATTATCATCCAGATACAGAAAACAACATTGAAGGCATTAGATAGATCTCACAGTTACTTCAGCAAAAAAAGTTGAAGACCTCTAATTGAAGGCCTCTAATCAAAACTTCTACCAGTTCATAAATGTAACATTAAAAAGAATACTCTGCAACATAACATTATTTGCAGCAGCAGCAATTAAAGGAACAGCAAAAAGTACCAAAACCAGGTTCTTTTATATTGCTGTCAAATAGACAAAACTTACATAGTCATGTTGAACAAGCCAAAAGCTGCTGTAATTATTCCAGCTTTCCTCACAAGCTGGCCTGTTTTCCTAGGGAAAACATATTGCATCTGTTCAGAGTGATCCAGGGAAATACCACAGAAGGTAGAAGGAAGATACTTTATGAGAACATGATGAAATGCACTTGAGAATTTTGAAACAAATAAAGTTTCAGAAGTGTGTCCATATGTTACTACATATACCATCAAAATCGGATTTTCTTCTGCTTTTAAAAACTGTACTAGTCAAAACACAGAATTCCTGTTATGTTCAAATATTCTTTCATTGAATGACATGCACTGAAATGTATTCATTGATTTACATTCAGTATTACATTGTACAGAAGGTGGATTTTAGTTGGCTAAAAATATGGCATCTATTCACCATTCTGCCTCCTGCGAATTACTGATATGCAAAATACGCCTCTTGGCCATGAGGTGAGAAGTGGGTGACAGACCTTGTCTTTATGCCTTGCTGCATTCATCTATTCATTTTGAAATCTGTCACCTCAACTGAATGAGCAGTTAAAAAAATGAGAGTTAATCATAAAGGATCAAATCCATATCCCATCTTTCCTCAAGAAGAAATGTGATTGAGCTTGAGTACATTGATCTCTGAGTACAACAAGTAGTCTGTTTGTTATTTGATGAAAATTTTACTTTGATAAATTATTTGTTATTTTGGAGAGGTTGGGGTTTTTTTCTGATGTAGAACTGGAAGCTTGACTGGAATCTTTGCATGCAAGGGGAATTTCTAGCAGGTCTGTGGACCTCAGATAAACCTATTTTTCTGGGATACATGTTTAGCAGAAAAGAGACCTCATAGATGCAAAAGTAGTACTAACCACTATTGCCAGTTTGTGGGAACATACCAAGAATGTGCTAAACACAGGGCACCTCCAGATAGCACATAGACTTCTGAAGTTTAGTTAGCTACTGTAGTTTAGAGAGCAGCTGGTCTACTTTGGTCTTTAGTGTGATTGTGTAGGATCACTGCTAGCACTTCTATTTTCACTGTGTGTCCAGGAATCTGTAGCTGCTCAGAATTTGTGAAGAATCATGTCTTTCAGCATAGAACTGAAATCCCTGAGATACTTTCAAATAAAGTAAAACAGTAGGCAAGGAAGGTTGGCCAGCTCTGCTTCTGAACTCACGATAGACACTTGAGCATGCATCTGGTGCGTTACAGTGCATGTGTATCTCTGCATCTATGTCCAGTATATCTGTAAAGCACACAGGGTTAGGGTACTGACTGTTATGGTGCATGCACACATTTTGCAAGTACAAGTTACCAAAAGACTTGGGTTTATAACAGCCCAGGCTGCTGCATAGAGAAATACAACAATCACAAATGTTTCTATGAGTCACCCAATAGTAAGAGCCGTATATGGCAATGGACAGCAAGAACTGAAAATTACTTTCAGGTAATGAGGTTACATTGAATGAATGAGACTGCTGTGGCAAAGAATGTGGTGGAAGTGCTCCTGGAAATTAGTAATGAACTTCAGATTTTGTACTATAACAATGGCTTGGTAAGTCAGTCCTAACTAAAGGTTCCAGTTCAATTTTAACAGGATCACTTATTTTACTGTGGAGTGGTAGGTGGTTTTTTGAACATTTGCTTTTACTTGTTTTCTAAATTAAATTATAAAACTGAGCAGTTTAATTGCATGTATCAAACTGCTGCTCTTAATGGTTGTATCACAGAAAAGGTTGACAGATTTATAATTAATGACAGTGAAGCACAACAATAGGATCAACAAAAGTGAATTAACATGTTGATTTATATGTGAAAGAGAAAATTACACTGTAATTTAGGGTACTTCAAAATGGCACTTAAA
This sequence comes from Dasyornis broadbenti, assembly GCA_013397935.1. Classification (NCBI taxonomy): domain Eukaryota; kingdom Metazoa; phylum Chordata; class Aves; order Passeriformes; family Dasyornithidae; genus Dasyornis; species Dasyornis broadbenti. The sequence continues at coordinate 2,437,021 of VZRN01003663.1, read as the reverse complement.
ACACAGAGAATCCTTTGGTCTTGACTGTAATGTTCTTATTTCTTTTGAGAGTGGAAAGGAGAAAATTTACATGGCTGATGTCTATTTTAATGAGGCTTGCATCATTTTCTTGTTCAAGCTCTAAAGCTTTCTTGTATATCTTTTCAGTTCAAAGACAGCTCACTTGACAGCTCAAGTGTTGCATAAGTTTTCCACAAACTGACTTTGATAATCAGAACTTCTCATTAATCCAGAAGGTGTTCCTGCTGTACTGCCATCCTGCAAGTTCTCTCTCCAAATCAATGAAATCAAATGTCAGTTGCAATGTCATGCATCTGCTTATTGGATGCACGCTGCTGCCATTATACAATAGTTACCCTCCAACTAATTTCCAGATTGTACTGCTCATTCTGTTCCATAAAACTTTAAAAAGAGGGTCAGGAAATTGGGGTAGTAAAGTAGCTACTCTTTTTATCAGACTGACAAAATTAGCAGACTATAAAGATGTATTTAAAAATACATTCACTCTTTATGCAAACCACTATGTCTACAGCTTCAAAAATGTAGTACAATACACATAACATTTGTACAGACACAATCTGCTCTAGGTATTGAGAGAAAGTTTGGATTTGTTCCTTATTTATCTATGTGAATACTTTCATAAACTGTATGCAGTCCTTACAGAACAAATTTTCTTCAAGATATTTACAAAAGATGATCAGATGTGATCTGAAACATATCTAACTTTTTTAATAAGTTGCAGCATGTTAGAAAAGCACGCTCCCTTTTTGTGCACAATGTCACTCTGACTTTGAAAATCACCAAATGAAACAGAATAATTTTGCCATCTGGAAATGAGACTTCCCATCAAAATCTACTTTACATTGATTAAGGTGTTCATCATTATATCTGAGCACCTGTTACAGTTCTGTCCATGAAGGAAAAAAATCCAAGAAAAGCACTTTGACAAGGTATTTTAAAGGATTTATTGTAGCAAATTAGACCATTAGTCTAGCTAATCCAGTATCCAGCCTCTAGCAATGGCTGGGGCTTCAGAATGTAGCTTCTGATTTGTACATGCTCAGACAGTGAGTGTTATTTCTCAGCTTCATGGTGATTTGTCACATGCCTTTTAAAACAATCGTGTCATGTTATGCTCAGATGCCAAAGTTGTTTTGTCTGTTCTTTCAGAATTTAATAGTTTTCATTATTTATTCCTTTTCCATGTCAATCTAAAGAAGCAGCTGCTCACTGTTACGCAACAAATGAAACAAGAAGTAGTATCTTTTTATCTGATTATATCAAATAAGTATTAATATGCAATTTGAGTAATAACTCCCTGCATTAAATCCACTAAGTGCAAGGAAAATGTTCACTATACTGTTGACTGAATATTGCAACAGGTGACTCCTGTAAGGAGCGTTTGGTGCTAATTGCAGAATCATGGAACTACCAGCCTTACGAACAACATAAAGTTAAGCAGACCTGAGTGGCAAAAAGAAGTCTGCCAAAAATGGCAAAAAGAGGGACACTTTCTGCAAAATCAAGGGTTCTATCTCCTTTCTTCAGAATAAAAACCAAACTAACATAATCATTTTGTTTATTACAAAACAACTTCTATCACATCTTTCATTTTGGAAGAATTGAATGCATTTTGCAACTGTGTTAAAGATGATATGCAATGCTATTGGTTAGATAAAGTTTTAGAGGTAGAATTTTTTAATGCCTTGCACTATACAAATGGTAAAGAAAATAATTTTAAAATGGTGAAGAAAAGTATATTATACAGATCATTCTACTGGAAATTCTAAAAATGCACCAAGTCCAGTAATATTCAACTTTTTACATGACATAATAAAAATACCTGAATGATGAACTAGTCCAGTGATGAATTGAGTCCTCACCTGGTTTAAGTTTGGGCTTTTTTGGGGAGGGAGTAATTGGTTTTTGCCTTTGTTAAGTAATTTAATGTATATACAAACACATATATATATTCCATATGTAAGTAGCTCCATTTCCATTCTATTAACTTTAACAACAGTTAAATATATACTTGTTTGCTTTTTACTGTTCCTTCTGTTCTCAAACCACAACCAAAAGCAGGCACATTTCATTACCCAAAATTAACATGTCCCCAGACAGGTAGTCTTGCTACCTATGAATACCTTTTAAATAATTAAACAAGATAAAATGAAACAGCCTGGAGCAAGCTCCAGATAAGGTCCTTGGCTCCATCCCAACCTAATGAGAAAAATGTACTGAGAGCAGTCTTAGGCTGGTGATAGTGGCATATGTCTGATTGCAGAGCCTCAGGAATGGCAATATCGACCTGTGTAATAAATACATATTCCTTGCTGCACTCTAAGTAGCCTCATTGGCAAGGATTAAGGAATACTTAGATCTTGAGAGACTTTTCCTATTACAAACTCTATAATAATCTTAAACAATATCTTATTACATACAGATACTACTTAGGCAATCAATATGAGACAATTGGTTCTGAAGAAGTAGCCAACAGCAGACTTTCTTCTTTCTACTTTCCTTCAATAACTAGGGCAGACTTGTGCTAGGTTTTGTAGAAAATGATCCTGAGATTTCAGAAGGGGCAGCTGATAAAATATCTCCGTTTCCTAAAGAGCAAAGGAGGTGGTTTTCCTTGAGCCCATATGTTTTATATTTTCTTCCAAAGAAAACAGAGTTTAGGCATTCATTGTAGGCCATTACGAGTATCCAAGATACGCAGTACCTGTGACAAAAGTCATGATGGTGTGTCACAATACTGCAGCCTCTGTTTCCTTAAAAAAAGGGGTAGTGTATAATTCTGTCTTATTGATCAGAGTCTACAGTAATCTGCCTTTCTCTCTGCTGTAACTTGTTGTCTACTCTTACAAGGCAATCTGACCCTAAAGAGGGGTTGTAACCCAGCACAGATAATGAAGTTGTGCAGAATGACTACACTGTGATGCCAAAGAACCTGCTGCTTCAGTCACTGGACATAGTGGAGAAAGAGTCTTGAGTCTTTCTGCCTGTAAGGCTTAACCAGGGTAGAGGACACCTGAGGGCTCTCTGGTGAGGAGATGAGGTGTGTGCAAGGTTGCATGCACTGAGGTAGCGACTCAGTGAGGGAGTGCAGTCTTTCTTGTGTAACATAAATTGTAGTGCACATAGCACCATGTCATGCTAACTGTTGCTTATATTTCACTGAACCATGGGCAAAGAAAGGATGCTCAGAGGAAAGAATTTTTCTTTCTGACACGTTTGGAAACACACAGTTTTTGCTAGTCTCTGAAAGGTCAGCTAGAACTTGCATAATATTCCTAATTTTCCTGTTTTGAGCTCTCACTCCAAAATTACTGCTGTGGTTCTACTTTTGGGTGAAATATGGCCAAAATTCCCAAAGGATAGCCCACATGCCATTTGCAGCCTGCAAAGCCTTCATCACCCACAATGGCATTTTGTAATTGAAGTATGGCATTTACCTGAGGTGCTATATTCCAGGTGAAGGCCTTCATACAGTCACTAGTATTATTGCCCATTCTTTTAATTGCATTCTAAGTAAGAACAGCCTCCCACAAAAAACTTCCAGGATCACTGAAGTGAAAACATACCGTTGAAGAAACATTACATACAGCCATAGCAACCAGTCAACTTCTGGTTAGTTCACAAATGTTAAATGCAAAGTACGAATTTAATATATTGGAAATTCTTTTTGATTCCTTTGGACCTGTGTAAGTTGTATTACTGAGTATCTCCACTGCATGCCTTGAAGCCCTGTATTGGCATCAGTACTGTTCTTAGATATCCAATGCTCACTTCCGAGTTTCCAGTTTAGACCTAAAATGGAAAGAGTTAGGGCACCAATATCCTTCACAGTTATACTATTTCTATGGAAGAATATCACAGCTCCCCATATACTGTTTCTCATGAAATTGAATAGACATTTTAACAGGATGGATTGTGTTTTTGCAAGCTGAAGTGGATGTACATGTGGGTTTGCTGCAGAGCCCTTTAACAGAGAAGATAAACAAAGAATTTACATCCACTTTTCACTGATCAAAGTTTGAAGTGGAGCCTCACCCCCATCTTTGCACACATCCAATAAGCTACACAGGTAGTACTGCAGCTTGCTTGGTGGTCAGTAATTTTCATTTGTCAGGTCCCTTCATATAGCCCTGTCAGTTCATCTAAGTCACAATTTGTATTACTACCTACTGTGCCAGTTGCATACGCCTAGACACTTGTTATTAGCATTCTTCAGTCACAAACTAAAGTATCCCACTGTTCCTGTTGCAAAGCTTAGGCAGAAAGGTGCCAAACAGTGTGGCGTTCACTTTGTGAGATTGCAGTTCTTGAATTGAATTGAACAATGTGGAATCTTATGAAGGAAAAGACCTTGCATTATTGTCTTAAAACACATGTTTATATGCATCTGTATGTGTGCACACGAATTTATATTACAACTCATAATAATTCCATGCCACTAATTTGCTTGCCTGTTCTTTCCTGTAGCCCAGATGATTTACTGAATGCACTGAATGAGGGTATCAGCCGTGCTGATGTGATCATTACATCAGGAGGTGTATCTATGGGGGAAAAGGTATGCAAAATTTAACTTAAAATTTAAGTTCCAATGTATGTAAGAATTTCAAACCAGAGTCTGTCATCCAAGCTATTACCTTTGTAGTAATGTTTATTAAAAAGTGACTTTACTTTTATTGGAACACTTACATGTGAATTACATAAGAAAGTAGTCTTCAAAGCTCATTCCCTTTGTTCTTGTATTGTACTATAGTTGACATAGTACAGCAGAGAGAAGATTTTAATTTTTGATGTGAGTGATTTACAGTGGTGTTTTTATTGAAGTAATGATTTGTATAGATGAGGAAGGTGCTAGGTTAATAGCACATGAAGGCAACAGACTTTGTTTTATTTTTAGAGCAGGAAAAATGTAGATAGAATTAAAGTACTTTGAAAGTACTTCAAAAAGCAACCTGAGTATATAAATAGCATTTTTTTACTCAGCACATGTGTTTCCTGAATGTGCCAAAGGTCTATCTGTTACAAAAATAGTTTTATCACATTTTGCACCTGATAGTCCTACAGAGGCAGTACATATGAGACCCAGTGAGCTGATATATTTGCCTTTTCAATCATTAACAGAACTGTTGATTGAGTTCCTGTTGATAATCCCTGTGCCAAAACCATCAAAAAAAATAGGGATACACAGATGCTGGTGGGGCATAGATGAACCTGCAGGATATTTATTAATCATGACTTATGCAAAGGAAAACTCAGACTACTTTTTGATCCCAGGCTGAATCTGTGAGTTTGGTAGGTAAAATAAACATCTTTTATAACTAACAGATACTAAAGATAGTCATTAGGAGGTGGGAAACATGAGTGCTGGTTTTGTCTACTTTTCTGAGTAGAAACCATATTGTTGGATACATAATGAAAACAGATAATTAATTAAACCAGTGCAAATTATTTTCAATTACTCCCATTGCCTTCATTGTTCCTAGAAAAATAATCAAGGACAAGGACTGATCTTTAAATTGGGAATGTGGCAACATAGTGCAGACATTGGAACACTGAGAAGTGGCTGGACTGCTGAATGGTCTTACAGACATGCAAATCTTCTGGCTCATTTCTCCCCAGTCTGAATTTGAGGCAACAGCATGAAGTCAATAGGGTCCATATTCCACTGATGGTCTGCCCTCTGATACTGAGCTTTCTACTGTTTTAATGAAAGAGCTGTGAACATCCAAAAAATAAATAGAAATTAAAAAGGGGTTAATGCAATTAATAATTGAAGAGTTCATGCCTGGCTGAAATGAGTTGCTGCTTTCCAAGTATTTGAACACACACACACAAAAAAGAAAAAAAAGGGAGTCAGTTTTGGCACCTAAATGAGTCTGTTCTTTACCTCTTTTTTTCAAAAACACTTTCTTTCAAATACTGGAAATTCCCCACTGGGCTGTAGTATTTTCAGGATATGCAAATTTTCATCCTCACTTGATATTAATTAATTACTTTGAATGCTTAGATGATGTAACTTAATGATGTAACACTTTGATGTTACTTAATTGTTTTTTTTGGTTTTTTTTTTTTCATTTAAACAGGACTATCTTAAACAGGTGCTGGATATTGACCTTCACGCACAGATTCACTTTGGCAGAGTTTTTATGAAACCAGGGTAAGAAATCTTTCTGCTTAAGCAGCCTAGATGGAGGGTACATTGGGCCAAATATCCCAGTGAAGTGCTTCAATAGATTTCACTTTTCCAAATACACTATAAACCACAGGATAGATATACGTTGGAAAAGAAGCAAAGTCAGTGTTCTTCAGATTAGTCATCGTCTTTATGGGTGAAATTAACTGGAACAGAGAGATTTTTTTTTATCAATAAGAGCTATTCCTCTGATAACTGTTGCAAATCTTGTTTGGGGACTGGTGGGAAACCAGCACGATAGAAACATTGCCACAGCCTTCAGTGTGATCACAGAGCTAACATTGACATTACCATGAAATAACCAGTTAAATGGACAGTTTGCTTAAAGAATATCTCATTTCACTTCCAAATTTGCATAGATTATATTCCTACAAACAGTTCTTGAGAGAGGTGGAATGACAGCTAATTTACAAAGCTTTGTCTAATTAGCATATTGAGCAGAGCAATTTTAAGATAAGCACAGTTCTTTATGTGTTTAGTTTGCATCAGAAAACTGTTTCAGCATTGCTTTCTTATGCTGTGGCACTATTCATCAATGAGTCTGGAAGTGTGCTTTGTAGAGAGAATGAAAATTACACGTGTTGAAAACAGAGTTCCCTTTTCTTCACAGTACAAGAGTGGAAAGATGTCTGCTGCTCTGCCTCACTCCCTGTGGAGGGTAGTTTGTTTGCAAGCTGGGTCAGAATGGACCAGCTACACCAAATCAAGCACAGCTTTGCAGAATGATTCCCTCTAGCCCAGAACTGTTGTCACGGAGCAGAGCTGCAAGTGGGTGTTTGCTGTGAAAACAGACAAATACTTTTACTGTCTCTGCGTACAATCTGGTAAAGAACTGCATGTGGGCTTGGTGCTTGTGCTGCTCCTACCACCACCTCCCTTCCACAAAAGGAATGAGTGAGCTGAAAGCTTGTTTCTTCCTGTGGTGGATGTAGCCCAGGCGTGGAAACTGCTCACAGCTTCTGTCATACTGCTACAACTGATGTAGGGAAGTCCCAGGAGCAGGATCTGCACTCCAGTCTCTGCTACTGACAAGAATGGATAACTTGATTTAGAGAATTCAGAGTATGAAATTCTGGTTCTGGCTTACTTGAAAGTGAACATTCTTTCTTCTGGTGATCCCTCTGTAGACCTGTAGCTATAAACTTGTAATAACCAGCTAGAAAAACTTTAATAAATGGGGGTTTTTTCCCTAAATGTCCCTTTTCATTTTATGCCACAAGAAAGGTATTTCTTACTGCTACCAAAACATTTGGTCATCTGTTCTCACTGAGAATGTAAGCACTTTTTCATTGGCTGTAGTGCAAAAGTAAATACTGTGTCTTGTGTTTTATTAAGTGCATCTTAAAAGATTGCAGATTGTGGCTATCATATTGGGAAAAAAATCCCTTGAATAAGTTCCCAGAGCAAAGTCAGAATTTGTTGTATGCCTGTATTTTGATGTGCTTCATGGCTGCAGAGTGGGTCCTGGGGTTTACCATCCCTCCACTTGGTCTGAAAGTTGCTGAGCTCATATAAGGTTATCTTGTCTAGCTGCACTGCCAGAAGAAAGTCCTGGAAGATTTTACTGGTGATGGTGTTGAAATGTCATATGAGAATTCAGAGTTTCCAGTAAATATGAATTAGCAATTCAATTTTTTATACCTTGGTTTGTGCACTGGTTATAACAGTTGGAGGTCTCACACAGAGTTCCCGTCATGTTAGAGGCATTTTAAAACAGGAACTTCAAACACTAACTTCCCCTGGTAAAATAGGATATTTATGAGTCTTAGAAGATACAAAACTAGGTGATAATGATCAAAGCGTGACAAATCTCCAAAGTTGTTTCTAGTCATAAACTATCATGTGCTGACCAGGTGGTAGTGTTCAGCTCAAGATGAAGCCAAGAAAACCAGCCTAATTATTACTCCTATGAGGTATAATTTCTAATGTTTGGAAGGATTATATTAACATAGGTGTACAGAATTCTTCTTTCATGGATGAGTCCCTTTTCTTTGCCAGCCACATTCTTGAGCTGTCACATTATTGTGCTATTCATGTAACTGTAATAGCCCTCACAGCAAGTCACCAAAGATTGCTCAGCAGCTCTGAAAGGCAGAGAGAGCTCTTCATTGATAGATCTCACCTGGCTGCAGCTCTGCCCATGTATCTGAATTTGTTCATCTGCAGACTAGCTAGCATTTGTTGCTCAGAAATACTGCTCCCTTGTCACTGTTGCTGTAGAGACTGGAGTAAGAGAATTAGTCACTAATGTTATAAAAAATTGAACACCCTTCTATGAAAAACAAACACAGCTCTATAATTGCATAATTTCAGAATTATTTCATTGTTAATTGGCTTCTAGCATGAAAAAAATCCTTAGATTTTTGATTACTAGTTCATCTCCTTTTAGATATTTCCAGAAGCAAACTTGCCTACTTAAAACTTCAGAGTTGAATACCAAGAAAAAGTAATTATTCTGTCACCACAAAGAGAGGATTATACCTCCAGTATGGAATAAGCAGCAGGTGTTAATGAGCTGCTGAGAGAGAGATGTCCTGTTTTGTTTTCTTTTTCAAATATTTTAAATAATATAATAATGTTCAGTCAAATTCTATTGCAGATATTAAATAACTTTCTTTTTCCATAGCCTGCCAACAACTTTTGCAACTCTGGATATTGATGGCGTAAGAAAAATCATCTTTGCGCTGCCAGGTAAGATGTTTTGTGGATTATTTTCATTGCTGTGCATAGATGCAATGTTCTGCATGAAACTACATGAATAGCGACATTTCATAGTACCTATGCCTGGTATTGGCCCCTAAGGAAGGTGCCTGTAAGATTTTTCTCAGAAAATTCTGGAAGAGATGGACTTACAGGGATGTGCTAGGGAATTCTTTTTTCTCCCTGTCCTCAGAATTTTCTGGTACAGAATGGATTTCTTCCATCCAACAATTTCCTTTCATTTTGTACAGCAGTGTTTTTTCCTACAGCTCCGTCCACCTTCACCATAAATACCCTGTGTGTGCAAGTCAGTGCATCCACTCTCCACACTGAAAATGGAGACAAAATTGAGAGAGTGCTAAGAAACGTGTCACGGAATATTTTTATTTATCATGCTCATACTGTGGAACCAAAAGAGGGCAGCATGGCTGCACTGCTGCCCATTGCGTGCCCTGGGAAGGCACTCATTCAGAATAAACATTTCCTTATGGATTTCTGTCCTTCTAAATGAGGAGGAATTTATTTCATTCTTATTTCTCTGGCTTTCCATGAATTTTGACTACACAAGGATTCCTGTTCTTGATAAGCTGGTGATTTTCAGATGTATCTCTAATGCTTCTACCCTCTCTTGCTTTAGTTGCTGCAGTACATTTTCTTCCAGGGGAGAGATCAGTGGGGCATCTGTCTGATCATAGTATTTATTTTAGAACTGTTGTCTAGGGAAGTCCAGATATGTAAGACAGTGGTGTTTGACAGGTGATCATACACTTCTCATAAGTCAACAGAAAACATATAAATCAGTAGGATTCTCCTAAGAATTTGTCCTAAAGCATTTTGCCACTCTGGTAGGGAATTTATTTTTCCCTTGGTGTCTGGGAACCATTAGTCATGAATAAAGAGCCCTGTGAAGTAGAACCAGTAACTATGCACAATTAACCTTGCCCCAGCCCCAGACAAATGTTGGTATAGGACAAAGGCAGTGGAAGAACAGAGGCAAATGGTGGGGCCTGAAGAACATGGGGCAATTCTGGTCAGAGCAGGACTTCAGTACAGTATAATCCAGAGTGTAGCTTTCAACAGGTGTGCTTGCCACATGCCCCTTGCCACATGCCTCTGCAGTCTGTATTGTATGCAGTACATAGCATGGAAATAGCTCTGTAATGTCCTTTAGAGTGAAATTGCTATAAAAACATGAATTTGCTTTCAGCAATTCATGGAATAAATAAAGAGGGCATCACAGCCAACTGTTCTTTGTCCTACAGGCAACCCTGTGTCAGCTGTCGTTACCTGCAATCTCTTCGTTGTTCCTGCACTGAGGAAAATGCAGGGTATCCTGGATCCTCGGCCCACCATCATCAAAGCCAGGGTAAGAAGCTTTTCCTCTATTTAAAAATTCCCTGAAGATATTGAAGCACGGTGCTTTGGGCTCTGAAAGACTGTTGTGTTTGTGGAATCTGGGCCCTAGACTAGTTCTGGCAGTGGAAGGACGTACACACAAATAGAGGTACATTCTCGGTGTCTGTTAATGGTAATATTCAGTCCCATAATTTTTTAGAGTTAGATGGCCATCTAATGGAGCAAGATACACAGATGCAGAGGCAGCCATTTGCCAGTCAGGCAAGAAGCACACTCCTGTTTAAAAAAGACATTTGTTTTAGCCTATGATAAAAATGCAGAGTAATCTGCAAATACCTAGAGCTGGATAGTTCTGTATTAGCAATAGAAAATACAAACTTTAAAACCTTTTTGTTGCCTTATTTATATAAGAAACCCACAACCCCCACCCTAAGCAATATAAATCCCTTAAACTCTTCTCACTTTTCTAATAAATCATGGATATTGTAACGCTACTTAATAGAGATTCAAGGCATATTATTGTAATGCATTCTTCTTCTATTTTTGATTCACATCAAAAATACATCACCTTTTGTAGTTTGCTTAGTGTTCTTGGCTATGCACTTTTCTCTTACAGCTTATCCCATGTCTCTCTTTTGCCCTTCCTCATGCATCCAGATTTTATCTCACAGCTAAAATATTCTAAAAGAGGGAGCAATTTGCAGTGACCTTCACTTTTGCATGAATTTTCCATTATGAGCCATCCTCTGTATGTCTTTTCATTTCAAAGATTGGCCATTTTCCTTTTGTCAGAGCTAGCAGGATTTTGAATGCGAATAACATTTTTATCTTTATGCAATGTAATCCAGAGACCAGGCTTTTTTCTAGAGAAATACTATCTGTAAACTCTCAGTAAAGGAACAGCTTTGGAATATTCCACTTAATGCATGTAGACTCCTTCACACACTTTGATATTGTAATATCACAGTTGTATTTCTTTAAATACTGCAGCGTCTGCATTCTACAGCTTTTAATCATTCACTAGGCACCATCTGACCTCAAAATGCAAGTTTTTGAAAATACTGTTTTTAAGGAAAAACAATTGAGCATATTATTCCATTATCTTGGACAGTGCAATGTGAATGCATGACATGTTCATCCTTTCTTTTTTAATCCTACAGTTATCATGTGATGTAAAATTGGACCCCCGCCCAGAATATCATCGGTGCATTCTGACTTGGCATCACCAAGAACCACTACCTTGGGCACAGAGTACAGGTCAGTGCCCAGTCACACAGACTGACAAACACTCACACACGTCCTTGCCTTCCTTACAGATGTTTAGGAACAACCAAGAGAGTGCATGTGTTTTTTCATATAACCTTCTTTACACAGACTGATTTGCTGACGCACTTGTGCACATGCATACACATACATTAATACAAAATTCAGTGCTGATATGACTTGTCTATTTAACCATTGAAGTATCCTTTATTTGAATAACCTGCCTTTATACACACACACAAACACTACACCTGTGTGCTTGCATATGTGCACACATTGCTTGTTATAAACATCCACTAAGCTTACTTGCAGTCAGGTACATTTGCTTCCCTTTGCTGTTGTACATGTACTAAACAAAGACAAGTTGGAGCAGAGGTAGGAGCAATACAAATAAAAGAAGTGTGATTTTAGCTGAACTGGAAAAGTAGGAAAGATAGGAAAGGCTCTGGGTGTTCTCTTAAAGCAGACTAAGGATTTATTAGTCTAGTTTGCCACCTAGGAATACTTATGTATACTCAGCTGCAGTTGAGGTAAATAGTAGATTTGAATACTGGATTAGCTATGTACTGCTAGAAAGCTGACTGTGACACTTTTGCAAGAGATATAGTTACCTAAACAATTAATTGTCTTTTTGCTACCTCCAAATTGTTCAATAAAAAACACTATATATGAATCTCCACAGGGAAAATATTAGTTCCTGGCTGTTTATTCAGAAAGTTCTTACCGTTAACTCTTAAGATCACACATTTTTGGTGTAAGTCATTACTTACATCTACAATTCTGTATTTGTTTTCATTCTCTTTCGTTGTGCATCAGTGCTTTCCCTGCACAAGCAAACTGCCTGGAATGATTTCTCTGTCAGTCTCAAAGTCTGAAAACAAAGAAACTAAAGGGAATGACTTTTTATTACATTTTCAATTTTTGTTTGTAAAACCAATATGATACTGTTTGTATTCAGGTTGTGTTGTGAAGCTCAGTGTCCCAAAGAAACCCATTCTTTTGAGATGGTATGTTATGGATTTTTACACATCCGACCACCATAACCAGATCCAACCCTAGGATCCCACTAAAAATATAAAATCCAAGTGAAGATTTGGAATTCCTCTTTTACTAGTTTTCAGGTTACAGCTTGAACTGGGTGTCACTGGAGAGGGACTCCTACCCGAGATTGCATCCTCCAATTACACTTACACCACTCAGCACTTGATCCTGAAGTCCAATCACTTAATTCTGGTTGGTGGTGTCCTGATTTCTCTTTGGTTTTCCTTGTTGCTAGGCTGGCCTCCTTCTGAAGTTATCTTATTCTCATGGAATTTTTTCCTTGATCCTTATCTTCTTCATTCTGCTCACATTTGCCAGGTTCAGCTAGTTCCATGTTAGAGCAGCACAGATTTTATTGAAAAGTTTATCTCTTGTCAGCTCTTTCAGCCTAAGGCTTCAACTACTTCAGCTGCTTGTGCTAAGCTGCTAATGCTAAACAGGAGTATGAGTAGCCCAGCAGAAAAGGACCTGGGGGTGCTGGTCAACAGCTGGATGAACCAGCGTGTGCCCAGGTGGCCAAGAAGGCCAATGGCATCCTGGCCTGTATCAGCAACAGTGTGGCCAGCAGGACCAGGGCAGTGACTCGGCACTGGTGAGGTCACACCTCAAATCCTGTGTCCAGTACTGGGCCCCTCAGTACACAAAAGACATTGAGGTGCTGGAGAATGCCCAGAGAAGGGCAATGAACCTGGTGAAGGGTTTGGAGAGTAAGTCCCAGGAAGAGCGACTGAGGGAGCTGGGGGTGTTCAGCCTGGAAAAAAGGAGAATCAGGGGAGACCTTATCACTCTCTACAACCACCTGAAAGGAAGTTGTAGCCGGGTGGGGATTGGTCTCTTCTCACAGGCAACCAGTGACAGGACAAGAGGAAATGGCCTCAAACTGCACCAGCAGAGGCTCTGGTTGGACATCTGGAAGCATTTCTTCTTGAAAGGGTAATTAAACATTGGAATAGGCTGCCTAGGGATGTTGTGGAGTCACCACCCCTGGAAGAGTTCAAGAAACAACTGGACATGGCACTTAGTGCTGTGGTTTAATTGAAACTGTGGTGTGCAGTCAAAGGCTGAAGTCAATAATCTTGGAGGCTTTTACCAATCTAAGTGCTTCAATTCAGAGAGAATAAAGTTAATCAAACTTATCCTAGAACAGTATATTAAAAACATTCTAGACTGTGCTGATTTTAGTGTTTGTGCAACTGGAATAGGTGTACAAATTGAAAAATAAAGTAATTTTGATAGGATTAGCAATTTACTAGGACAAGATACATGTACAGATAATGTGGAAGGCTGGATAGGAAAGCAGTCAGCAAAGGGAGTGACAATTTTGAGAGCTAGTGCGGTGAGAGGCTAACTCTCCACAGAGTTCTCTGTTTCCATCCACCTTGGAACAGGAAGATCCCAGCTCCACGAATAAGTTAGCCACATAAACATTTTCATAATAACAGCTTTTGTTTGTCACACAGTGTTGCAGCATTTGGAACCAACTGAATACTTAACTAAAATTGTTCTCCCTCTCTCCTGTAGGGAATCAGATGAGCAGTCGTCTGATGAGTATGCGCAGTGCCAATGGACTGTTGATGCTACCTCCAAAGACAGAGCAGTATGTGGAGCTTCACAAGGGGGAGGTGGTGGATGTCATGGTCATTGGAAGGCTATGATGTCACCAGCAAGAGCGAAGCTTTGATGCATGTCCACATATCATTGACTGTATTCTGTAATATGCAACGGCACAGCTAGTTTTTCCGATTTGGATAAAAGTTGATCAGTATAGTCAACATCTTGAAATATATTTCAAATGGAATTTAAATAAATACCTTTTAAAAAAAAACCTTTAAAACAAATCTTAACAAAGAAATTTATTCTGATTATATCAAAGCAACTTTTTCCTTTTCTTGCAATTGCTTTGTGTGTTCAATGCTAGTTCTAATAGCGGTAGCTTTTAGTAGACAGCAGTAGGTGCCTGCAGAACTTGTGTTTTTTCTCATCTTTAAGATACAACTACTTATGCTCTTAAAACAAGGCTGTCTGCTTATTTATACTAGCGTAGACAACACTTGGATTTCCCTTATTAGTATGCTTCATAACCGCTTCACAGAAAGCTTCTGCTTGTTCTTTATCTTGTATCTCGTGTTGATGTGCACAGTGCCAAAAGCAGAGTGGCTGCACTGGGAACCCAATGAAGCCCCGAGGATTTCTCACCTCGCCGCGCATTCAGGGATGTCTCTTGTCCCGGCAGCCACCCAGCTCAGTACTCTTGGGCAGTAACTGGATACCTTTTATTTCAACAAACAAAAAAATTGCTTCCTTAAGTGCTGACAGCCTTTTTAACCAATACATTTAAAAATGTACAGAACTAAAAACTAAAAAAAATCAAAGACTGATCTTGTACAGATATTAGTGTTACCAGCATTCATGTGGAAATTAAATGAGCAAAGAAATAAAACTAATGTTAAACAACTCTGTACCATAACATTTTCTGTAATGATATTGAAACTTAAATGAATAAAAAAAATCCTCAATCATTATTTAAAATTTCACCTGTTCAGCCTTGTTGTTTGAAACCAAAAAGTAGTGATTTAAGAGGGTGTTTGGGATGGGGAAAGAGCACAGAGAGGAAGAGATGCAATCTAGGGCCTTCCCTCATGTACAGTATCATGAGTGAACTGAAACTACAGAGTGCTCTCTCTCTCACACCTCCCAAGAGGCAAAATGGAAGCAGCTTTTGGAGGCAGGGTGGGGTTACAATCAGACTAATCAGAGCTGGAGAATACTTTCCCCCCCCATCTAAATTGCCAGCCTTTGTGCTGCACTGTCTGGAATTTGATGAAATGTTCTTTTTCTTCTTTTTTCCCCCCATGAGATAAGGACTTTTTAGCTCCCACCAGATTGTGTATTTTGGTAGCTTCGCATTTCATCTGGGATTAAGACCATAGCAGTGCCCTACATCACCTTGCTTCTTGGAGTTCATGGGTAAAATGCTATTCCACCAACTCCATTTGTGAAGCCAGAACATTTATCTAAAGTATTTTTTGAATGCTTAGTCAGGGGAACACAGAAATTTGGGTTTAAATCCTGACTGACTCAGTGGACCAGAGCTGTAGTTCTATGATAACTGCAGAGGGCATGCCTCTGGCTGGTTTTACAACTGAACTCTGTTTGCTGTGATACTCCCTGCAGGGGCCATTGCAAAGGCTGAAGGCAGGTGGGTATACACTGTGTTTGAAGGAAATCCAGGGACTGATTGTTCAGAGAAACAGTAACACAACTTGCCGATCATATACTTTTGTTCTGGACTACATGCCCACATTTGTGATCTCTCTGTGTAGCAGCAGGATGGTACCAAATTAAATTCATGGATTATATTTTAAATGACAGAAGCAAGAGAGAGGTGAGTTAACTCAACTCTGAGAAATAATGCAGAACACTGCCTATTATAAACCAAAGGATTATTATAATACAGTTAAGGGTTATTATAGGCAGCATGTGTAATGAAAATCATAAATTTATAAAGGACACCAATAACAACAACTTGAGGGAAGATTGTTCATGCAATTAGAGATGCTAGTCAAAGATAAAAGGGAGATGTGAGGAAATGTAGCCTGAAAAATCTTAGGTCTGGTTTACATTTACAAATGTTGCTAAGAAGAGTTGGCACTAAGCCACCTATAATGCTTGGCTATATTTAAACCATTTCTGGTCATGGTAACACTTTGAAACAAATTAATACATTGTAATAAGCCAAGCATTTATCAGGTAATCCGCTTTTTTCCCCAGTATCATTGATAGTGTAACTATTGCTAGGTTGCTCTAGCAACCCTGTTTTCTTGTAATGGCCTCTGCTTAGTGTTCAAAATTCCATACAACAATATAAGCTTTGCACTTTCTGAGAGAGATGCTCAGGGCCCAGCTTTTATTAACACTGGAAGTTATAGCAGCATGTTGGAAAGGAAATCCTGGGAGCAGTACAATAAATCATTCTTACAACTATGTGTCAGTTATCAAGCCTAAAATCTGAAGAATTTGCCTTGGTTGTTGTACTGTAAATGGATATAATTGTGATAGAAATAGATACATTCAAATGACATTTTTACTTTTAACATTGCCAACTAACAGTATCAGGGAAAGTTGGAAGCTTCCAAAAATAAATCAAGGACAAAGGGATCTTCAAGTGTGTGGTTACTTTGGTTCAAGAACTGAGACTTGTAAATGGAAATGTTTTAAGGAATATTTTCTGTGTTTCTACTTCTCCAGATAAGGTTTTGGCACAATTAAAATAATAGCTTAACAACAAGAAGCAATGCCATCAGTGACTGAAGATGAGGTTGGTATTCCAACAGTTGTAGTTTTCTTCTTTTTACATCCTTTTTCAATGCATATACATGGAATGATCATGGGTAGAAATGTATGTGGTGGGCTTTCTGAGTCCCAGTCATCCAGGTGGGATAATCCTAAAGTGACCTTCAAAATCCTACAGCAACTTTTGTATCTGAGCTACTTAGTACAAGCACCTTGACTGAACCCCTGAATGTGAACCATCTCACAAAATTTGGCTCTATTCACTCAGATAAATAGAAGAATCGACTGGCCTCTTCCAAATAACTGATTTCTATGCTTTAATTAACAAAATTACAAAATTAATTCTATCTTGATATTAAAATATGCTAAACATGAAATATCTTTGATCTGCAGGTAGTTATTACAGATTTGTATGACTCCAGAGATTACTAATTAGCATGGAATATTTAGAGTTTTTGTTTCTTGAGCTGAAGGGTTGCACTTAAAACATTTTAAAACATGGATACTGCTTAAGGACATTATGCAAATGGAATCATCCAGCAGGTTCTGACTTTTTCCTCCCCAGCTTACCACTGTGCACCAAGTATAAATGTTGCCTTCTTATACACGTCTCAGGCCAGAAGACATGCTTCTTGCCTCATGCCTGGTAAAGATGGTTTTCAGGCTACAGGCAATCTCCACAAACTGCACCGACCACAGAAGTGCCTGGTGGAGTGGCTGGATCTACATTTTCCATCTGATTGCCTTGGTTCAAAGCCGGTCAGTGTTGGAATGACACATGCCAGCTGCGGTGATTAATGGCATGGACTTCACAGGATGGTGATAAGTGAAGACACTTTATTGCAAAAATGCAGGGTTCTTAAACTGTTACTTTGTTATGAGTTTACATACTTGTAATGTCTTTAAGCCATAAACCATGATAGGAACATATATCAGGTGTAATTGAGCACCAACCCCAAGGTGTGAGCACTTAGTGGTTCTAACAACTATTTTCCAATATGTAACTTGTTTTTCACCTCTAGTTTAGCTGAGTCATTCCCAGAATGCTCTCTGGTTAGCTGAAGGAGCCGAAGTGAGCAAGGATTTTACAAGGGCAACAAGGCCCTCACTTTGCAAGGCCTTTCTGCTCCGCGACAGCCAGCCTCGCTGCCTTCATATGGCAGCAGTGTTCAGGGCCTGTCTCGAGCCATGCTCAGGAAAGCTCTTCAGGCTGACACCTCTGCCAGCACTTGCAGGGCAGGAGCTACCTCTTGAGGTGGTACTTTGCAGTAGGATATCTTATTTAGGAAAGGAGATGCTAGGAAAAGGTGATCCAGTACTTCCGATGGCCCTCTATTGTGTTCTAATACTCAACTTCTCAAAAACAGCACCATCACCTGAACTATGCATGAGGTTTTGTGTTAAATAAGAAAAATATATATTAAATCAAAACAAAAGCTTTATTTCCTTACCTGGTAAGAGTACTGATATATTTCCAGGTATCTGATTTGCAGTTAACAAAGAGAAGACAAGGGAAAAAAGGGTGAGATAGCACAAAGCTGTAAGTCTTGGTTAATGCTAAAGATGCATCTCAGGAAATGCATAAAGTGCATAAAGACTCACTAACAATCAAGTTCAATAGTTGTTTTAAAGGCAGAGCCTCGTCCTTGGGTGCATGTATTTGATACATTTGGATATATAGCTTTGTATTTCCCCTGAGGAAATAAAGGTGGAAGAGCGTGAGAATGTCAGATGAGCAGTCAGAGTCCAAATCAAGCTACGTTATCAAGCAAAAGTTCAGGCTGACAATTAATGATCCATATACTCTTACCTGACAGCAAACTAAGAATAAGAAGTAAGAGGGTAGATGTTGAAAGGCTCAAGCACAAAATTTGCCAAAAACTTGATTTTGCCTTAGCTGGCAAATTGAAACTAGTTTTTAGTATCGGGGGAAAAATCGTGAAAATTATCTGTCATTTTTGCCCCCACTTTCCAAACATTTCCAATAGACTTTTATCCCAAATAAATTCAAGAATATATTCCTAACCTAATATTTCTTTTGTAAGCTTATTTTACATATTTCCCAAAATTCCAGGTAAGAAACTCTTAGCTGGAATGCTTTGTATCTGCAGTAGTCTCCTTCTTGAGTGTAAAGCCCCAAGTGGTGTTACTCCTGTGTAAAAGCTGAAACCTAGGACTACAGGTTAGACATGGAAGGGCGTTTATGCATGTACTTAAAAAAAGCAGACTCCTCTAGGAGAGGAGGACAACAAGGTGGTCAAAGTCACAATTATTGATGAAGACAAAGGGTTTGCAGAACAGCTGTAGCAGCTGGTGGTCATTAAAGCGGCAATCTGTAGAACAAGGTAGAGCTTCCCATAGCAGTATTTGGTCCATAAGTTGCAATTAAGTGCCTTAACCTCATGATGAAGAACATAATCTCTAATAACTGCAACCCTTTGCCTTCCTAGTGCCAGCCAGTCACAAGAGACAAGGCACAGCATTTGCATGTTTTCAGCATGATACTGCCAGCAGCTGGATTTCCATATGTACGCAGAGTGAAAACAGTCACACTGTTGTTTCTTCTCTGTTTTCTTTTATGGTTTTTGTTGTGTTGTTGTTGGTTGGTTGGTTGGTTGTTTTCTTTCAAACTTGACTGTTGTTTTCTAGTAAATGTATCCTAGCCTCCACTCAGAAAAATTGGTTGTCATGCTGGATTTAAACTCAGCATTGAAACGCAGGCAGATCTTGGGTAATTTGTGGGGAGGAGAAGCCTGCACATTTTGCAAATGGTACAACCTCATGAGCTGCTGCTAGCTACATGTTTTCTAGAAGGGTTTAGTGACTCATTCAGCATTCAATTAAGACTTGCTCTGTGCATTTATGCCACATTACACACAAGCTGATAAAGTTCTTGGAATATAGTCTTCAAAAGGGAGGGTGATGCACAGAGGCTCAGTAGCTCTCTAGTTTTAGACTGATCTGGCTCAGATGACTTGCTCCATCCCAATACTGTACAGCAACACCCAGCATGCTCCCTATGCAAGGACTTCAGCATTTCCATGGATTCAGTTTGTGTTTAAAAATACAGGCAACCGAGTAATTTTTGTGAAGTTAATTCACGAGCAAAACGGAAACCTTATCATATACTACTAACTGCAGATTATCTGAGCATAGCACAGAAAACAAACATTCCTACACTGCCAGTGGCTGGTACCAGCAGGAGAAGCTTCTGTGAAACTACTTAAGAAAACTGCTGAGAAGGAAACAACATTACACCAGAAACATCCCTGCACTGTGTGGTCTGTGCATTTTTGAATATTTTTCTTTTAAATTGGCCCTGTTCAAAAAACTGGCCAATAATTCACCTCAAGAGAAGTACAAATGCATGGCAAGGAGATAATTACCCAACTTCCAAATACTACCCCAGCACCCACAATGTTTGTGGCAAAAAGTCCCACATTTTCACAATGTGGAGCAGCATCTCCTCTGTTTTATTCTGAATCTGCCACCTCCTAGTTCTGTTTGATGCCTTGTAGTTTTTGTATTGGAGCAGACAAAGAGGAGTCACCCTCACTTTGCTACCCATAATTTTATAGATGGCTATTTTCTGAATTAAATGTCCTAATCTATGTAGTCTGCTCTTTGTGGTCACAGATCATATCCAAGGGTCTGTAAATTGGATGATCCCTATCACAGAATCATGGAATCATCAAGGTTGGAAAAGACCTTCAAAATCATCAAGTCCCACCACCACTGTCATTGTCACCCCTAAACCATATCACCCATCCCTGTTGCTCCTCTTTGCACCCTCTTCAGGTTTATTATATCCTGTCTGAAACAAGGAGATCAGAACTGTATGTATACTAAAAGGCATCCCTATCTCCTACTAACCATATCATGATGACTTCTGTTCATTCTCTATTTCCTAATAATTTTTGTTCTTCAATACTTCTGACTGATATGATTTTATGGATGTTAACAATCTCATGCTTTATTGGTAATACTCTTATTTTCAAAAAAAATATAACCTTAAATTCTCATGCTTTAGTGGTAGTAGTCAACCTAGGAACAGTAATTATAATTACAGTTTATGAAAATATTTTCCTCATATGAGTAATTTTACTTTTATCTGTGTTAAATTTCCTTAGCTGTTTTAACTCACTTCACTCAATTTTGAGCAATCCATCTGCAGTTCTCGGTCCTGGTAAATTAGTATCTCCCTGGAATTCAGTTGCATTCTGTTCAATCTGATAATGAAGACTGCAGTGATTACCTCCAGTGAGGACCTCTTCTATATTTTGTGGAAAGACCTCCTTTGGTAGCTTGACAGCTATGCTGTAATATTGGTACTTTATCTTATTATGCCTGACCTTTTTTGGTGGTTTATTTCCAGCTAGATTGGTTGCTGCTGCTGGCAGCCTCTTCAGCTATGCTCATTTTAGGATGCTGTTGCTGTTGGAGAACAGCCAGATGACCAAGACCATCCTCATGAATACATGGAGATGCTGCAGAGAAAAGCATTGGGCTTAATATTTTCGTATAGCTTTCTTGTATTTGGATGAGGCTGCTGGAACAGGCTTGTTCATGGTCAAGACTGGTGGTCAGTCTCCTGGGATGTGGCTCCGCAGAGCTTCATGGTTTGGGGCATGGACTGCACTCAAGCGAATGAGTTCAGGGGAACATTCAGGCGAGTGAACTGGAGTCAGCACTGATGACAGCAGGCTGGTTGTAGTGTACTGTGCTCTTCTGCAAGCACAGCCTGCCAGGACTTTTGTGTCAGAGCTAGGTAGCTACTCATCACTAAAGGTATTGAATAATGAAACTAAAAAAGGCCTGAGAGCCATTTATCTGTCAGTCTTAGGAGGGGAGAGCCGCACATGCAGATGCAATAGTACTTGAGCCCATCTAAATGAAAGATAGCTGGCACTGTAATTCCATGACTGACTTTCTGTAATTTACTCCCTAATGGCCAAATCCAATCAATTTTCCCAATGTGCTATGAAAAGCCAGAGAACAGGCCAGAAGATAGGATTTAATATGCTCTTGGCAGTCTGCATTGCTAAGGAGTCATGCTGCAGCTTTCTCCATTAACTAAGAGGTGGTGACTAGGGTTAGATTTTAAAACAAACAAAAAATCACACACACAACAAACAAAAAACCAAACAAAAACACAAACAAACAAAAAAGCCATGATAACAGTCCTTTTTCAAGGGATGGGATAAAAAGCAGACACACTAAGGATCACAAAGAGGATGGTGGGTGGGCAAATAACACCCTGCCCAAGCTTCTCCCAGGCCCATCACAGGAGCTATCAGCTCATCAAAGGCCCATCACAAGCAGACACAGACGACAGGGGTACAGGGCAGGCGGGAACCCAAGCTAAGGACTCATAGAGACACCCTGGCTGAGCCCCTCCCTGGGCTGCTGCAGGAGCGCCTCAGCCCCTGCCCAGGTGTGAGATCCATCAATATGAGGTGATGGGAGGGCTCTTACCACCACCTTTCAGACCACACGATGTTTCTGCCTGGGACTGCACAATACATTCTTCATGGGATGAAGAGGAAAAGCATTTTAGGATTGCACAAGGTTTGTGAGATGTTTAGTAGAGGAACAAAAAGTGGTGAAAGAAATGGGTGTAGGGGACTTGAGGAGGAACAGATGTAGGAAAATAGCGGGATAAAAGGAAAAAAAGGGCTGGTCAATTGTCCTGTGTGTCCAAAGCCAGCTGCTGCAGAAACTACAATGTATATATGTTTGTGTGACAGCAGTGGGGTTGCAGTCTCAGGGGCTCATACAGCCAGATGTCAGCAGCCAGGAAGACTGGGATCCAGAGGCCAGATACTGGACAGACTGTCTGAGATCAGCTGCTGATGGAATACACATTGAATATGTGTTTGTATTTCCCACTAATGGATCTCCATCTTGATCAGCCAGGCAAGGGACACAGGGTGAGGCCATTGGTGCTGCCTGTGTTTGTGTGGGTGCTGTATATCCAGAGCAAGACACAAGCTCCCTGAGTGCCCCCAGCTGGCCTTAACTGCTCTTACCAGCTTCACCTGGGATCTCCACCTCACTCCCTCTGCCACGGAGCTTGGAGCTACTTCAGCCCCAGCTTGGGCCCCAGCTTCTCTCTTGTTGAAGAGAGGATATAGCTGCATCTATTGCCAGCACTGAGTCCTGTTTGGACTTCTTTGGATATATATTACAGTCCCATCTCCTGTTGCTCCTGACTGGACTCCTGGAAGGGTCTCAAGGTGGACCCCAGATCCAGTTCTGCAGCTTGTCTTGTCTGTGCCTGCCAGCAGACCCTGTTACCACCATTCACTTTGAATTCTGGAGGGTTATGCCTTGACTATTAAAAGCAATGCC
Organism: Dasyornis broadbenti; assembly: GCA_013397935.1. Taxonomy (NCBI): domain Eukaryota; kingdom Metazoa; phylum Chordata; class Aves; order Passeriformes; family Dasyornithidae; genus Dasyornis; species Dasyornis broadbenti. The sequence continues at coordinate 2,413,806 of VZRN01003663.1, read as the reverse complement.
TCTGTTGAGGTCATCCCTGGCTCACAGCTCATTATCCCTCACAGAACAGACCAACTCTCCTATACCAACCTGCACTTCATGGACAATACCTATGTAAAAACTTCTGATGTTATCATGCCCTTAATGTCTTCATGTTACAGATGAACCCAAGCTACCTGTTACCTCTACGCCCTGATGCAACCACAAAATGGAATTGCTGCCAGGCCTGGGGAGAACACAAACTGTGTGAGGTATTACGGTGTCAGCGGTGACTGGGCTGAGTTCTTCCAAACCACCCTGCTGGACAAAACTTGCTGCCTCAGGTACATGCACTCGAGCATCACTTTCCTTCGTATCATGATTCAAACTCACCAAGGAAAACCATATCATCACGACTCTGCCTCATGATGCTGTGGGTTCATAGTACTGGGGGAACTCTAGTGGACACTGCTCGAAGGACTAGGGCACTTGTGTCCCCTCTTTCCTTCAATGTATTCTCTGTGTAAGAAATCAATCGACCTAAGTGAAACAAGGTATGAATGGGAAGTAGAAGTCTACAACATCTAGTTTTTAAAAAGACTAGTGGCAGGGTATTTCTAGTCTCCTTGGCATTCCACCACTTAAGTTAATGTAAATTAGCTGTTTAATAAAGATTTTTGAATTGTGACTAATTATTAGCTTTTAATGGCTTTTTTCCCCTCATTGAGAGAATTAATTATATTACTTTTTCTCCAGCTTTTGTGTTAAAGTCAGCTTGATCAGTTGCTGGAGAATTCATACTTCAGAGCATTGCTTAAGTCCTGCCCTCTACTAGATGCCTGAAAAAAAATACATGGATCCAAAAGGTGCAAATATAGAGGTCGCCATCTAGCTGAGAACAACCCAAGGGTTTCTACTGTTATTTGCAAAGTATGTCACTATACTCATGTAAAAAATACATCAATAAAAAATACATTGTCTTAACAATGCCAAAAATATATAAGATTACTTATAAATAAAAAGAATATATGGAAGTATAGAATGGCATGTTCAAACTAGTGTTTGTAGATACATAGGGTCTTTTTTCTTAAATAAATAATAAATGAGGAATTGAGAGTTGTTAGAAAGCCTTACAAAGAGTTCCCTTTTGCACTTGACATTGTATGTTCTTAAAAATGTGTGTTTTGGGAGGAGGGGTTCTTTCATAGTACAATAAAGCCTATCAGGATGGTTATGTTTGTTTCTTTTCATAATGGTGAAGGGAGGGTGTTAACAGTCATTTTATTTTGTGGATAGGCAAAATGAATAATAAGTTTGATTCTAAGAGCATCAATTCAAGTCAGATGTCCATTAAGGATGATGTTCAGAGACTTCTTAGCCATGGAGAATATGTCCCTTTTCCCTCTAGTCACATCTTCAAGAGCAAGTTTGTCCAAGAAAAAAGTCATTCAAAGGAAAACATAGAGCATGCTCAAGATAAATTTGCTCGCAATTTCTACAATTTTTCTTTTTCTCCCTCAGTTCGCTTTTTCATTCTGTTCACCCTTCAAAGGCAATAGTTCAGAAACCCAGCATCAGCAATGCTGCAGATTAGAGAAGGACAAAGATTTATGTTTTCAGTCTACTTTGTCAGCCCCTACTCCTTCCTGTAGCAGCAGCCAGAACTGTTGTAGAAAAACATATGGCTCTGTGCTACCTCATTAAGGTTTTTAGCCACCAGTGTCAGTTCACCCTAGTCAAAATCAAAGCCAGCCCTTCCTGGGCAATCTCTCACCACTTGCAACTTCTATTATCCTTGCAGGCAGTATAACTACCCTCCCCACCTGTCACCTTAAGCACTGGCCAAAGAACCCTGCAGGACTCTGGCAACGGCCTACACTCCTACAATTCTGCCTTCACAGTGTGTCTAAAATATGTGAATTCTATTTACATGCTGTATCTCAACAGTATTTTTCATAGGGTTTCATTACCTCCCTTTGTGATAATTATGACATCCTTTGGTCTTACCTTGATTAATTAAACCTTGCACTGTTGATACACATGCAGAAATTTAATGAGCTATGAGTCTCCATATTCAGTGTACTTTATGATTCATCCCTGCTTTATTTACCAGACCTCATTTACTACAAAGAAGGCACTTGCCCTAACCAATCAATCCAAGAAAATAGCTCCATCACTGATTCATTTATACTAAATAAAATTTAAAAGTAGCCTTTGATCTTCTTTACGTACTGTGTTTCACTTTTGGGAGGAGATTCCACTAGAAGTCCACAAATTTAATGCACTGTCCTCCCTCAAATTCCTTCTTAGGACACATTTTTTCTCCGATGTCTGTAAAAACCAAGCCCTGACAATGGTACATAACATGTGATTTGATTATCAACTTAATCATATGATTATACTTACTGACTTATTCTTACCTTCTTGTATTTTCTCTTTTTTCTCTTTCTGTAATTCCATTACTTATGTGTAAATTACCAGGGATAATTTTCCAGCCTGTTTTAGTACAGCACCTAGTAGGATCTTGGTTCATAACCAATTCCCATTAACATCACAGTAATGCTACACAGACAGTGAATCATCAGAATAGTGTCTCTTCCATCATGTTTACACTAGGAGAAATTAATGATAATGGTACTCAAGAGGTTTCTGACCACAGCAATCAGATATCCAATGTTTTGAAATATACATGAAGAGTGATTTCCAATCATCCTTTATCCTTATTCAACTTCTTTCCCTTCTTTTCATTTATACATATTCCTGTTTCATTATTGCACATTCTCCTCTCTCCTCACCAACCCAGCAGATAAGCTCGAGGACCACCAAGCCAAAGCACTATGAAATCTATTGGTAGTATATTCTCTGATAGATCATATGGCAAACATCAGCATTTATGGAGCTTTTATTTTTTTGTTCAGGTTAATCGAAAAGCAGAACGAATTTCTGTCCACAACCAACGCAGTGTGATTACTGGTCTCTGTGCTGTCAATCCCTGCTCAACAATGCCTAATGTGATGCTAATGGCATGCCCATGCTCCCATAGGAAAGTATGACAGACTTCTGGAAACTCTCACAGCAGCCATCCCACATAAAATATGTAGAGCTTACCAGGTGAGTTAGCACCAGGAAGGGTTAAATATTTCTTTGAAAATTAAATAAGTTAACAAATTTATTAATAAATTTATTAATAAATTAATATAATTAAATTATAAAAATAATTTAATAATTTCATTTAATTAAAAAAAAGAAATTTTTTTGTATTTCCCATTTCCATACACTATTGTTCTTCTTTTAAAGGTCACTTTATTAACAGATCTTGTGACCCTGAGACTAAAGCCAGCTTCTCTGGGCCTCTACAGAGCTCATATTTGCACTGGCTCTTTGTCTCAGCACTAATGCCATAAGGTTAGGAGAAACAAATTTAAAATGCACTTTTTGGCCCCACTGCAGTAATTATTTCATGCCAATGCTACCCACGTTCATATAGATAGAAAAGACTACAAATACTTAATAAACCTTTTTCTAAATATATCAGATGCTGAAAGCTGGTAGCAAGCTTGGGAATATAGGATTCTCAGGAAAAAAGACAGTAGAATAAAAGCATTGTAGAGACAAGAATGCAGAGATTGTGACAAAGTAAGTATAGAATTTATAAAATTTCTTAGCCGATATTTTCCTGCTTCAAATGTACCTACAAAGCCACTATTCTTCTGTTGTCACAGACTAGATCCTTAACCAACTTCTGGACATAAGCTGACCTGACATGCATGTCAGCTCCTGCGTGTACGGTGATGTGTAATGATTCAATACACTAATGCCAGGATCTGGAACTAGGATCTCTTATTTTTCTTTGCAGAATAGACGTCTTATTTTTCCAGTCATAATTTCAGCAGTGTTCCAATACCATGAAGTGTTGGCTGTTACTCGCTATTGACTTGTCTACTGATGGGTTTTAATTTGAGATTTTCTTTTGTATTATTACATGGTCCCTATTCTCTTCCTGTTTAGACAGAAAGCTTTCTGCTCATGGGAGGCTTACACGTATCCCTATCTCAGCTACTTGAAAGAAGAAGACAGAAAGATTTTAGCAGAGACCAATGTCAAAATCTGGACCAGGGGAGAGTGAAGATCTTACCTCAGTTTCCAAACAGGAGCAAAAACAGAAGAGCAAAAGCACAGAAAATATGAAAACTAGGTGTGTATGACTGGAAAATGAGTCTAATATACTTAGGTTCTGCTGCTGACTTTGAAAAGTAAAATGTGTCGTATTTTTGTCTCTAGAAAATATATTATGGCAACACATTTTCAGGGTTACTGTGATTTTCTGTATGCTTTAATGGATTAGGAAGCTATAGAACACAGGTCCTGGTTTCCAGACTTTGGTTTCTCAGATAAATATTCAGGGCTTTTGAAAGACCATTCCACCTTCTGGGTTCACAAAGATGGGCAGGCAAGCAAAAGTGCATGGATATTCAGTGACTGAAGTGCCAGTGGTCTCCTTGAATGCTGAAGGATCTTCATAGAGAGAGCTTTGATTTAGACTCCCAGTATGTGAAGGAATCATATAGTTTGGGGCAGACTCAATGTTTCCTTTCTGCCCAAAGTCAGCAGTACGTCCTGGCACCAGAAATCTGTCTTTTCTGTATCTCCTGCACTGCCATATGCACCCTGGCTTGTGCAGAAAAGGAGCAGATTTTTTGTTGGTGGTGTTGCACAAACTAGGCAAGCAAAAGTTAGATGGCAGAAAGAAATGAAAACTGTCACTTACAAGAGCATCTGCATGACTGCAAAGAACAAGGCTTCTCCATAATCACTTCACTAGCTTCATATAGGCATCAAGTGATGTGTTCAGATGCATGCTATGTTCATGCTATGACATATGTTCATGATGTGTCATACATAAGTGCAGTCCATAACATTCAAATATCTCAAGCGTGCCTGCAGCTGAAAACAAGGCTTACTACATCATTTACCAATACATGTTTCTACTGCAGACAGAAAAGAGATTAAAATAGCACCTATTTCATACTGATTCTGGTACATAATGACATTACTAGGGTAAGGCTTATTCCTGAGTTTGTTGGCAATGGCATAATGCTTTTTCCTGCCTCTTTTAGGTCAAATACAAAGAAGCAAAAAAGCGGAAAAAAATCACAGACTTCAAGTATGACAGTTTTTCTGATATTTATTCACTTTCTTACTGCTATTCTTAATTTAATAATAGATAAGAGAAGCTAAAACTTCATGAGTTGAGAGTTTTTTAGAACAAATTTTCCTGTGTCCACATTGCCAATACATCAGCACTTGTATGGCCATATTATTATAAGGTACCCTGTGCTCATTGCCTGCTGTGACTACATTCCACCTTCCAGGGTTCAGTGGCAGATTTCTTCTAGAATGGCCTTGCTATTTGACTTGTTTGGCAGATGGCAGCCATTGCAACTCCACTGCAAAACAGATAAAATACACGATGGCGGAAAGGTTGAGAAAGATGCAGACCCATGACAGTTCAAAGAGATAATGGTGGTCCATACCTCCTCTTCCAGTGTGATGTAAGGCTTTCCAAACCCCCAAGTCTGAGCTTGAATTTACCTCCAGATGGCACATCTGCAGTGTCCTCAAGTGTGAGGTCCAGACTCATGTTTCAAGCACAATGTGGACCTGGTTTTAAGCACTCTCCACAAAGTCCTGTTATGATTAGCATTAGCACCCTTTCTGACATCCTGCATTTCTGCACAAATCTCTACAGAATATCCATCTGGAACAAGTAGGCACCTAAAGAAAGCCATCATTAATGTTCACAGTTCCCTTTGCTTATATTCCTCCATTTCTTGTCAGTGATTAAACACTGTTATCTATGCCTGCCAAGGAAGGACAAAAAGTGAAGCCACTTAGCTTACTGATGCCCCTTAATTTATGTCTAAACTCATCATCATCTTGCATGTGACTGAATCGGTCTTTTGAACAAAAGCTTTAATGGTATTCCTTCACACACTTCTCCATTTTGCCAAGTCATGAAAGTTTGAATGAGCTCTTGTTCAATTAACCTCCTTTTTTATGCACATGCTTTTACTGTGTGGTCCTCCTTACAGCTGGACAGTGGCCTGCATGCAGCTCATTGTCCTAATTGCCAGTTGGTGATCTTAAAATGATCTGTATGACCTGGAGGAAAAGTACTTTGGTTTATGATGTGCTCTCATTCAACTGCTTTCTCAGCTTTTCTGTGTGCTCACATCTTTTCATCCACACATCTGTCTGAAGACCTTGTTGCTTCCCTCTCTACATACACTTAGGTACATGAATAATTTTTAATTTTCCATTGTTGTGTTCTTTTTCACGCACCTTCTCTCTTACTAGCCACTCATTTAGAAATGGGGGGTACTGACAGAGAGCAATGGGCTATGAGGAGCTATGTTAGTACATGCTCAGGAACTCATTTCAGCACTCCACATGAAATGGAGACAAATAATAACATATTATTTAATTAGCAATAACAAAATTGTGCACTGCATTAATTATACTCTCATTTCAAATTAATTTCCTGCATTTAAAAATAATCTCTGACATACATATAGTGCCAAACACCTACATTTTATTTTACTGGTACTTCATGCTACAGTACTGTATTTCTTGTGATTTTATCGTGAAGACTGTAATAAGAGAAGTACTAAAGCAATCAGAATAGAAATGCTTAATATATTTTCCTACTACACACATACCACCACAGTATCACTCAGACAAAAAAAGCCTGTCTTGACAAATCTAGCATTTGGATTTGTTGCATTGAGGGAAGGGGACCTGCCTATTTATTTCAATCACTTCTCCCCTAGAGTATTGTCCTCATTTTCTGTCCTATATAAACAATTTTAGATACTAATTTTGCAGTAATATTTTTGCACCATATTTTCTATAGGGAAGGAAAAATAGCTGATTGTATTTCCCATTGTTTTCTTTCTTTTACTATCTTTGTTCCTTTCCCTTTGTCTAACTGATCCTTCTCCATAAATGCTTACAGTTTTTCTGCTTTTCCTGAGATCAATTTTTCCGTTCATTTTCTCTAGCTCTGGATTACTATTTTTCTCACTTTCCACAGTCCTTCTCTCTTATGTACCTCTTTCTCTTTTTAAATGGCTCCTTCCTCCAAAGGTGTATTCCTCTTCCTGTGCAATTGTGTCGCTTCTTTTCCTTAAATTTCTTGCCATGTTATCTCCCAGTCTGGATTCCACTATCGATTATCAAATTTTCCATAAAGAGGTAAAGGCAGGATGTGTTTTTCCTGGGGTTTCTTAGAGCTGCAGACTCTGTTGTCTTCTCAACCTGCTGATCAGCTTTCAGTAAAGAACAGAAATGATCTTCACACGGCCCCAGGCAGCTGAGAAGTATGACTATATCAGGTCAACTCATACCAGCCATGCACAGGCTTTTCACACCTCTCAGGTGTTCTGCAAAGACTAACAATGATTTCTGCTGTGAACTGAGTAGGTGAGACAGCTTGTAGGAGTGACTGAAGGAGAACAGCAGGGGAGAGACTCGGTAAAGGCCAGTTTGGAATACAGAGCACAAATTCTAGTAAACTTCCCCAAAACGGAGCTCAGTTCCTGCTGGTCAGTCTTTCTTCCTTTGTGATTCTGGGTCTATGTTCATCTTATCTATCCCATTCTCTCTTTTGATTCCTTGTGCTTCTTTTTATCTTTCATTTTCTACTTAATTGTGTTGTTTTCCTGATGCTTACTGTGTTTCTTTTCAAGAAATCAAAAGAGTGGCAGTAAGTCAAGCAGACTGCTTTAAGTAACATCCCAGATGAAAGTTTCTAGTAAGAAAATAAAAGAATAAAGCAAAGCATCCTGGATATCAGATGCAGTTGGAATAAAGCAAAAAATGTACACATGTAAGAAAAAATTCCAATGCAGACTTCAATTCCATTCATAACCTCTTACTATTGTACAATTAAGTATTACAGAAATACAAACTGTGTATTCCTCTGTATTAGTTCACAAACAGCACAAGCACAAATAAATTTGGTTCTTTTGCAGTGGAATCTACATTTGTTTAGTGACTGAAACCATTTTTTAGGGAGTGGACTTGTAGATTGCAGGAGAAGGCAAAGAAATAGACACTTGAATTAACTCTTACAGTACCTGACTGTGGCTTACACTTTCATGCTTCTCATGCAACCAGCTTCCAGAAAATTGCAGGGGACAAGTGATAGAGAACAATATCATGTCATGGGCACAAAATCCTAGTAACACAGGTATTATTTCTTCCAGTGAACTTCTATAAATGTGAGCAAATCACTCTACCTTTTGGTCCTCAGCTTCTTCATTTGTAGACTGAGGACAGACAGACCTCTCTTGAAAATCCAAAACACTAACAAGAACCATTATATAAGGATTTGATACTGTTGTTTCTGTTATTATTATCTAGATACTACAAACATTGCTATCTTTCTGGAATACCAAGAACTTTTGCTAGAACTTACTTGCTGCACTAGGGATCGTTTAGCATTTGAGCACACTAAATTGCTGCTGCCCTTGCTACCTGTCACTGGGACATCTCTGTAGTCCACAGCATGTGCACTCTTGTACTGGAGTTTTGAAGCATAAGTTCTGCACAAGAATAGCGAAGCATAGGAGAAGGAAGACTCACTATGCTTTCCTCCAAACGAGCACAGAGGACATACATAATTCACAATATCTGAAGATCCGAGCACCAATCTAAAGTTCCTTGAGAATATAAATTAACTCTCTGAGGGAAGCTCATGTGTAATCAGATTCCAGTCCAGAATGCTGTAAGAAGCTAGTGACAAATTCAAATTCTAGACAGCGCCCATACTGTGAACAAGAGTGAAATAGCATTCAGTATAACTGAAAACGCCAACAAGGCAATTCCAGAGAAAATGGTTGTAACAGCATATTTTCTGCTCAAGGTACTTCTGCTCAAGTAAGTACTTGAATGACAGAAAATTTATGAAGTGCTGCTGTATGCTACAAGAACAAATTTAAAATGCTGCAAAAATACAGACCAGTAACAGTATTTTCATACTCATCTATGCACAGACTGGGTGCAGATGCTTACCATCAGTGTCTTCACCCTAAACTTACACATTAGAAGGAAAGAAGATGAAAAGAAAATTGTACAATGTTGGTGAATTAGTTACAGTTTATGAATATTCTTATATAGAATATACTGTCTATACTAATCAGTAACAATCATTTTACTAACACAGAGGTAATAGCTATGACTGATTTCATACCAAGATATGCTGCATATACTAACTAATAGAATGCAATAAATTAAAGATTTAATTAGGAATACCTTCCTCATAAGCTAAATACTATGTCTGGAGAAGCACTGCACACTGCCTACAATGATACTTTTATTTGCATTCAAACAACCTGTCTGGATGCAAACAACATGGCCATCAAAATAACCTTATCCTAAGGAAAAAGTTTAAATCCATCAAAATATAGGGATCAGATGCCAAGCATATCTTGCAAAGAGTGATTTTTCAGATGAGATATGACATTAATGAGATATACTCTTTTGAATTCTGAGAGCTGAATTGTTGTTAGGTAAATGTATTTGCCCCCAATTACAAGCATTTGTCATAACCAAAGATAAGCTGATGAGCCAGGACTGAGTTTTTCCTGTGGTAAATGAGACAAAGGTGCCCACAAAGCTCCTGACATTTGTTCTGAAGTCATTAATTTGGCAAAGCAAGACCAGAATAACTACTCTTGAGCATTGTGTTTCTCTTGACTGACTGAACAGGTAGATACAGTCCTTTACCTGCAGAAACCAGGATCAGTCTGAGAATACACTGTGCTGAGTAAAACTGTTGCTCTGACAGACCTTGAAGAGGCAGAGTGTGGCAAAGGACTGCTGCCCCATGCAAATGGCACTACTATTCAGACTCAGTTTACTGGAATCCCATTGAAAATGCTCTCAGGCAATGCTGCAAAGGATAAAGAGCTTCAGAGTATTGTGTCTCCCAGACTACAACAGTGGGAAGAAGCACGAATTGCCTGCATTGCAAATGCAGTAAAAAGTACCTCTTAATTGCTGTGCCTGGAGCAAAGAAAAATAACTCAGCATGGATGCTTGCTGGGTTACATAGCAAAACAGTCTTACACTGAGCTGATTCAGTAGACTGGTATGCAGTGCTGGCTCACCCAGCCAATACAGTCTATCAGCTCCTGTGAAAGAAAAATTACTGCTGGGAGAATGATAGCCATTGAAGCTCCTGCAAGCAGTAGAACTACCAAGCATAATGGTTTTGACTACGCTTTTTAGGAAATATTGCAAAATAGAGCGGTACTTATGCAATATATTCCAAAACAATATTTGCAACTTTCTGGCAAGATGTAGATTCAAGAGAATGGTATGGAATTGGCACTGCAGCTTAGATTCACCCAAGGATAATGAAGACCATCCATACAGCATCCATAGCTACGTGGAAATGATAATTCTGTCAGTATCAAAACAACTTCTTTCTTAAAGATAATTGTGTAGATGTTATTGCTTTTTAAAAGGTATTAAGTAGAGCAGCTTTGCTTATGGCATATGACATATATGCCATAACTTATGACAAGCATATCATGGTACTGTCCTCCATAATTCACTATCACAAATCAAGCAGCTATGCCTCCATTGCTTGAGGTGGTAAAGGAAATCTGTTGGCATCTTATAAGGAAGATACTATATTTGGATCAGCATGAACTTCTACAAAGGGACCAGATGCCATACCTGAATTTTCTCTGTGCAGTGGACGCCAGTTTTATGCATGTGATGAAATGATGTAAGAAGAATTTTTCTGAGCAGGGTTCTCAAAGGAAAAAAACAAGGCTGGTCTCAGTTTCAGAATATTTACAGTAAAACTTACACAGTTATGGATCCAAATAAAGCAGATTTTGAGCAACAACTGAAATGCTAGAGAACAGCAGTCATGCTGGCTGGTAGTTAATTGCCCCAGATATTATTTATAATCTGCTGAAAGAAAGCTCAAAACGCAGGTGAGTATTCAAGCAAAGGTTTTAAAAAGAGTATTTTTGAAAATGATTCTGTCTCATGCCATATTCAGACATTCATGTTGTTAAAGGTACAGCACAGAATAGCCACAAATCTTGTGTCAGTAATTAAGGGAGGCGAAAGTTATACTGGGATGAACAAACTGAAAGTCTATACCAAAAAAGTCTCATAAATAAAGCATAGCATGTAACATCATTTCAGTGAAAACTTGGAAAAAGGGAACAAGGAGAATTATTATGTTGTCTGTACGTTTTACAGTACCTTACAGCTGTTTTACTCTACATCTAGTTTGCATTCAAGAGAAAGATTTATTGCATTTCAGTATATTAACTGTAGTGTCACACTTCTGGTTGATAAATATATAAAGCTCAAGCTTTACACTTCAGCATGATCAGATAGGAAGGTTTTGTCTTTAACATAATTCCCACTACTATGCTGCCTTTCAGGAAAGACCGTCATGCTTGGAAAGAATCTAAAATACACAAATGTCTTATATTGTATTTTCCTTAGGTGGTATCAACTGTTTAAACTTCTGTTAGGTCTTTTTGTTGATTCTTCCCCTATTTTCTCACACATCTCTGAGTCATCTCATGGGTTGTTATTTCTTTACAAATAGAGGAAAAACAAGAATCAGCAAACAGATTCAAAGAGAGAGATAAAATAATCACTAATTTGATTAGAATTTAGTAGGGGAAAACAGTGGAAGGAGGATAATTTTTATAACCCATTATTTTTTTGGATTAAAAATAGTACCCAAACCTGTGACACTAACAACTTCACTTCCAGCTTTTATTTGGAGCACCCATCTTCTGGGAACCATTCCTATTTCTGGGCTTAAGACCCCACACTGAAAGATGAGTAGAAGCCCCTGACTTGAGATGGCTCTTCTGGAGATTAACTTCTCTCTGCAGCTGAACTTCTGCTGGGTTTATGACCATACTCATAAATATTATGATCTTACTTGGAGTTGTACAATTTTGTATCTGAAGAATTAAGCAGTGGCAGAAGACACTAGATACCAGAGAGGAAGATGTTTTGGCTACCCAGATGAAAGTGAATGCAGAATGAGGTTATTGAATAGGAAATAAAGAAAATTTCTAGATGCTACCAAGGAGAAAAATGAAACTCCATTTCAGACCTTGGTATTTATTTATTTATTGCCCTGAACAATGAAAAATGCTGAAATTAAATTAGATTCCTCTATTAACTTCAAAATTCAGGGTTTCTGTTGCTGGGTTGTGGGGACCAAGAATTCTATTTTTCTTTTCTTGCTTAATTGCAGAATTTAGCTTGAGGACTTTTGTGTTTTGCAGTCTTCTTCAAAACATTAGATACTGAACACAATCAGCCCTACAGGTGAACTAATGCTGCTGTTACATTATTTCAGATGGCTGGGGCATGAGTTCTACTTAGAGTTAAAACAATAATCAGATTTGTAGTCAGGAGATATCAAATTGCTGTAAATCAGACTGGAAAGTTCACTGAGAGATGCTGTCATTTCCCCAGCAACACAGGGAGAATACACAGGCAAAGTCTGAGCAGGCAGGAGCTCACTTTCACTCATATGCAGTTACAGGTGACATTTAAATGTGATTATCCAAGATAAATGCTATCAATATCTAAAGGCCAAGGGAAAAATCCCTGTGAAGTTCTCAGAGACAGGAGGAAAAAAGTCTATTTAAATAGATGTCAGACATGAAAGTAGAAAGATAAAAAGAACACTACACACTTTTTCAAAGCTGTGCAAGAATAAAAGATCAAGAAGAAAAGGGTAATCAAGATAATAAAAGAACCAACCAAAGAAACAAAGAGTAGAAGGGTCAAACAAGAGAATGGAATACAGTGTCTGGCATCAGGCAGACAAGAATGCCTTAGGGATTGCACAAAAAAATATTTTGGCAAATAAATAGGGATGACACCAGCTTGGAAGCAACCCGAGATGGAGTCAGAAGAGAAAGTATATCTGCTGTAGAATGGATGCTCAGTGAGTTTAGAGATAAAGAGTTTAGAGATAAAGGGGAGGAGAGTTATGGGACAGACAGATGGGGATTACTTCTCCAACCCACTGATATAAGCACTGTGGCCAGTGTGGCTCTTCTGACAGCACTGCTTTTTTGCAGCTATCCGTAGAACCATTCATAGATACAAAGAGACAGATATGTCTCTCTCAGATATGCTTTAATAAAGCATAAATTCAGTTAAATAGTGACACAAAAAGAAATTTTACCTGATCCTTTGGTGATTTTTCATTTCCCCTCCAGAGGGCAATGGTTTCAAAGAAAACATTTTGTTCTGTGTTAGGCTGATTCCCCATCTTGAGTCAGAATTAATTTTTTTCTTTTCTATTGATTACAATCAGCCAGATTTAGATTGATCAACAGTTATATCTACACCCTGCTGACAAACAGTGACCCTAATTCATATCAAATTCAATTCAACAAAGATGAACATTTTCTTCATTAAAAAATATTTATCTGTGGAAAGAATGCACCAATCTTAAAAAGAAGGTTCTTCTATAATAAATAAAATTACCTAAATATATTGGTTCTGCAGCTGCAAGCATGCTTTAATGTTTCCATAATCACAGATAGTAAAACCATAGAAATATGTTGTCTAAAACCAAAATGTTCAAAGATCTAAGCTCATAAAATGTATCACTTGGGTATTTCTTTCCAGTTCCTTTCTGCTTAAATATAATAAGTGAAAACTTTGAACCAGAGATGGAACAGAAAGCTTTATAGTATTTCGGTAAGTAATTTTCTCATTTCCTTTAAAAGCTGTCTTTGTAGATCCTCATATGAAAGATTAATCAGCTAAGACAAAACAAAGGAAGATTAAAAGCTTTGATCTTCCCAAACATCTTTCCATTGTCATTCCTCATCCTCCCATTCACCTTCTTTCTCTGTATCTTTTCTTTTTAGTTTGAAGATTTTGTCGAACTCAAGCTAAAATGTTTATTTTCTCACAGTAATATTTGTGTTCTCAGCATACCACCAAGCAGCACCCACAAGGCAAAATGAACCATCAGAACTGTTTATTTAAGTGATCCAAAACAGAAAGGTTCTCTGGGTCTTTACAAATAATGCTGCTGATCTTGTGCTCTATTGTGAATCGTTTTCAGGTATGACAACTTCCTGGTCTGACAGAGTATTTTAATGTGTTGGATAGAATGAGCCAAGCACGCCTCATTCAAGTACTATTTGAATGGATTTGCCAGCTGGGCGAGGGCTAATATTAGGGTTTGTGAAAGCCAGAGGGAGGAGATTGGTTACCAAAGAAACAAACAGATCTTTAAGTAGATACATCCAAGACATATCCGAAGGTCAGTCTGGTAACCCCTTCTGGCAAAAAAATAAAACTTCAGCTACAGATACAAGTAAAGGAGGGAAATTGAAATTCAAGAACTGATAAGAATCCTCCTTTATTCTATGACAAATTACACACCATATTGAAGAAAATTCCCTTATCCTGGTTTAAAATCTGGCTATTGGGCAACATGCAAATTGGAGGCAGTTAGATTTTCTGTGAAAAGGAAGTACAAATGCTATCAGCTGAAAGAAGCTCTAAGCAGAATTTGTGGGTTTTTTTGTCTGATCATCCCAACCTTGGATGTAGAAAAGAGAGTTGAACAACAGTGAACTGATTAACCTACCTACTTCTTACAGTCCTATCTTCTAGGCAAGTACCATGTTTTGAAAATGTCCTTTGGTTCTTAGGTCCTTTGTCAAAGTGCTTTGTAAAAAAGTTCCTGTGAAGTTTCATGAGCCATGTTCATATGAAGGTGAGAAAAGCCACGCTTGGTGCTGCTCAGCCACAATTTGCCAGTGTCATGGTTTCCCTCCCTTTTTTATTCCCCAAGTAAATAATTCCGAGTACACTAACATCTGTATTTCCTGCAGTGCTCCAGTTGCATTCACTTGACACAAAGCCCCTTGTTATTGGTCAGAACAGCAATAGATGTTAAATGCATTTACAAGGCGTTGCTGCCCTCGGGCATTTTAGCCACCATGTGAAAAGGCAAAAGCCTTTCAGAGTTTCCTCTGCAGGTAGCTGGGCAGGACATACCTTAGTGTCTTAAGCCTTTTCATCTAACAGGAAAAAATATGAGATGTTATTTTGGGACTTATAAAATTGGTCTTTGTGTCTTAGTGTTTAGAACAGATCCAAAAGAAAACATGATATAGGGTACCATTATAGAACGTGGATTTCACTGTGAAGAATGATAGAGTTAAATGACACAGATTTATATATGGTTAAACTGAAGCCAGGAGAGATGGACTAAAGCAGGTGTCTCTTTAGGACTTCTCAATCACCTAAGAAAGCCTTTTTTTACTGATCTGGTTACATGGAACATTTCTTCTAATGCCTTGAGCAATGCTCTATGCAGGCTAGCCTGAAAAACCAGGGAAGTGAGTGCAGTTTGCAGCTCTAAGTCAAACATAACTGTAGCACGCTGAAAATACGTTTCCCTTTTCCTGAAAAACAGTCATGGTTACAAACAACGCGGTAAAGCTACTTGTAACCTGTTTTCTTCATTCTTCCAGACACTGTTATGGGTGCCTTCTGTGTCTCAGCCTCCCAGAGGCAGACTGGACTCTTAGATGAGATTAAATACTTTTTTCCCCACACAGGCTCCAGCCTGGCTGGGTCATTCAAGCTTGGGCTGAGGGTGCGGCAGCAGAAGGCAGCGAACGGCGGGATGCCAAGGAGGGTGGTGGAGCAAGGGGCTGCAGTGGCCTGGTGCGCCCAGGGTACAGCAGAGCTGCAGTGAGCGGGAGGAGGCAGCTGGAGGTGGGCGAGGAGGAAGGAACGGCCGTGGCCAGGCGGGCGAGCCAGGTCTGCTCCGGGCACAGGCTCCTGTGGTGATCCCTCTAGCGGGTGCAGAGAAAGCCGTGCTAGAGAAATGGGAGATGACGGCGGGAATGGTCTGGACTGCAATGAGCTGCCCAGGGAGGTGGTGGAGTCGCCGAGCCTGGAGGTGTTTAAGGAAAGACAGGCCGTGGCACTCAGTGCCACGATCTGGTTGAGAAGGTGGTGTTCGGTCACAGGTTGGACTCGATGATCTCAGAGGTCTTTTCCAGCCTTATTGATCCCGTGATTCTGTGAGGAAGGAGACACAGAACCAGTGCCGCGTACTCCGCGTCCGCCCCAGCTGACAGCTGCCCCAGCCCGACACCTCCGACCTCCGAGGCACAATCCCACTCCCCTCCGTGGTTGAGGCGGCCGTGGAGCGGCCCCGCGCCTGCGCGGCGGGG